>CM072518.1:38275499-38280499 GCA_036898135.1 Oncomelania hupensis
ATACGATTTAGGTGCCAGACTTTGCAGGCCACCAAGGGTGTTCCTGTTGTATCCATCCCTTCAATAAGGGTATCGGTGGCGCTCAATCTTTTTTTTTAAATCTGAAATGAAAATTGTGATTTACTTTTTTATTTTAAAATTGCGATTTGCCATAAGCGATGAATGTGTGTTCTTTGTGCATGTAGGAGTGCCTATAATATGTGGGCCTGTAATATGTTGATTACGGATCTTTGAATCTGATTTATGAATAAGGCGCGCATAGCATTAACCATAATAATAATAATAATGATAATAACAATTACAACAACAACTGCAAAAACAACAACAATAATAATATTAATAATAATAATAATAATAATAATAATAATAATAATAATAATAATAATAATAATAATACCACCAACAACACTAATTGTACTATTATTGTTGTTGTTGTTGTTGTTATTATTATTATTATTATTATTATTATTATTATTATTATTATTATTATTATTATTATTATTATTATTATTATTATTAGTGGTGGTTGTAGTAGTAGTAGTATTTACTTGACAAAACCCTTTCCACAGAAAACTCAGAGTTCACATATTCATAACGCAACAACGTTTGCTCGCAACACTAAACAGAAAAAACATACTAATTCAATCGATGGTGATTATTATGTATATAATTAGTTTGTATCAAAATCAAAGGAATTTTTGCTTTTGGTAAAACCAAAAACACATTTCATTCTTCAATTCTATTGCAATAGAACGTTAATATAAGCCTACATTGCTTTTCTATTTTTGATAGGTCAAATCGAATTATATATATATTATAAAATTCAATAGAAAATTAATATAATTTACAATTTCCATTTCAATAATTTTCCTGGGCAGCAGACGACAGCTATCATGGTGACCTTTTCTTGGTGAGTGTTGTATGAGCACACGTGCTTCCTCCCTTCAAGGGAAGACAGAGAATACTTGCTTTGAGCTCGTCCAGACCTTTATTGTTTGAACTTGTTCGTTCAGATTTTTAGTATTCGTGTCCCTTTTCACACACTCCTTCGGATGGGAGTATAAACCGAGGTCTAGTCTGTGCAGGCACGTATTCCACCGTCCCGCACGGACTTTAAAGAAGCCAGCCTGTGTCCTAGACGGGTGAGTTGCGGCTTCACAAATACACCCAGCACGCATTAGCTCCCTTTTCTCCAATACCCGGTCGCCCAGGATTGTGCTCAGTTGTATGGGCGTTAGATGATGCGCCCAAAGGCTACATGTGGGGGCCTCAGGAGCGGCTTGAGTTAGATCCTTATTGTGCACCGCTTTGAGCTACAAAAAGCGATATAAAACGATGAAATAAAATAAAATAAAATAAAATAAAATAAAATAAAATTAAATTAAATTAAATTAAATAATATATAAAACCCCAGTTACCCAAGCTTAAGATTTTCAGTATTTATTTTCTGTATCTTTATTCATTTTTTTTCGACAGTCGGTTGCGCTACCTCCCGGCCGTGGTACCTCTGCGCTCCGAGTTCCTGTACAACAACTACTTGTACACGCTTGCGGCCCACGTGCTGGAGACTCTGGAAGACAGGACCTGGGAGGAGCTGTTGCGTGACCACATCCTGACCCCGCTTGGAATGTCTGACACAGGTTTTGTAGACGAGGTCAAGGATTTTTCCAACTTTGCACTCCCTTGCGCGCTGCTCAATGGAACCCTGAAGAACTTGGCGCCCGAACTACTCTTGTAAGTAGCTTGATTTCTTTTTTTTAAAATTAGTTTCCCTGTCATGCAAAAGGGCAGTATCTACTAAACAGACGACCTTGATGCAAGCCGAGTGTCAGTCGGGATGTGTCAAGTATAAGCTGTGTATAGGCCGTTGCCTCTACAGCTACTGACAATCAGACTGGGGTCAGCGTCGTATACGGACCACCTGTGCTGACTGTCTCTATAAGCTTGTAGCATTCCAACGCAGCCCGATAGCTGCCAACGGTATAGGCAAGGCAATGGAACTACTTTGTTGCGTTCTCCTTTGTATTTCGCCTCAAATGTTTACCTTGCCATATCTTTTTGAGTAGTTTATAGGTCAACTATCTCGTCTCCATTTTTCTTGTAAGCACATTTTATTCTTTGGTGCGATTATCGGTTGGCGTCAAATATCTCAGCGGAAAGTCTCTGCTGTTTCTGATTTATATCTGGACTTAAGTTATCTTCTGTTTGCCCTTTATTTTACTGCTAAACTGCGACAACGAGAAGTTTCCCAGTAAACCATCATTTACAAGGTTTGTGAAAAATTGAACTGGAACTGGGACAAACTGTCATTGTTTAGAACCGCTCCATGTATGATTAAATCAGACTGCTGCACAGCGATGCATAAAGGCAACAAGAAGTCTAAGACTAAAACCTGGAACAAAACTATGATATGATTTGAGCTTGGACAAACTGTTATTGTCTAGGACTATTGTTTTAGCACCGTCCATGAGTCCGGCTCCTAAATCTTATCTTCTCTAATATAGTCTTGCAAGTATACTCGCCTTTGTGTCAATCTGGCCGTCTTGATTTGGACTTGCGTTGAGTATATAACGTGACTAATGCTGCCGTTCGATGACAAAAACATGCTAAGTCCATCGATGTTTATTTTGAGAAAAATCGGCATTTTGCGTCTTGATGAAATTCTTTTGTGGGTGTGTCTTTTGATGATTTACATTTCCGGCTCTCGGAATCTAAAGATACCTGACGTTCAAATATGCACAGTCAATATACGGCTCGTCGTATTCGCTAATAACAGCCAATGCAGATACACAAATACCATTTTGGACACCAATGGACTTGGTTTGTTTTGGCATCACTCGGCAGCTTTGTCAGTCTGGCTGTCTTTACCTAGACTGGCGTAGGAGTCTTGATTCCTTGAGAAACTGAATGATTTACGTAGCGCGTATGATTCTGATTCAATGGGGGATTGAAGTCCGTGACTGAATGACTGATTGGTCGATTAGGAGTACGACGTGTGGCTGATGGTTTGGCCAAGCTGATAGCAGAAAACACTTCGCGATGGACAACATGGCGCGTTGAAAGTTGGTAAGTCTTTGTCATGTACAAATGATGTTTGATGCGTTCCCTAGATTGCCGATTTAATAGAACTCCAAAACTCATGTAATCCTAAAACAGCAGCCATCTTTTTTGTCCTAGTATAGAATTGTTTCGCTAATAGGTAACTTTAAACTGTCATAAATATCAGGCTTCATATGTAAGCATAGTTAGTCTATTCCTACGGTAATTTTATATCAGTTAGTCAGCGACTTAAAGCTTAGTTTATCACAAACACCGCTATGTCAAACAAAGTTGATAGGCCTACGTATTTCAGAAAACGGAATACAGAATGTATTCAGCCAATTCAGAACATATATTGCATAAAGGATAATGTCCCGATGATGGTAAACAGTCTCACACACACACACACACACACGCACACACACACCCACACACACCCACACACACCCACACCCACCCACATACACACACATCCACACACACACACACACACACACACACACACACACACACACACACATCCACACCCCACCTTCTAAGACTTCAATTAAAAGATCTTGCCGAAACGATATTAGTCAACGTACCATGATGATTCATGTGTTCAATAGGAAGAGAAATTCGGGTCTTGAACATGCAAAAACAAGAGTACTGTAGGTATGTAAAGATAATGGTTTCATTAGATCGCTGCACTTTTAGTTCTATTGACGAAAAAGCACGCGTACGGCGTCCTCCAATAGTAAAGCTACTATTTTCAACGCGGATTTCGAGGACGGAAACAGCAAAGGAGTCGTCTGCCCATGATGGTCAGCAGCGCCAACAACAGCTCAATGACTTCGCAAAGGGAGATGATGCTGGCACCCAAGAAAAAGGCCATGTTGCCGCCGATAGCTCCTGTCAAAACAAACATACACACTATGCTGAAGACAGATTTGTCAAGCGCGCAACACTACGCTAACAGAATGCTCAGAGCAAAGTAAACAACTTCTTTAACTTGAAATTTAATTTTTAAGATCTAGTAGTTATTATTGATTTTGAGGTCTTATGTGATACATGCATTTTCGTTAATTTTACTGGTATTCAGGTTAAGAGGGAGAAAAATAAATGGGAAGACAACATTCGAGAATGGATTGGCTTGACACAAAGTGAAGCCATGGGGACTGCTGAGGCATGAGGTTGATTCTAAAAAATAGCACCACAGCGATCCGATATAACACAACCTACACAGTTGTTTGTTTACTTACTAAGGAAGAGAAACCGAAAATATTCATTTTAGCTCGATTTGAGCAAAGATTGTCCATTGCAGTCCTAATTATCTTTTGATTGACAACAAAGCAATTTCTAAAGTAAGCTAATTGTCACAAACAAATAATCTTTGAAACACTTTATAGTGGATCTCACCTATATTTTTGAAGTAAATGTAACTGTAGTAGCATACGTGGTACCCGTCAGTGAAAATATTTTTACGGTTATTACCCCCGACAACCATCGCTATAATGCCGCTACGAGACCCGAATGTTAGCGCCGGTGGTGAAACGCTAAATCGGAAGTGAAAAGGCAAAACGGTTTTTTTTCCCGTTTGTGACGTAAAAAGGAAATACAAAGGGGTGGAATGTATGCTGTCTGTGGGTGTGAAATTTCATCCAGTCACAAGGGACATAATTCGCCTGCACTGGCAGCTTTTACAAAAGGCGATGGGTCAATAATTTCTATCAAGACCACGAATTATTTGTAGGCTTTGTGACGTAATAGTGGAAGTTCCGTATTTTTCCGTTGCGTTTTCAATTGCACTCGCAATCTGTGGAAACCTGAACTTTGATTGGGGTATACGATGGCCCGAGTTAGTTAGTTAGTTAATTATGCATTGCTTACAGGGTCCAGCGGACTGCAAAGAGCCGAATCAGGACTACAAAATCAAGAACACAACTTCGCTAAAAGAGGACTCAACCCTGATCCGCATAAAA
>CM072518.1:38285499-38742999 GCA_036898135.1 Oncomelania hupensis
ACGTCTGAATGTTCCATTTTTCTTATGACCGGGAGTGATTTCCCCTGGTAAACGGTACACCAAAACCATAGCCGTGTGACCTTTCACTCTGTTTCTGAAAGAACCACGCGGTTCCAAGAGTGTGTCTTTGATGTCCGGGGTAGGGTAGGGTCTATTGTATCAACATAAATACAATAAACCTTATCGAGGAACACTTTTATGGGTTCTGCGTCTTACCGGCTTTGGTAGATACTATTTTTAGCTCCAGTGAGTGTCTAGCGGTTGCTATTAATAGGCACATACAATATGGAGTATATGAAGAAAAAAAAAAGCAACTATGCTTCCGAAAGAGTTATTTTTTTGTTGTAAGCGTATTTTTTTCAGTGGGGCAACGCTCACTGTGCGTGTTAAAAGGATCCGTCGAGCGGGCGTGGTCAAAATGGGTCATTTTTAATCTACAACAATTGGCAAATCGATTCGCTGCTCGAGCCAGATTATTATCTCGTTTCGACTAACCTCAGTTTACATTTCGAACAGTTAAATCTATAACTGCAATATAAGGTTCCCTGAACCCCATTAGCAAGAAATGTGAAAGAGAGACTGATGCTATTTTGTTTTCAAACTTTCACAATAAATAGTAAGCTTATGCTTATAGAAGAGTTTTATTAATCCACATTATTAAGGTGAAAGCTATCCGATAAGCGTATATAAACATAAGTTTTTTTCCAGGTCGTCGTCGAAAACAAGGCCAACCCGTTGCGAAGGTAAAGGGACTACTTCAAAAAGCAACACAGTAGACAACAGGCACTGACTACTATTGGCCTACTAAGCTGTTGTTTAACTTTCGCAAATAGTAGGCAAACAAAAATGTCTGACTAGGATTATAGTCATCTCTTAGTTAGAATGATGCATTTTATAAGTTTTTGCGCAAATTTCATCTCGACTTCAGAAGCACTTTAACTTTAATCTTATGGATGGTGGCCAAATCAGCAACTAGGTCTTATTCAGTATCCCAAGACGACAACTTGCAACATCAAGTGCATTGTCTAACTCCGTCAGACAACTGAGCCATCAAGACAGACCTGTGACATGTGTGCTTATTTTGGCCAGTCACCTGGACGTGAGACAGTACAGTATGGCCTACCGGATTCTTTAACCTGTCGTTGCTGCGTCACAGGAAAAATGTATCCCTGATTAAAGGTGCCATAATAGAAATTAGAGAGGAAAAACAAAATCCAGGCCCGTACCTTAACACCAGCTGACATGTCAGACTGCATGACGTAGCCGTCTTGGTTGACATAGATGACCAGCTCTAGGCTAGTCAGGGTGGCCAGCGCTTGGTCCAGTTTTGTGACGTCAAGCGTGTAACAGCGCGACATCGACCAGTAGGTGACGTCAAACAGCTCATCACAGTCACGTGGTGCGCTGTCAAAGAAACAGCTTTGAAGAAAATGTTTGAGCCCTGGGTCAGTCTCCTCCAGGATCGTCTAATTTGGAAAAGAAGGACACAAAATGTAATAATAATAATAATAATAATAATAATAATAATAATAATAATAATAATAATAATAATAATAATAATAATAATAATAATAATAATTGTCACAATAGGCTATGTAGACCCTGCACTAAGGCTTCTCGACTTAAATAGTTCAGCCTGCTGTAGCCTATGTAACGTAAAGTCGCTGCCTAGCAGACGACAGAAGTCAGACTGTGCTAAGCATGTGTGGGCTAGATAAGGTAGGCAGTGAGCTCATCCCGCTGATGTATAGCCACAACCCCCTGATAGGAGGCGCTCAGGTCTCACGAGATTTTCAGGGGCTTAAGCTGACCACAGGGTTTAGGTAGTCGGTCTTTGTCTGAATCTCACTCAAGTAGGACGCACGCGGAAAGATCTCTCTAGCTGAAGACTAAGCAGGTGACGGGTGAAATTCATTCATCGCAGTATAGCCACAGCCTGACATTGTCAAAAAGGTAAATAATCAATCTTTGGTTTAACCGCGATTTATTGATAATGTTGTTGGATTATGTTTGTGAAGTCTTGCCATGCTTTATCATGCTTCGCCCCTGAAAATTGCATCTGAAAATGTAGAACAGGTTGAAACTTTTAAGTATTTAGGGACGGTTTTAGACAAGAACTTGAAGTTCAGTGATCATGTTGGTTTTATTTGCAAAAAGGCCAATCAAAGGATGTATCTAGTAAGAAAGTTGAAAAATTTTGTGGTCAGTGTACATATCTTAGAAATAGTTTACCGATCTCTAGTAGAAAGTATTCTATGCTTTAACATTGTTACATGTACATGTACCTGGTTCGGAAATCTTGGCGTTACAGACAGGAACAGACTCAACCGCATTGTTAACCTAGCTAGCAGAGTGATAGGAAAGACACAAAAGCCAATAACAGAAATATATAAAGATTTTGTAAAAAGTAAAGCTAGAAAGATCATATCTGATAACAGTCATCCCATGTGTAGATCATTTGAACTGTTGCCCTCAGGTCGGAGGTTTAGAACCCCGGCCTGGAAAAGAAACTTGTATGGCCACTCTTATGTACCAAGTGCAATCCGCATCTTAAATTTAAGCAAACTGTAATACCCCCAGTTACCTACATTTTTCTTCTGTGTACTGTGATGATGTAATGTAATATGATGTGAGTTGTGCAATAAGTAAGCTATTTGTTATGCGTATGATTGTCTTAATTAATGTTTTATATAACAAAAACTGTTAATATTTCTTTTAGTTTTTAATCTTTCCGTCTTAGTCTTTGTGCTACTAAAGACAAATTTCCATGTTATTGTATTTTAATTATGGACAATAAAGATTCGTATTCGTATTCGTATTCGTATTCGTAAAACTTTGCTTGACCACGCGGCTGACACACGCGACCGGTTTCGGCACCATGAGGAATCCCCTACGGACCCACTGTTGTTTCTCCCATTTGTATTATTGCAGACCAGTGGCTGTACCGGAGAATGTGTATATTGTTAATTACGTCTCCTTGTGTTTAGTTTAGCCATGATGTATAGGAATTACGTTGGAGATTCCAGTGGACCCCGGACATAGAAGTTGATCGTCCCTTGTTTGTAAAAGTGGAGCGATCACTGAGGGCTTTTTCTGCCATCAGTGAGACGCTCTGCACAGCCGTTTTATACAAGGCGTTGCACAAACTCGTCTTATGTTTTGCAGACGAGCAGGCTTGTTGGTCCGATGCAGGAAATAGACCACTAAGAGTCAACCCTGACATTCGGCCTGCAGGGGAACATCGAGCACTGAGCTCCGATAGCCCAATAGTCAACAACCAAGGAGGAGACACCATCACCACACCTCAACGAATCAGCTAAGTGCAAGAAGAAACGCACTAATACTGATCTAGAAAGACTGTGCGATAGTCCACTCTCCTGGAAAGAAACATTAGGCCAACCAGAACAAATAGCCCAATTGATGAGACAGTAGAAATATCAAGAACAGTAGCAGCATAGACCCATCAAGGAACGAGCTAGTCGAAGTGAATTTGAACATTTAAGTTAATACAGTGTTTAGAGAGTTATGTATATAGTAGAGGAAATAAATGTGTGATATTTACTGTTAACAAGTGGCTGGACTACCTATGTTTCATAGCTGTGCGAGAGCTAGTGTGTCAGTGAATCTTTTACCATTTTCTCCCTATCTCTATAATCCTATCGCACACAGACCGAGCTAAACATATAAATGTATTAAGATTAGTCATAGGGTGATTAAACTAGCCGATCCCCGCCGACAAAGACGAGTGGGTAATAGCATCCCATTGTGTAGAGCCCAGTAACAATAGACCCACCGTCACAATACTACTACTACTACTACTACTACTACTACTAATAATAATAATAATAATAATAATAATAATAATAATAATAATAATAATAATAATAATAATAATAAATATTATTATTATTATTATTATTATTATTATTATTATTATTATTATTATTATTATTATTATTATTATTATTATTATAGTTCAGTGTTGGTTGTGAATCTGGTGGTAAGGACACAGTCGTATATGAACATTCATCACTAATACTTTAAAACACACACATAAACACACATATAAACGCACACCTATATGACTGTGTTCTTAGTTATGTGTATGAAATATTGTTAAGAGTTCGATTTAGTTCAGTGCCGGTTGTGAACGGGGTGGTATATATGTTTGTGGTTACTTGTGTTAATTTTATTATTATTTTCTATAGCTTTTTTTTTAAAAGGCTTTTATTTTCTATTGTTTTAATCAAAATACGTCGCGACAAAACCAAGTCGATCATTAATTCTAGATTTGCTTTGCCGGCTCCCTCACCACAAATAATGGATATGAACGAAAAAGATCAAAAACTTGTAAACATGCTGGTCGAAATTCTAGTGACGAAAGATTCCTGTTGCCTGTTGACCAAGGCGAAATATTAAGACTGTTACACGTATTTATCAATAGTCGATTGAGCAAATGATTGTGTGGCGATTAATTTATTCATCTTTATAACCAGTTGCAATTTAAATGCGAAATGACAGTTCAGCCAATTCGTGTATTGACCAAAGCATTTTATAAGACAATACACGTATTGACTGGAAATTGTAATCATTGCATGTATTGGTTAGTGGTCACAGTCAAAACACGAAGTGACTGCTTTTTGTTTTTTAAAGACAATAACATATTGACTGAATACACAGATTGCCGGTAATTGCAAGAAGAAGCAAAACCAGAGCGAATGCTGTCAGAAGAATGTCACTGAATGGGAGCCACTGATGTTATCCATTCATATCACTACTTGCTGTAATAGTATATAATTATTCCCATATCGTCATCCCCAGCAATCGGGTTTAGTCTATAAAGAGAACTCCATCGGAGGAGAGTATAAACTGAGGTCTAGTCTGCGCACGCAGGCATTTTATCCTGACGCTCATTTCCTAGCGTGTGAGTGCCGGTGTAGCAGGCCAGATTATACTCCGCCTCAAGTATACCCAGGGTATAAACTGGCCTAGCCCAGACTATGCCCCGGTATAAACTGGCCTAGCCCAGACTATACCCCTGGGTATTATCTGGGCTAGGCTCGTTTAACCCTCTCCTGCCCATTATAACTCCCCCCCCCCCCCCCCACTACGGAAGACCCTATCCTTCACGTTACTCTTTAATTTATGTGTTGTAATTGTTCTGATGCACTCAGATAGATAGATAGACAGACAGACGGATAGGTAGGTAGGTAGATAGATAGATAGATAGATAGATAGATAGATAGATAGATAGATAGATAGATAGATAGATAGATAGATAGATAGATAGATAGATAGATAGATAGATAGATAGATAGATAGATAGATAGATAGATAGATAGATAGATAGATAGATAGATAGATAGATAGATAGATAGATAGATAGATAGATAGATAGATAGATAGATAGATAGATAGATAGATAGATAGATAGATAGATAGATAGATAGATAGATAGATAGATAGATAGATAGATAGATAGATAGATAGATAGATAGATAGATAGATAGATAGATAGATAGATAGATAGATAGATAGATAGATAGATAGATAGATAGATAGATAGATAGATAGATAGATAGATAGATAGATAGATAGATAGATAGATAGATAGATAGATAGATAGATAGATAGATAGATAGATAGATAGATAGATAGATAGATAGATAGATAGATAGATAGATAGATAGATAGATAGATAGATAGATAGGGTTAGGGTTAGGGTTTTCTTTAGTTTTTTTTTTTGTTTGTTTGTTTGTTACCCGCAAGATAAAGGCTGTTAGCTGAGTTCACTCAGGTTTTTTTGGGGTTTTTTTGTTTTTTTTTTAACACGCAAGCAAAAGGCTGTTACCTGAGAGTTGGTCACGCAAACGGTCATGTACAACAAACCCATGAGTGAAATCTCTTTAGGTGGGGGTATATTCCGGGCGCGAGGGGTATGACCTGGCCTAGGCCAGGCTGATCTATACCCAGGGGGTTAAACCCGCCTAGGCTACATTATACCCAGGGTATAAAGTAGCCAGGGGTATATTCCGACCTGTTACAGGCTACACAAATACGCCCAACTAGATCCCTTCTCCCCCCAAACCCGGTGACCGAAGGCTGCAAGCGGGAGCCTCCATCGGCTTGAGGTAGATCCTGTCTCCGCCAGCGCCAGCGCAGAAGGAAAACGCGGATTCCGGTAATGCTTGGGAGTCAACAACTCACTGAAATTTTCTTTCTCTTACCTGTGCTGACATATTGAGAACTTTCCATTCTTCCGTAGTGTACATACTTCGATTCATATCGCTGGGTCCAAAGGCTGCAGAGCTGGTGATTTTCCTGAAAATGTCAAGTAGAATGTATGACAAAAACCCAAAGAAAGAACGAGTAAATCAATAAATGCATAAATAAATTAATGAACGACCGTTCTTCAAATTTGTTTGCTTTCGTGCTGTTAGTTCTTTTGTTTGTTTGTTTGTTTGTTTGTTTGTTTGTTTGTTTTAAAGAAGAAGATTCAACATAATGTTTAATGGTTACCGTAGTTTCGTTTTCATGTTGACCCGAACTTATTTTTTTTTCTTATATCTAGTTTATTTTCGCATTCTTCGTTCGCGTTTACCGGGTAAACTACCGATGCTGAAAGTCTTGGGATCTGTTGGTCCTTATATACCGGTTTCTTTTTTAAAAGGAAGTATAGGAAAACTTTAATGTAAAAGAAATTTACCTAACATTTCAAATCGTTGTTGTTGTTGTTGTTATTCGAATCCATCCAGAGAAACTCATATTTAAGGTAAGCGTTATTTAAGGAACATAACTGGTTAGCGACAGCGAAAGGAAAAGGTAACTCAGCTATGGTGTGTGGTTGTGTGTGTGTGTGGGTGCGTTTGGGTGTGTGGGTGTGGGTGTGGGTGTGTGTGTGCGTGGGTGTGTTTGTGTGTAAGTACGCGCGCGCGTGTATGTTTACTTCTTTTTAAACTTGCCGTTTTATATTTAGATGTGATGTTTATCTTTTCTTTTCTTTTATTTTTCTTCGATGGTTAACGTGTTTTGTCTCATAATATTGTATTATATTGTTAAATATTTATCCCCGCGAGTGAATGTGTTTGTGTGTGTGAGTGCGAGCGCTTAGTGCTAGCTTTAAGTTTGGTTTTGCGCTTCAGAAAATAATTTATGATGATGATGATGATGATGATGATGATGATGATGATGATGATGATGATGATGATGATGATGATGATGATGATGATGATGGTTATTATTATTATTTTATTTTTTTTAATTATTAGTGAGTTATCTATTCTTTGTGTACAGGTATTTAGAGTTGAGTGGCCTACGTCTAGCAACAGATAAATTGAAAAGATAACTATTATTACTGGCGACACTGAGTTATCTGTTCCATGTCTACATCTAATTACTAGTTTAGTAGTCTATGTCTTTCAGTCCGTTTGCAAAGATCAGAGTTGTCCTAGAACCAGTTGTGGTATTTTGATAGTGGGTGTAAGGAGTGAGAGAAAGGAGGGGGCATGAATGGAGAGAGTCAACGATTAATTAAACTGGTTTTCAAAGTCCTTAACTCTACTGTAGCGTCTGAGTGCAATCCGGTATTTAGTCATTAATATTATCATTTGTATTTGTTTCATGTAATTGGATACAGGTAAAGATGGCAGGAAGAAGAAGAAGCTGTTTCTGCAGTCTCTGGTAATTAATGTCCGTCTGCTATTGTCTAACACAAACGTGCAAACACCTTAAATCTGCCACAGCCACATCGATAGATGAGATTCGGTGTCTAGTTCCAGCATATTTAAATCCATCATAATCAGGATGAACCTTTGAAAGAAAGTTCCAGTAGATGTAGGCCTTACGTACCGCAAGGCCTCGGCATAGGAGACGTTGGAAACGTCCAGGGTGTTGATGTTACAGACGGTGATGGCTGGGAAGGGCAGACTTTCAGACGGGACAGACTGTATCGTGGTTTTGAACGGGTAGTTGTTGATATCCACCGCCAGCACGTAGAACAAATACAAAAACGCTCCCAATGATATGAAAAAAACCAGCGCCCAAATGGCTCTGAAATAAAAGGAAATTTCCGACTCAACAAAATTTCAAGTAACACAGGGGTGGGCTGGTTTGCGAGGGTTAGGGTGAATAGAGGGGAGGGGGGAGTTGTGGGGGTGGAGAGGTGAATGGGAAGAACCACAACAATTACGAACAGTTTATAAGTATGCTGTTACTTACATTGTGACATTACCTATATTGCAATGTGACTCAAATTCATCAACGTATTCTTTGATGTTTATTTTATCAACGGTTTAAATTTAAAATATTTGGATAACGCAAAATAAAATAATAAATATGTTCTGCTGTCTTTCAGCAATGGATCTGTACATGTAAATGCAAAAAAAGGAATAGTTAAATTCGATTTCTATTAAATGTAAGTCAAGACCAGGACATTCACCTTCTTCTCTCGGTAGACGTATATATTATTTGCACCGTGGTGACTAGTTATGACTACTGAGCCTAATTTGTAATAGATTTCTTCTCAGCTACGGTGACAAAGCCAATTAAACAACGTTCAAGAACAAAATTAAATCTATATTACAAAGTATCGGTATGTAAGTTAATGCACATGCTTAACCAATTATGTTCGGACAGTTGATTAATTTTTACAACACTGCTAACCCAGCAGCAATACGAGCTCGTGTTTATTGGAAGGAAAAAGACAATTGGTTTGTCAAATTACTATTCCAGGTCATCTCAAGTGCACATGTAGTTGTGGTGTTAAAGTTAATGGCTACCCTTTGCACCTGCGTTCAATGTTTAGCTGTTGCTCATCATATTAATATAAAATGGGTAACAATAAACAAAGAGCATAGGTTTGTAAAGGAAACTTGGTTCTAGTCACCTGTTTAATAACATTCTTTGTCGTTCGGCCAACTTGGCCAGACCGTGAATGGTGGAGTCCAGCAGATCATCCCGGATGGTTTTGCTGCTCCAAGGGTTCACCGACCAATATTTTAACGCGAGGTTCTCATCACCACCGCCTGACCTTTCCCCTTGACCTTTCACCGGGGCCACTTCCACACTTTGAACTTTTCCGGTCTTCATCGATTCCAGTTCAAAGGAGTCTTCCTCGTATATCATCGAAATTGTTTGTTCCGTCTTGTTTTGTGTATTGCCTCCTCTCCGTCATCACAAAAACAAACAAAAAATGAAGAAGAAGACGAAGAAGAAACGTTACACGATTTTTGGTGACAGGTGGAATTGCGATATAGCTCTCTAACGTTCAAAACGATTGCAGTGCTAAAGTTAAACGCAATTATTTCTCACTTATTCGATCCACAAAGCAAAATGATGGTTCAAAGCAGCCCAGAACTATGCTTTGAAACAGGTGTCTTTTTAACATAACATGTTAGGTCTGTTTTATGCTTCAACAAAAACAGCCACCGTGGTCAAAAGTCGACTGTTTTGTATTAGTAGTAGCGTAATATAAATACAATTTATTAAGAAAGCAGTATGCATCAACCTTGTCCTGAAATATTTGTTCAAATGCTATAAAAATGACGAGTGCTAAGGGTACGTTAACGCGTTAGGCTTTCTGTTCTATAAACTGCTACCAACTTTCGATTCGTCTATGTGCTGTATACGGCTGCATGCTAAGTTTCCATTCTTCTCTGCGAGGTAAACTGCTGTTAACAGATTTTCCAATAGCCTCTGTCCTGTTAACTGCTGCTAGCTAACTTTACATTGGTCTCTGTGCGCTAAACTGCTGCTACCAACTTTGCATCCGTCTCTGTGCATGTTGTATTCTACTACAAATTAATTTTGCAATCGTCTATGTTCTGGCAACTGCAGCTAGCTCTAAATTTACATAGGTCTCTGTGCCGTAAACTGTTGCTAGTTCATTTTGCAATCGTGTATGTGCTGTAAAATACTGCTACCAACTTTGCATCCGTCTCCGTGCATGCTGTATATTGCTGCTAGTTAATATTGCAATGGTCTATGTGCTGGCAACGGCTGCAAGCTCTAAATTGGCATCGGTCTATGTGCCGTAAACGGCAGATATCTGAGTTTGCAATGGTCTCTGAAATGTAAACTTTGCATGTGTCTCCTAGACATCAGCTTTTGATGTCCCCTCTCCTGAGAATTGTTTCTAATTACAGTACAAGTTCGTTCCATTAGCGCACGGTTCATTCGGCTTCTTCTACGGTCAACTTTTAATGACTTTTTTTTTTCTCAATGTTGTCGATTCTGTCTCCTGTCAACTTGCAGCTGACAGCATTATTAGTCTAACGTTTCTGTACTTAGTTCTTAAAGGCATTGTACTGCTTGGTGTTAAATGCAATATACAGTTGAAGAATTGATGGCAGATCTACGTACAACGGGTCGGAACAACCACAGTGAACATATTAAAACCCATGCTGGTGACGTCACGCTTGTCAACCGCGGATTGATAATTCATGTTCCGCTCGTTCCAGCATATAAAATAATGTATGCAATGTTGGGTTTTCTCACGAGCGAGTGCTTCCAGCGCGCACTTTTAATTTCCCATTGCAAATAAACATGGGATTGTCCTTGTAGGACTATTCCCGTCAGGCCTACTATTTTGTTTTTAATTCCAACGCAAATATTAATCGCTAAAATGTTTGTGTTGTTTCATGTTGTTGGTTTTTTTTTAATATAGTATAGTATAGAATATTATATTATATTATATTATATTATATTATATTATATTATATTATATTATATTATATTATATTATCTGTTCTGTTCTATTCTATTCTATCCTACTCTATTCCATTGATCATTTCTTTATTTTTGATTTAAGTACCCTCCAGTACTGCAATGCACACACTGAGCCAAGAAGAAAATTGGGAATAAATAATGATGGAAAAAATCTATGGCGTACAACCGTGCTTAAAATCCATTTGCACATTATTCATTTTATGAAAAAAAACAATATTAATATTATTGTTAATAAACTAGTACAGTTGTTGAATAGTCTGGGCGCCTCGGGCGGCTTGAGTTAGACCTTGTTTTGGCCAGCGCTTTGAGCAGCTCTTGAGCTGAAAAAGCGCTATATAAGAATGATAAAATAAGTAAATATATAATTGTATAGGACAGTTCTCTTCAGACCCTCCTCACTGCATCAGTGTTCAGACCGCAAGACCTTTTGCTTTGTCTCCCCCCGTGGGGGTGCCGGGGGTTTCAGTATAAATAGTATCCCCACTTTCTGGAAATTTAGTGCTTTAAATTCCCACTGTCGCTGTCTTTCTCCTTTGTTCTTTCTCATTCCTACTCAGTTCTATCAACTATCTTCTTCTTCGCTAGACCAGTCATCTATCTTTTTTCTTGAAAACTCTTCCGGGACAAAACTCCTCATTTGTGTATGAGGTCTGTTGGATCAGCTTGGGAATATTTGATGTTTTCTGCCAGGTGGTCACTGGGGCTTCCTATGATGTTATTATTTGGCAATGTAGGCATTTTATATGTATAAGTTTTGTTGATAATTTATAATGATGTTTGTATTCTATTTTGTTTTTGTAAACGGAGGTTCGATAAATAAGAGTATAGCCTCAGCGTCCCCTGCGTGGGAGATCTTTATTATAAAGTGATCGGCTGGTGGAGTGCCATCAGTGTTACCACTAGGGTTTTTTGGTCAGATCTTTTATGCGGACCCGGGGTGAGTCCTCTTTCAGCGAAGTTGTGGTCTTGATATTGTAGTCCTGATTCGGCTCTTAGCAGACCGCTGGACCCTGTAAGCAATGAATAACTAGCTAACTAACTAACTTGCTTTGTCTTCTGTCGAATTAGGTAGTTGTCTTCTCTGTAGACTTCATGGACTCTGCACTCATTGCTGTTTAGTCTACTTTTGTAGACCTGGTTGTTGTTTTTTCCCCTCATTTGGGTTGCTTGTATGGTGTATATGGAGGGATAGACACACAGGCCGGACAGACAGGTAGGACAGACATGGATAGACAGAGACAGCCAGAGAGTGTCAGTGTGTGATTGTGTACGTGTGTCATTGTGGTGTGCATACATGCGCGCGCGTGTTAATGTGTGTGGGTGTGTGTGTGTATGTGTGTGTGTGTGTTTGTTTGTTTGTTTGTGCTTGCTTCAGTGAGCTTGCGTGCTCAGGTGTGTTTTGTTGCTGGTTCGACATATTGCGATTTCTATATATATATAAATTGCTTAGACGGAAGTCCTTCTTCGCCACTACTATAAAGTTTGTCTCCTATGGACGCTGATCTGGGCACGTGCTGAGAGCTGCTGATCGGCCTGCTGTGTGCTCAAAACCACCCAAATCGTTATAGCCGACATTCCGCGCGCTTCCATTAAAAATCAAATTGAGGTTTCAGCATGTTTTCCCATATAGAACAAAAAATTCATGGTTTTTCTATGAAGCCTTCGTAGGTTAGTGGTTTAATCTTTCGCCTACGGTTTCGGGCGACCCAAGATCGATACTCACGCGGGCAATTTTTTTTTTTTAAGTTTTTTTTTTTTTAACACTACAATATGGATATTTTTTTTAAATTTAGACTTTTTACATTTAATTTATTATTATTATTATTATTATTATTATTATTATTATTATTATTATTATTATTATTATTATTATTATTATTATTATTATTATTATTATTATTTTTATTATTATTAGTGTTATTATTATTAATAAACTAATAATAATAATAATAATAATAATAATAATAATAACATTATTATTATTATTATTATTATCATTATTATTATATCAAATTTTCTTTTAAAACCTTATTGTTTTTTATGATTTCTATTTGTATTATTCTATATTCAATATTAGTAGTAGTAGTAGTAGTAGTAGTAGTAGTAGTAGTAGTAGTAGTAGTAGTAGTAGTAGTAGTAGTAGTAGTAGTAGTAGTAGGCCTGCTGTGTGCTCAAAACCAGCGAAATCGTTTTAGCCGACATTTCCTTACCGATCGTTTAACCGTTTCTGAGATAAATAAATAAACAAAATGTCCACAAACTGTAATTGCCTCATTCCGCGCGCTTCCATTAAAATGGTATGGGGAGGTATCAAGTGGGTTCGGGGAGGTATCAAAGGGGTATGATGATGCATCATGGGGGGAGGGACGGGGAGATATCAGGGGGGGGGGTATGGTGAGGTATCAAGGGGGATATGGGGAGGTATCATCGTCCAAATGAAACTCGCAGACAAAAGTTCTCTCTGTCTACATTTTAAACAGCATCATGAGTACCCTGGCTTGCCAGGGTACAAAAACCACTAGTTATGAATAATTTGTATCAATCCCTGCCGTGCTTTTTGGGGTTTGAGAGAGAGAGAGAGAGAGAGAGAGAGAGAGAGAGAGAGAGACGTGTTCAATCTTATATATATAGATATAGATATAGATATAGATATAGATAGATAGATAGATAGATAGATAGATAGATAGATAGATAGATAGATAGATAGATAGATAGATAGATAGATAGATAGATAGATAGATAGATAGATAGATAGATAGATAGATAGATAGATAGATAGATAGATAGATAGATAGATAGATAGATAGATAGATAGATAGATAGATAGATAGATAGATAGATAGATAGATAGATAGATAGATAGATAGATAGATAGATAGATAGATAGATAGATAGATAGATAGATAGATAGATAGATAGATAGATAGATAGATAGATAGATAGATAGATAGATAGATAGATCGATCGATCGATCGATCGATCGATCGATCGATCGATCGATCGATCGATCGATCGATCGATCGATCGATCGATAGATAGATAGATAGATAGATAGATAGATAGATAGATAGATAGATAGATAGATAGATAGATAGATAGATAGATAGATAGATAGATAGATAGATAGATAGATAGATAGATAGATAGATAGATAGATAGATAGATAGATAGATAGATAGATAGATAGATAGATAGATATCTGATTCGAACAAGAAGACGTTCATAAAACCATTATCAATCAGGTCTATGGTCTAGTGCACAGAAAAAGAAAGTATCGTAAAAATTACAGTTTCAGGGCCCCGAGCTTGTCTCCTTGGCATGGGTTTATGCACTCTTCATGTGGATTTCGGATGAGAGTATAAGCTGGGGTCTAGTCTATGCACGCACGCATTCTATCCCATGGACTTTAAAGATCCTGACGCTCATGTCTTAGACGGGTTAGTGCCGGTCGCACAATTACACCCAGCACGCACTAGGTCCCTTCTCCCCATCCCCGGTCGCCCAGGATTGTGCTAAGTCCTCTGGGCGTTAGACTATGCTCCAAAAGGTTGCAAGTGGGTGCCTTGGGCGGTTTGAGTTAGAACCTGTAGTGGCCAGCGCCTTGGGCGGCTCGTCAGCTAGAAAAGCGTTATATAAAAACTATTAAATTGGAATAAGACTTTTCTTTGGGCGGCTTAAGTTATAGATCCTGTTTCCTGCCTGCCTTCTTTGAGCAGCTCTTATTTAAGTTGATAAAGCTATATACAAAACATTTTCAATAACGTAGACTCTGGAGGCTTGTAAGAGGAGTTGATCTTCAAACTGTAGACTTTGATGGAGTTAGGCATTACAGGAATTGGCATGTCAACACCATTGCGCAAATAATCGTTTGTGAAATTAAACTGTGGGGTTTATTAAAGAACCGATACTACAGACAGCCCTCCCGTCACAGCTGCGATGACGCCCTTCATCGCGGAAATCTGTATTTAACGCTGTCGCTGATTTATTTATTTATTTATTTATTCATTCATTCATTCATTCAATCATTTATTCATTCATTTATTCCTTTATTCATTCATTGATGTATAGAAAAAAACTGTAAACTACACAACTCTGTTTTTTTTTTTCTGTTTGCTGTCATCGCCTCTGGCGGTTTGAGTTCGATTCTGTATTAGCCAGCACCTTAAGCCGTTCTTGAGCTGGAAAAGCGCTAAATATTTCAGGAGGATTAAAATAAATAAAATAAAATAATTAAGGAGAGTATCAAGCTAGATGAGTTTCTCATAGAAGGTTGTGAAATTCGTAGTACAACATGTTGCTAGAGTGCCTTTCACAACTATCAGAACTGTTCCATTAATACTGTTAAATGTTACATCCCTGGCGCACGGGAACTCTTTAGTGTACGAATTACACTCTGGCAAATTGCTCTCTCAACGCCTTTCCAGCAATACAATGTTATCCCAGCGTGCTGATTGCCTAATTTCAAGTTTGCAATTTTAGATTGTATCAGTAACGAAGGTTTGTGTTCTGCAGATAGTTACAACTAAGGGGGATAATTTAATGTGCCATTTATTGTAGCAGACGACCCTTTTTTTTCTTTCTTTGTTTAGGACGCTCGAACAACGCTTAGATCTAAATTTCACAAAATACAAATGTATAACTCTGTAACCATCTCTTAGCATAAATTATACGCTCTTAAAAGTGTGTGTCCATGCGAACCAAGGGTTAACTCCCTTTAGTGATATAATTTTAGATAGGCACTGAAGTTTTCAGCTGATATTATCGGACTGAGTTCAATCTGGATTTTTTTTTAAAAACAATCATAGCCAGACTCATGATAGTTGATCATGATTGCCATTACAGCGCTGAACTAGTTTTGGATAACAGTGCCCAATATTGCTGTAATTCGCGGCTTGTGTCACCTGATTATTCCATTGCACGTGTCATCGACTAAGCTGCGCTGGCATTGTTGCGGCAAACACGGGCTGCTATCGTGTTTGCAGTTAATGCTCGTGCGTTCATTTTTCCTGTTAGTGTCATCAATACAAGGTTAATGTTAGCTAAACAATATTGTTGCCAACAATACGAGGGTTCCCCACTGTAGACTACCCATACTTAGCATTTTGTGCTAAGAAATCTAATCGGCGCTGATAAATCTTATTTCATTCAGTTTACTCTTCGCTCACATTTTGGTCAGCTTTTACAGCTGACAGTCTACCTAGCTACCTGCAAATAGGACGTAATCAGCGTCGGATAAGAGTATAAACTGAGGTTCATTCTGTGCATGCGAGCATTCCATCCTGACACTCAATTCCTAGGTGGGTTGGTGCGCCAAATTAAGATAAGGGGCGGGGGGGAGGGGGGGGAGGGGGGGGAGTGGGGGGAAAAAGAACTCCACTGCAACAATACGTGCTGTGGTTATGTTTTCGCTCGCTAGATTATGGTCGAACTGACAGGATTATCTCCCATCCAAATATTGCTCAATATTGGTGGACTTGACTGCAGTTATGTCTGTTTTTTCTGTTACCCATGAGACGCGTACCTTGATTTCAAATGGTTATTGTGTTCAGGCACGAGGTTTGAGATGATAGTGTTTGCATATCTTTGATCTATGCCGGTCCTGAGGGGCTTTATGTAGTGTTTCAATTTTTTTTTTTACTACAGTTTATTATCCCTTTCTATCGGGAAACCCTAGGCCGCCTCCCCTGGGGAAGACGTAGTCGCAGCCAGTGGCGCGCCCAAACCCAACTTACCTAACATTCTTTGTGATTTTGAAATTCTGCTGGGGGAGCAAACCGGAGTATTGTTTCCGGCGGTCAAAATGTTGTGGTGATTTGATCGAAGCTTCGAAGTGATTATAGAAAGTTATATGACGTAAAACACCCCCGTTGGGGTGCCGGGGGTTTCAGTATAAACAGTATCCCCACTTTCTCGAAATTTAGTGCTTTAAATTCCCACTGTCGCTGTCATTCTCATTTGCTCTTTCTCATTCCTGCTCTGTTCTATCAATCTGCTATACTATCTTCTTTTTCGCTAGACCAGTCGTCTATCTTTTTTCTTAAAAACTCTTCCTGGACAAGATTCCTTATTTGTGTATTAGGTCTGTTGGATCAGCTTGGGAATATTGGACGCTTTCTGCCAGGTGGTCACTAGGGCTTCCTATGATGTTATTATTTAGCAATGTAGGCATTTTATATGTAAGCCTATGTGTTTTGTTGATAATTTAACATGATGTTTGTATTCTATTTTGTTTTTGTAAACGGGGGTTCGATGAATTAGAGTACAGCCTCAGCTCAGCGTCCCCTGCGTGGGATGTCTTTATTGTAAAGTGACTGGCTGGTGGAGAGCTTTCAGTTTTACCACTAGGGTTGTTTTGGCAGATCTTTTATGCGGTTCGGGGGTTGTCCAGTCCTGATTTGGCTCGGAAGAGTCCGCTGGACCTAAAGCAATAATCATGTAATGTAATGTAATGACGTAAGACAGCAACTCCGGTGACGAGATTTATTTTGATTGGATGTCTGTGTCATAAAATAACCGCAGAATCGTTTCAAGCATGAGGAGAAGCAATGACTGACGTACTCACCATTATCTGCAACAAGATCTGGCAGAATGGGGAGTGGCCTACACCATGGACCCCGCCGCTTGTCATCACTCTTCCCAAAAAGGGTAACCTTCTGGTGTGTGAAAACTACCATCAGCCTCATCGGCCATTCCAGTAAAGTCCTCCTGAAAATAATACTCCAAAAGCTGAAACTCCAAGCCGAACAAATCATAGTTGAGAAACAAGCAGGATTCTTGGCAGGGCGAAGTACCACTGAGCGGATTTTGAACTTCAGAATAATCTGCGAGAAGAACCTACAGTACCAACAACATCTATATCATGCGTTGTAAACGTCAAGAAAGTGTTTTACCGAGTCTGGCATGCAGTTCTGTGGGCAACCACATGAGTGTACAACATCAGCCCTAACATTATTGAAGTCATCAAAAGCCTGTTTGACAAGGCTACCAGTGCGGTCCTCGACAACAGCGCCATCAAGAACTGGTTCGGAACAACAATCGGCGTGCGTCCAGGACGCCTACTCTCTCCAACACTCTCTTATGTCGGATGCCCTTGGAGATCACGAAGGCACAGTCAGCATAGGGGATAAAGCACTCTCCTAACTTCGTTTTGCGGATGACATTGATGGATTGGCTGGAGAGGAACAAGAACTTGAATAGCTGGTACAGAAACTTGGCATCACCTCCAGAGCCTTTGGAATGGAAGAAGACCAGAGAATATTAAACTGATGCCCAACAACACCATTGTCATCAACACGGACATCAAAGTCCAAGGTCAATCCCTCAACACGGTGCATAGCTTCAAATATTTAGGAGCCATTGTATCAGACAATGGGTCCCGACAAGAAGTTCTCTCCAGGATCGCACAAACAACTGCTGCCCTGACAAGGTTGAAGCCCATTTGGAAAGACAAGACCATCAGTCTTGTGATGGGGTTTTTATTGTTGCTGGGCTCTGCACAATGGACTGCTATTACCTCCTCGTCTTAGTCGGTGGGGATCGCTAGTATTCTCCCTTTGACTTCACTTAATACATTTATTTGTTTAGCTCGGTCTGTGTTAAGGCTGGGGTACAGAGATAGATAGAAAAATTGTAAAAGATCACTGTCACACTAGCTTTCACACGGCTATGAATCATATGTAGTCCAGCCACTTGATAACAGTAAAAATCACACATTTATTTCCTCTACTCTATACACGATCTTTGAAGTACGAAACTAACTTAAAAGTTCAATTGTCAATGCGAATGGTTCGCTCACTGATAGTCTAGGCAGCTACTTTTTCATCATAGGGCACTGGCTACTTTTTGCCTTAAGGGTCAGCGTTTTTGAAGAGTGGATTACTGTGGTCCTGTTTATACAGAGTGTTAGTGCACGGTTTCTTGTTGCATTTAACTGTGGGGTTGAAGCGCTGCGTTGAGGTCGCTTCTACGACACGTTGTGTTGTCGTTGAGTCTTTGACTGTGTGGTTCGACGGTTGGGCTATCTGCGCTCAATGCTGTAGATGCCTCGGCAGACAACTCTAAGCGTCGATTAGGTTCTGTCCTTTGCTGAGTTGGGCTCACGATATACCGCCTGCTCGTCTGTAACATACGAGACGAAATTCTGCACAACCCTGTATAATAGGTCTGTGCAGAGCGTCTCACTGAAGGCCAAAGTAGCCCTCAGTGATAGCTCCACATCTCTATACATAAGCGACGAACATTCTGCTAAGTCCGTGGTCCACTGGAATCTCCACTCTAACTTCCTATACATACCTAAATATAAATCGTGGCTAACTATATACATAGAGAAATAATAATATTATAAACATTCTCGGGTACAGCCACTGGTCTGCAAGCATACGTACAGGTTAAACCAGAGAGCTGGAATAAAGAGAGAGTCTGCTTTGCGTAGCGGACAAAAACCTCTCACCGCGCATGCGTCCAAGCCCGGTAGAAATGGAAACATCCGATTTTATGTTTTGACAGTACATGACACGGTTACAGTGGTGGTATACTTACAAAATGCCGAAAAACTAATGCGACAATCTGTTCTAGGCATTTTAAGGAAGAATGTTTCATACGCAGTAAGCAGGAGCGTTGTGGCCAAGTGGGCTAAGGCGGGACTAACTTGCCTTGTAACCAATGGCGCCTGACAGGTGTGGGTTCGATCCTGCATCGGGGCGTTATGTTTCTCCGAATATTATTTAATTTCGACTCGGGCAACGTCTCGGGGGTTTTCTCC
The DNA here is from genome assembly GCA_036898135.1 of Oncomelania hupensis. Taxonomy (NCBI): domain Eukaryota; kingdom Metazoa; phylum Mollusca; class Gastropoda; order Littorinimorpha; family Pomatiopsidae; genus Oncomelania; species Oncomelania hupensis. The sequence goes on from CM072518.1 coordinate 38,304,986, forward strand.
GGTTTGCTTCCCCAGCAAAATTTCAAAACATTTCAAAAATTTAAAGAATTTCTAAATTTAAAAAAATCACAACTAATGTTAGGTAGGTTGGGTTTGGGCGCGCCACAGGCTGCGACTACGCCTTCCACAGGGGAGGCGGCCCAGAATTTCCCGATAAAAAGGGATAATAAAGCATTAAAATCTAAAAAAAAAATCTAAAATATATTGTAATTATTTATTAAAGTTATTTCTTTAAAAGGTAACAATGCTATAGCAATGTTCCAGACAATAGTATACATAATAATTTATAATAGTACGCTATGTATCTATTGCTAAACTTTATAATTATTAGTAGCCATGTACATGTAGCTAATAATAATATCCCTAAATAACTGGTTAATTATAAGACAACATAAATTTATCGACCTACTTGGGACAAAAAACGAAAATATTAAATAAAAGAACGGAATATATTTCTAACCTCAACGATTTCGTCGAAGTTACCCATGAAGTTTGCTGACACATCCATTGTTGCAGACTAAACCGGAAGTGTTGATTTCCATCGGCCTTGCACTAAGGCTCAAACACGACCTTTTAAGCAGAGAAGCGTAGGGCTACACGCAAAGCAGGCTCTCTCTTTATTATAGCTCTCAGGTTAAACAACATTCGGTCCGTACATAATACAACATGGCGTCAACCGGTCATGCTTGCCTCGTGGTCGGATTCTTCCATGTGGTCACGCAAAGTCGGACTAATAAGTCATTCTATGCACAGCAAATTTCACAAACATAATTCAACAATAAGATAAATACATCACGATGAAACAGAAGTATGTTCATTTACCTGTTTGACAATGTCAGGCCGTGGCTACTTCATTGAATTCGAATATTCAACAAGTACTGCTGTCTAATCTTCTCAGGAGAGATTCTGTCAGAGAGTACTGTGTACTCCTCAGCATTTCAAACTAGACTGGCTGTCCACCTGGCTTTGCCTGAATCGGCCAGAACTGGTTCTATCCATTCTACCTGTGTTCTATCCACTCTACCTGTGTTCTATTGAATGAAAAATCTAAGTGGGTGTAAAATTCAAAACACCATCGTAGGCTGCGATGATGTCACTACACGGCTCGCGTCAAGTTCGCAGTGTGTGTACACATCAGTAATACCTTAATCGTCTGCTATAGAGACTACCAGTAACCTTCTAAGTTTTACTACTGACTAAACAAGCAAAATCTTAAAAGCAGTGGAAACGGGGCTCTCGTTACAAGTCTACACTCCAAGATAAGGCTGCTGCACTCCGTTGTCATCTCCATTTTCCTATACGCTTGCGCAACATGGACCCTCACAGCAGACCTACAACGAAGAATACAAAATATGGAGATGAGGTGCTACAGAAGACTTCTGGCCATTTCCTATACCCAGCACATCACCAACGACAAAGTCCGACAGACCATCACACAAGCCATTGGTCAACACGATGACATGCTCACAGTGGTGAAGAAACAGAAACTTCGATGGTATGGCCACGTCACCACTGCATCACGCCTTGCAAAAACCAACCTGGAAGGCACGGTGCAATGAGGCAGAAGAAGAGGGAGACAGAAAAAAAGGTGGGAAGAGAACAATCGAGAATAGACTGGCTTGACATTGAGCGAAGCCATGAGGGTTGCTGAGGACAGAGAAAGATGGAGTACGCTGGTTAAACGATCCTCTGTGGTGGCCCAACAACTTTTGTGTTACGGGATAGGATCATAGGATAGGATAGGATAGGATATGATTGTGTCATTCTGGAACGTTCTACGTTTTTCTAGTTAGTTAATAAATATATGTACGTACCGGTGTTTGCTTGTGTAAGATGTGCTTTGGAAAGAGGTCTTGTATGCAGTTGTTGATGCTGTTTGCTGAATAAAGCTGGAAACCTCATAACGATGACTCCTGCCTTGTTGCTGAGTGAACGGGTTGCGTGGATAACAAATTCAAATTACATAAGATTCAAGCGTCGGGGCTGAATCGACCAAAGCCGTGTAACAAACTCTTTTTCTTAATCCCACAGCTACACGAGGGGCGGACGCTGACAGGATTACCTCCCCGTCCAGTATGTCCTTGATCTATAGAGATCGGCAGAAAAACTCAGGCATACATATGGCTGTGTTCGCTGATGCGCGAGTGATCTGAGTTTCACTGTCGATGAAGGCATGACTGTCTGTTTACATTAACTTTTTATTAGGTGTTCCACACTCCTCGTTCTGTATCAGAGCCTACAGCCAACTACAGTCAACAGATTTAAATTATACTTGCATACAACACTCAGGTTGTGCGAGGTTGCTCAGTGGTCCAGAATGCGAAATATGCCATAATTTTTTTGTCGTGGGAGACCTGAATTCAATCCTATTTTGGCCCACACCTTGAGCAGCTCTATGGTAAGCATACAGTACGCCTATAAGAAGAAGAATTACTTTACTTTTTGCAATTATAGTGGCTAATAACACTATTTAGTATGAAAATGTTCTATGCGCTAGTCTATATCAGTCAAATAGCCAGGGTATAAAGGATTTGTGGTGATAGTAGTAGTAGTAGTAGTAGTAGTAGTAGTAGTAGTAGTAGTAGTAGTAGTAGTAGTAGTAGTAGTAGTAGTAGTAGTAGTAGTAATTCTTTATTTATTTATTTATTTATTTGTGTGTATGTGGGTGGGTGGGTGTGTGTGCGACGATGAGCTTACTCGGGAAATTGCATTGTTGTCTCATTATAAGATGATATAATGGGTAATTATTCCTCAATCCGACAGCAAAGCTGTTTTTCATATTAAGCGAGAGAAAGGAGTTTTTGTAAATTGTGCACACAAATTTGAAATGTATAAAAACTCCTTCCTCCATTCTTCGCTATCATGAGGAATGAGCTCCCCTAAGAAATTCGAGTCAATCCGTCAGTCAGCCTATTTAAACGATATCTCTCCAGAGATGACCCTGCGGTTCCGCCGTTTTATTATCACGGTGAACGACTACAACAAATTATTCATTGCAGACTTCGGCTGGGTGTAAGCATCTGTAACTACGATATGTATTGTCGCCATTTGATAGACGACCCGGTTTGCCTTTGCGGACACCCGGCCGAAATATGTGAACACTTCCTGCTGTTTTGTCCCTTGTTTGACCATCCATGCCTGTACTCAAACCATAGGTCTTCTTAATCCCATCATCAGGGAAGTTAATACTCTACTCTTTGGAAATGTAGAATTATCATTGCAAGAAAATACTAACACGTTTTGAACTGTCCACACATTCTTACTTTCATGCAACCGCTTCTGACCGCATCACATCTTATTTTCAAACGACTTTTCACACACTTCGCTTTCTAACTTTGATCAAAGAACGTACAGCTTCACAAAGAAGGTGCATAACTCAAAAGCGTGCAAAATCGAGAGTACAGCGCCCCCAAGCGGGGGGTCTGAAGCTTTGCTAGCTGGCTAGTGTTGATAACATGGCGGACAGCATGTGTGAAGCTGCGGGAGGTTGCAAGCATGCGGATGAAGTAGGGCTAGGATATAAAAATTGGAATGAAAGATAGACTGTGAAAAAAAAAGAGTGAATGCTATTCTTTGCGACTCGAAAATATTGTGGTGTATGCTATTTCTATTTTTCACTGTGGTGATTCTGGATTCTGTTCATGACAGACACGGTAATTTGAATATTTATATTTTTATGATTTACTTGTTCAAAATATAATATTGAAACTAAGTTTGTAACAATGTTTTCATATTTTCATAAACGTAATTGTCTGTCAGACCGGAACGGGGTTGTTTCAGAGAGAGATAAATTCATATTAAAGTTCAGCTACTTAATACTTATTATTTTATTACTATAAGACTTATAGTTTTCTTGAATATAGGTTTTTTTAATTCCGTTTTAATTATTATTCTATTATCTTATGTTTTGGAAGAAGAGAACCATAAAATTAGCAAAACGTAAATTGGTGTTGCGTTCCAACTGTTGTGTATTTTTTGCGTCTTCAGTGTTTCTAGTTTATCTCCCTGTCTTAACTTGAGTAATTCTATAAGAAAGGCCTTTTGATGAATGCGTGTATATGTGAAATTGAAACATTAAAAACAGTTTACAAACTAATATCAAGTTTGTAGGAATCTTAAAAGTGAAGTGAATTATTAAAATCAAAATGTTTCTTCAGAATCAAGTGTGTGTGTGTAGATTTCCTAATAATTCATATTGCTTCTCTAAATTCTTATCAATTAACTTTGGGCATGTTTTTGTGCTTTGGCACTTTACATGGCTATGTTTCAATTTGTTGCATGTTGTATTGTAATACAATTAAATGACATGCAAGTTCAGTAATGCACTGTTTTTGTTCATTTTCACTTGCTTGTCCGTCTTCTTAACTGTCTGGTCACTGATTTCTTTTCCCTGTCTTATTATATGAATGGTCACCGATTTCTTTTTCTCGGCAAATATGCCTATTATACAGTTGCACACATACAGGCCTGAGTAGGCTACACAGGAATGCATTATGAAGTTATTTCATAACAAGTTCAGATAAAAGTTATAAATGCACTCGAGCTTTCTCAGAAGAAAAAAACCCTGTTGCATGTGTAGGCCTACAGCACAAATTAATACACACGCAGTCATGCACTCAATTATTAGGCAGATTCACACTTTCATATAAAGGAGAAAACAAGGCAATAACTGCACAACAAGAGCAATTCAGTAATACTGAATAATTGCATTAATTAACAGGTTTGTTGCCAAGTGGTTGCGCACTAATGAATCTATAATAAAGGCAAGCACCGTGTTTGTTTTTAATGTCACACGTTTTTGCTGGTCAGTTACTGTGTGATAGGTCTGCATAAAATCATGAATCGAACAGCTTTGGTAATTAATGTGAATTAAAAAAAAGTATTTACTTGTATAAATAAAACATTTTTGAGTTCGTTTTACTACAAAAGGATAATGTTTAGGGTTAAAAAAAAAGTCCTGCGGCAAGGTTTGTTTACGTATTGCTAAGCAGAGGATTACGTCCCTTGCAACGAGCGTTCAGACCATCCGCTTGGTGCGCGCCAAACGCATCTGTCATCACTTTTTATATAGCGGTGTGGCGTTATGATCCTTCTTTGTGAAGCTGTATGTTCTTTGCTTTGATCCTCTTTGCACATCTGTTTGTTTCTTTTGACAAGGTATCACTTCCGCCCCTCCCCGTTTACCCCCTTCGCCATTTTCGTTTGGAGAAACTGTTACGTTTGTGATACTGAAACTATGACAACTTCTCAGACGTTCGTGTTTTTCAGTATTGTTTTATTCAATGCATCTTGGTTCTGTGTGTGTTTTTTTATTTCTTTTATTTTATTACTTTTTTAAATTGTTAATTTGCTTCTCTCGCATTCATATCTGTAGCTTTGTCTGTTGTTTGCTGTCATCCGCCAGTGACATTGGTGATATTTCTGATGCATTATTTATTATTTGGGTAGCACTCATTTAAGCCTTGAGCTTTTGTGCTCCCTGATGTTTTCGCCTTGCACTATTATCGGGTGTGTTGAATAAATGTATGTTTAAAACCAGCGAGACATCCATGTTATGAAAACAAACAGCTGGGACTGACTACTATGCACACTATCACCGCTGTGCTATTTTGATGCGATGAACAGGCATATGAACAATTCAATGTATCGATTTATATCAAAAGCGTACTTTTGAAAGTTAAAAAAAATTATGTATTTATTTATTTATTTATTTAGTTATTTAGCTTATCCTCTTTCCCTTTCCCAGTGGAGCAACACTCGCTGTGAATTTGTAAAGGGTCTGTGACGCTGAAATAATATGTGAGTTTGGGTCCCTTTAACTTGTGATTCCTTGTGTGTGTGGGGTGTGTGTGTAGGTGTGTGTGTGTGTGTGTGTGTGTGTGTGTGTGTGGGTGTGTGTGTGTGTGTGTGTGTGCTTAAAAGTGCTCATCCGCTTTACTGTCTAGTCTCAGCTAGCTCTCGCCCTGTTAATTTGTCCAATCGTCCAAGCGAATGACCCAAATGACCCAGCAATCAATAACGTCATTGATTATTTGAGTGGACGTGGCGCGTGCCGGTGATTTCAATGCTGGTGAAATCGGAGGTTGCAATATTTACCTGAGACAACACGCAGTTCATCCAGAGTATCCAGAGCTCTAGATTATGCAGTTTCACGCTTGAAACAAGCCTTTTCAACGGAGAAGCCATCATACTCTGGTATCCTCTGTACACATAGCTCCGTGCATCCAGTTTAACCTTGTTCATAATCTACCATTGTACCTCCTTGTTCAGACGAATCAAAACGACGATGTATTTGTCATTTTCTTGATACTGACCTTTCAAAGCACAATTAAGTATCCTCTATTGTCAAAACATGCTACTGCCATGTCAGATCTCTCAGTAGGACCTCGTGGCTATCCATCGCCAAGCTGCCAAAAGTGCTACTGTTTCACTCATTCTCTCCAAACTTGATTACTGTAACAGTATACTTGCAGGTCTACCTCAAACCGAGATAAAGCGATTAAAGGCTGTACAGAATACATCAGTCAGAGTTGTGGCACCATGTAGAAAGTCTGATAATATCTCTCCTATCCTCAGAGACTTTCGCTGGCTTCCTGTCCTGGAACGCATCCGCCAAAAACTACTCTCGCTCGCGTACCGCTGTAATAGATGCAATACACCGTTATATCTCACAGACCTTCTGTCTTTATACACACACCTGTCCGGTCTATCATGTCTTCTTCTAAATTTCTCCTTGGTGTTCTCAGGCCAAAAGATGGCAAGACTGTTGGAGCCAGCAAGCATTCAAATACCTCGCTCTCACCTTATGGAACTCCCTTCCTGAGAGCATCAAGGAGACGCGAACCATAGAATCTTTTAGATCCAGTTTGAAAACGTACTACTTCTTATTTCTGCCCTTTCGTCAACTATTCGCCGGGTCTGATACAACACTCTGTGTGTGTCTGTGTGCGTGTGCGTGTGTGTAAGAGAGAGTGATATATATATATACATTATTATGATATAATTTTGTTGTTCTTGACTTAATTATTTCATTCTCCATTTGTTCATTTTATCCATTTGTGCTTTTCTCTTTATTCCTCTTATTCATATACCCATTTCTTGTCTTGAATTTGTTTTTGGTTTCAAACCCTTGTAATATCCATTTTCTCCACACTCCTCCCTCTCCCCAAAAGCGCTGTGAGCACGCCTCCGTGTGTGGGTGTTTTTATGCGCTGAATAAGTTGTCATTCATTCATTCCTATTAACATTTTCTCAGAGGTTAAAGTCGCTATAGTTCATCATTTTTAAAAGACGTTTTGCGTTGTATTTCAAAATCGGCTTAACAGATATTTAATTTTTTTTATTATTTTATTTTTTTTTTTTGGGGGGGGGGGCTAGCACATAGTCCAGTTGGTAGCCCCCCCCCCCCCACTCCTCCCCTTCATTCCATGTTTTCTTTTTTGTTTCTTGGTGACAAGGCAGAGTCACAATAACGCAACGAAATTTCACACATTTGTTGAAAATGCTGATTTGGGGGCCATGTGTGTGAGGAGTGTTTGGGAATACATTTGAATGGTTTTCCATCTTGTTATATTTTATTTAAACAACAATAACTCAGAAACGGACAGAAGTTCCTAGATCTGTGAAGATCAGGATGGCTCTGGTTAGATTACCTGTAAACCAGAAGTTCTATGCTTTATTACTCGTGCCTACTGTGACCGCCGCACCGCTGCCCCGGGCTTAAATCGGGATATGATGCTGGTCTGGCCCGTGCTGGCGTTTCTCCTGTTTCATGTTGTAATATTGATTGTTAATGCACAGTAGTGAGGTTACTTCCACAGGTTCTCCACAGGGTTGTGTTCTGTCGCCATTATTTTTTATAATGTATACTGACAGCTGTAGAAGCCCTGCTGAAAATAGTTTTCTGATAAAATTTTCTGATGACTCAGCTTTGTTGTCTTTATTTCAAGGACCAGGAGGAGATCATGATTTTGCCCTCACGAACTTCGTGGATTGGTGCGATGATAATTTTTTGGATATGAATGTTACTAAAACGAAAGAGATGATTTTTGACTTTAGGAGAGTCAAAGAGGTGGTCCAGCCAAGTGTTATTCATAATGAAGATGTTGAGATTGTTGACACATAATATAAGTATTTGGGTACAGTTTTTGACAGCAAGCTTAAATGGGATGTGAACACACAGTGCATTGTCAAACGGGGCCAACAGCGATTGTATCTTCTCCGGAAACTGAATTCTTTCTCTGTGGATTCTAAGATTCTCAGCTTGTTTTATCAATCTTTCATTGAGATCTTGCTGACTTTTTCGTTTGTTTGTTGGTTCCATAGCCTGACTGTGAGGGATAGGAATAGCTTGTCCAGCATTGTCAATGTCTGTTCAAAGATCATCGGTGTCAGGCAGAGAGACCTGGGTTCTTTCTGCGATCGGCAAATCACCAAGAAGGCGAACGAAATTATTTGTAGACCAGAGCATGTTCTGGCGGGCGAATTCTCAGTGCTACCATCCGGGCGCCGTTTTGCCTTACCGGCCTGTAAGGGTAATCGCCGCTCCCACAGTTTTATTTCTTGCTCGATTCGACTGCTAAATTTGATGCGATCATCTCCGCTTTAACATTTTCCCCACCGCCCTACTGCAAATTTATTTATTTATTTATTTATGTTAAAAAAATAAATGCTCGACGATGGCCTGATTCAGGGATTGATTGATTGTTTATCGACCGATTGATTTGATGATTCATTGATGATATTCTTACCTTATTTTCTTACCTTCATGTTTTTATTTGATTTAACTGTTTAACTGTCGGCTGTGAGTGTTCATGATGTGCGTGGTGTGTGTGTGTGTGTGCGTGTGTGTTTGGTTTTTGTTTGTATGGTAGGACATGTGCTTATGAAATCGTGTGATAAACTTTTAAATTTCAAAGTTTTTTAAACTTCTTAATGTATTTATTTATTTTAATAATATGAGCTGCTTCTAAATCTTGTAATTGCCCTATGTGGATAAATAAAGTTGTATTGAATTGAATTGAATAGATGATGATGATGATGATGATGATGATGATGATGATGATGATGATGATGATGATGATGATGATGATGGAGTGATGATGATGATGATGATGATGATGATGATGATGATGATGATGATGATGATGATGATGATGATGATGATGATGATAATGATGATGATGATGATTATGATGATGATGATGATGGATATTGGATAATATTTATTATAGCGGTGGTGGTCATGATGATGATAGTGGTGATGGCGATGATGATGAGGATAATGATGACGATGGATAATATTTATAATGGTGGTGATGGTGGTGGTGGTGGTGATGGCGATGATAGATAGATAATCAATATTCATATGGTCCCGCGGACTGCAAAGAGCTGAAATCAGGACCGCACAAAACTATTCAAAATCAGACTGCATCACTAACACATTAAATTATGATATAACATTTACATAAAACTAGCTTTACTAATGAAATCTAACCAAGCTCACAAACAAGATGACGACCAGTATGCGATAAATTAAACCAACATCACGTAAAAATGTAAACAGGTTTTGACCATTGCAGACTTTTAAAATCTCATTAAAAGGTATCAAACCAAAATATATGTTTCCCATCAGACCAGCACATTCAGACATAAAATTACGAAAGTGAAAGGATTTGTCGCAAGCAAAGCACGTGGTGATTCTTCAACTTTCAAAAGGAAACTATGGGCGACATAAGTATGCATAATAAGAAGGCGGACCAAAACAGTTCTGCCGTGAACTGACAAAACCGAGCAAGTCCACAAAACCTACTTTCGAGAAAATCGACGTTTTGTGTTGCGCTATATTACGCGATCGTTTCTGGAAGTTTAAGGGCATATTATAATGCAATTCCTCGATTTAAGAGTGCATACCTTGAATGTTAAAGAAATGTTTGATAGATTTGATGTTTTAAGACTATTTGTGGACTTGCTTTGTTTTGTCAGATTATTCTTGAGATAGATCTTTGTTGAGAACATGACAAAACCAAGCAAGTCACCCGCTTGGTTTTGTCAGTTTATTATTGAATTAAATCCTTGTTAAAAAAATTCACAAAACCAAGTAAGTCAAATCCGCTTGGTTTTGTCAGTTTATTATTAAGTAAATCCTTGTTTTCAAAATTCACCAAACCAAGTAAGTCCCATAGGCCGTTTCGTTTCTTTGTTAAAAAGTCTGACGAGCTGAGTCACATAAGTTGGGTTTTGTAAGATGTGGGTGCGGCAGTTACAGTGAGTGTATATGTATGCCTGTTTATTGTTTTTAGCCATTCTTCACTTAATATTCCTGGGTTGGTATGCAGGAGTCATGGGTTTTTTTTGCTCTCCCTTCAAAATAATATTAGATGCAGCCAATTTAATTAAAAAAAAAAAAACTTTTCCTTTCAGTTTCCTATTGTAGCGATCTTCCTGCCTTTACACCACGTGTATGTCTTGTATTTTGTTGCCCTTGTTGTGTGTCTGTAATATATTTGTTGCTGTTTGTTTGTGGGTTCGGGCACTGAATAGAATAGGCCCAACGTTTCCCGGCGTGTCGTAAGAGGCGACTAACAGGGGTAATGTTAGCACGCATCACTGGGCGAAAGTCTTCTACACAGAAGTCACCGGCCAGGGCGAGGAACCTCACGTTGCTACATGTTCAACGACCACGTGCTCGGGGCCAAGGCGAGCCACACTGTATTCGTGGATTTCGGCTGTGCCCAACAGCCTGGAGAGGATTGGGCACCGCCAGGTCCTTTTTTGCCCAAGACACACTACATGCATGATGACACTATCCACTAATTCCATACCGGATAGGTCGTCGCCCGGCTCAAGGACCGCGCCTTCCGTTGGCCACCAGGACGGAGGTGTTAAGTATGCTACTGATGGACAATTTAGCAAGATCCGCACGAGAAACAACATCGTCATAGGAACCTGGAATGTCAGGACCCTAACTGCGGAAGGAAAATTAGAAGAACTGGCCCACGAGTTGGACCACTATCGATGGAACGTTCTAAGCATTAGCGAACTGCGCTGGAAAGGTGAAACAACGACAGAGAAAGGCCACAAGCTCTATTTCAGCGGTAGAGATGACAGGCACGAACACGGCGTTTGGATTCTTGGTCCACAAGAACATTCTAGCCACTGTCATGGGTTGCCGCCCAGTAGACCCATTACCATCCGCCTGAGAGCAGCCCCTTTCAACATCACCATCATCCAGACCTATGCCCCAACATCAGACTATGACGACAGCAAAATGGAGGATTTTTATGAAAATCTACAGGCGGTCCTTGACCAAGTGCCGAAGAAGGACATAGTCATAGTGCAAGGCGACTGGAATGCCAAGGTTGGCCAAGATGCGCACCACAACTGGGGAGACACATGTGGACACCACTGCAACAACGAGACAAATGACAGGGGTCTGAGATTCTTGGAGTTTGCCAGATACAACAATCTGGTACTGGCAAACACGCTTGGTCTCCACAAAAACTCCAGACGATGGACATGGCACAGTCCCAGGGGGGGGGGGGGGGGGCATCACAACCAAATAGACTACATCATGGTCAAGAAACGCTTCAGATCAAGCATCAACATTGGCAGGACACGCACTTTTCCAGGAGCAGACATCGGAAGTGACCACGATCTCTTGATGATGTCTTTCCGGCTCCACTTGAAGAGAGTAAATACTGCACTAGACTGAAGTTCGACCTGGACAAACTGCAAGACCCGGAGGTGGCAGAACTATTTCAGGCCACAATTGAAGGGAAATTTGCACCACTGCTCATTTTGGGGGCTGGTGAAGTAGATGTCAACACCATGACCACCACCTTCAACTCAGCTGTGACAGATGCCGCCGCAAGCACCGACCAAAGAAGAAGCCGTGGATCACACCTGAACTTTTGGATCTGTGTGATAAACGAAGAGAGATTAAAAAAAAAGAAAGAAAAAGAACACCTCACAGGGAGCTGATGCCTACCGAAAAATCAACAATGACATCCGAAAAGGCATGCGCACAGCAAAGGAGAACTGGATAGAAGATCAGTGCCAGGAAATAGAGAACAGTCTGAACAAAAACAACAGCAAGAAGGCCTACCAGACTGTAAAGCGGCTGACAAGTGTTAAACAGCCCCAGGTTCTCCACGATCCAAAGGTAAGTCTGGCATATGCCTTACAGAAGAACAAGAAGTCTTGGACAGATGGACAGAGTACTGCTCTGACCTTTACAACCATACACCAAATGGAGACCCATCAGTTCTAGCATGTCCCGAGAACAGAGAAGAAGAAATCCTCCCAATTCTCCGGGAAGAAGTTGAGGCAGCAGTGCAATCGCTAAAGAAAGGGAAGTCAGCGGGAGTGGACAACATACCCGCGGAACTGCTACAAGCAGGAGGAGAAGCGATGATTGATGCCCTCACCATTATCTGTAACAAGATCTGGCAGAGTGGAGAGTGGCCTATACCATGGGCCCAGTCGCTTGTCATCACTCTTCCCAAAAAAGGTAACCTTCAGGAGTGTGAAAATTACCGCACCGTCAGCCTCATCATCCATCCCAGCAAGGTCCTCCTGAAAATATTACTCAACAGGTTGAAACCCCAAGCTGAACAAATCATAGCTGAAGAACAAGCAGGATTCAGGGCAGGGCGAAGTACCACTGAACAGATTTTCTACCTCAGAATAATCTGTGAGAAATACCTACAGCACCAACAACATCTATATCATGTGTTCACAGACTTCAAGAAAACGTTTGACCGAGTCTGGCATGCAGCTCTATGGGCAACAATGAAAGCGTACAACATCAGACCTAAAATTATTGAAGTCATCAAAAACCTGTATGACAAGGCTACCAGTGCAGTCCTCCACAACAGCGCCATCGGGAACTGGTTCAGAACAACAATCGGTGTGCGTCAAGGATGCCTACTCTCTCCAACACCCTTCAACATCTTCCTAGAGCGCATCATGTCAGATGCTCTTGCAGATCACGAAGGCACAGTCAGCATAGGGGGTAGAGCAATCTTCAATCTTCGTTTTGCGGATGACATTGATGGATTGGCTGGAGAGGAACAAGAACTTGAACAGCTGGTACAGAGGCTTGACACCACCTCCAAAGCTTGTGGAATTGAAATAAGTGCAGAGAAGACCGAAATGATGACCAACAACACCAATGGCATCAACACGGACATCAAAGTCCAAGGCCAATCCCTCAACACAGTGCATAGCTTCAAATATTTAGGAGCCATTGTATCAGACAATGGGTCCCGACAGGAAGTCCTCTCCAGGATCGCACAAACAACTGCTGCCCTGACAAGGTTGAAGCCATTTGGAAAGACAGGACCATCATTCTACATTCCAAAGTAAGACTGCTGCGCTCCCTTGTCATCTCCATCTTCCTATATGCTTGCGAAGCATGGACCCTCACAGGAGATCTACAACGAAGAATACAAAGCATGGAGATGAGGTGCTACAGAAGACTTCTGGGCATTTCCTATACCCAACACATCACCAACGACGAAGTCCGACAGACCATCACACAAGCCATTTGACAACACGATGACCTGCTCACAGTGGTGAAGAAACGGAAACTCCGATGGTATGGCCACGTCACCAGATCATCAGGCCTTGCAAAGACTATTCTGCAAGGCACAGTGCAAGGAGGTAGAAGAAGAGGGAGACCGAAAAAGAGGTGGGAGGACAACAATGGACTGGTTTGACACTGAGCGAAGCCATCAGGGCTGCTGAGGACAGAGAGAGATGGAGTATGCTGGTTAAACGATCATCTGTGGTGCCCCTACGACCTCAGGGTTACGGGACAGGATAGGATAGGATAGGATAGGATAGGATAGTTTGTTTGTTTATTTCCACACCTCGTGGAAGTTGCCGCGTAGGCGGAAGATCTACAGGATCCTTCATGGTGGGCAGGAAAGTACATGAAGAAAACTCTTTATCAAAAAGCCGAACACGTCCTTTGCTGACCGAAATTTCGTCATCATTTTCACAGGAAAATAATATTGCACAGCAGCAATAACATGGATTCTCACTGGTCCACTTCATCTTAAGGCGCTTTCTCATTGGTCGGGAGGACTTACTTTTCTTTGTCAGGTAATTGTAGAAAATGACGTCATCATGCCAACTCGAGCATCAGCCAGAGGATCGCCGAAACAAAATCGCAGGGGACTTGCTTGGTTTTATCAGTTTATTCCCCCACTTAAATTTTTTTTAACAAGGACTTACTCTATGATATCTCCAAATCTAAACATAGTTCGGATTTGATTTTTACAGGTAAGATGCGTCATTCTCTTGCAAGTTTGATGGCGCAAAAAACTCATTTTCGACCTTAGGTGGACTTACTCGGTTTTGTCAAATCACGGCAGAGTTTCTTCTTTGCCAGTGGATGCAAAGTTAGGCAAAGAAGCAGTCAAATCTGGAAGAATCTGAAATAATTTGTTATTGATTTGATTAGACCATTCGGTCTGCCACAGCCGTTTACAATACAGAGCCAGTTATACAACGCAGGTCAGAGTACGTGACAAATTGGAAAATCTCTGAGGGAAAACCAAGATGGAGATCTTCTTTTGCATCTTTGTCCACTGCCATGTTGTCGCGGATGCCCATGGGACTAGGTACCCACATAAATACTATCTTTTTACCTTTAGATACAAGTTGTCTATGGAGATCATGGATCTCCGCCAAAAAAGGATGTGATATATTTCTCGTGGAAAGAGCCTGAAGTGCTGACAGTAAATGGGACATGATTAAAAACGATGATATTTTGGACTGATAAACCTGCTTCAAAGCAAGATGAATTGCCTTGAGCTTAGCTGTATAAACAAAACTAAAAGCAGGTATACGCTTTTGCAAATTTTGATCCTCTCTGCAATTATTTCCATTCCCAAGGCTGTGGAGGTGGTGTCAAGCCTCTGTACAACCTGTTCAAGTTCTTGTTCCTCTCCAGCCAATCCATCAATGTCATCCGCAAAACGAAGATTGGAGATTGCTCTACCCCTTACGCTGACTGTGCCTTCGTGATCTGCAAGGGCATCTGACATGATGCGCTATAGGAAGATGTTAAAGAGTTTTGGAGAGAGAAGGCATCCTTGACGCACACCGATTGTTGTTCTGAACCAGTTTCCGATGGCGCTATTGTGGAGGACTGCACTGGTAGCCTTGTCATACAGGTTTTTGATGACTTCAATAATTTGTGGGCTGATGTTGTAATTTCTCATGGTTGCCCACAAAGCTGCATGCCAGACTCGGTCAAACGCTTTCTTGATGTCTACAAACACGTGATATAGATATATACTATGCTACCGTAATCCAATTTAGAACCTACTAGAGACCGATAGAGGAGGAGCAGAGCTGGCTTGTCTGCTCCCCAGTCTGTGTGGCTGATAACTTTCAAAACATTAAGACCTTTCTGGCAGTTTTCCCTAAGATATTTAATATGCGGCAGAAAAGTACGGAAACAACGTGTTCACCGTCAACCAACGCGTCCCTGACGAACTACTCAAAACGGACGTACGAGATGATCTGAAGTGCTCCTATTTTTTGCAGAAACCACATTTAGAAATATCAAGCGTGTTCTTGGATTCCAACTGCCACATCAAACGCCCATAGTTCACTATTTTTATTGTTTTGCATAAGCAGCTTGTAAGGATGATGGGCCTGTAGTTGTTTGGATCAGAGTGATCCTTACCCTGTTTAGGAATTGGAATAACTGCTTCTCACCGCGAGAAGAACTTGTAAGAAATCTTTAGGCAGGTGCGAAATTTTCTGATAATGAATGTCATCAGGGCCGGAAGCAGAATTATTGGATTTAAGGATGGAATCTGGCAACTCTTCTATAGAGAAAGGAAGGTTATATATTTCAGAATTATCTGATTCAAAGGAGCAGTGTTCTCGTTCTTTTTTAAAATCTTTGACGTTTTGGAATGTTCGGGAGTAATGAGTAGATTACGAATTGTGGTGGATGGTAGAGGCCAACAAGTCAGCCACCTGCTGATTTTTTTTTGTACTGCAAAAGATCTTCAACTTTGCATTAATATTGCTGCTTTGCTCTAAGCCTCTAATAAATATGGTACCACTGAATGGCCAGTTATTGCTCTTTTTATATAATGTTATTTGTATGTCGATAAAGAAAACAGTAATCCTTGTCCATTTTTCCCGATTTGATAGGTTTTAATTGCCTAATTTCACATTTGTAAATATACGTAACATTTTTTTTTTAAAGTAATTAATGTTTAATTAGTTTTAGTTCTGAAAACGACGTGGTAAGCATGACTAATTACAGAGAACTGAAACAAATGTCGCATTTCCTATACGGATAAAGCGGTTTAAACTGTACAAGAAAAAGATTTCTTTATCGTATGCCCGTTCACCTTTGTGATGTGGAATGATGCGCTAATTAAGTGTCCTTCGTTCATTCATTTCTCAATTCATTGATGTATTCAATATACATTACAGAGATTAAATTTAATCTCATTTATGGTAAACCTTGTGGAATTGCCCGATCAACTTTAAGCAAGGCCTATAAAATAATGGTAAACTTAATTTAAAACCAAATATTTGTGAAAATGTGAACTGCATAATTATGTAAATTATAATATCTCCGAAATATTTTCAAGTCTTTGATGCTTGATATTTTATTTTATTTTTTAATAAATTTTCTCTACTTGACTTCCATCAATAGTACTGGAGAAATACAATAACAACAACAACACAAATCTTCATGTTGACTTCCATATTTTCTGTGTTCCCAACCACCACCACCTCCCCTCATTCCCCCCCTACCCCCGCCCCCCCTCACCTCTCCTGCTGATGTCACTGTTTCACCTCATGCGAAAGGCATCATTTACATGTTTAAGATACTAAACACGCGCAGTTCAGCATGCAAGATACTACACAGGTCTTGCTAAAAGCTGATGCTACTCTCAACATTGTCAACATTGACATATACAGCCTAGATAAACAGACGAAGGAAATGGGTAGGATGAAAATGCCGAAATTCTGCTAATCAAAATAGGTCTAGGCTTAGGGGTTACAGTTAACCCTAACACTAACCCTAACCCAAATTCTAACTAACTGTAATTTTAACGCTCAATATTCAAATTTGCCGTAATTTTTTTTTTATTCCGCATCTTTGTGTAATAATACAAGTATGAATGCGCAAAACGATGCGCGAATCGACGTACATGCTCCTAATACGACCGCCAGAATTTGGCCATTTTCCTATAGAGGGGTTGGGAGAAAAGAAAAATGAAGATGAGGAAGAGGAAGAGTATGAGGAGCCTGAAGAACAAAAAAGAGAAGAAGGAGGAAGAGGATCTGGAGGAAGAGGAGGAGGAGGAGGAGGAAAGAGGATACTATAATTTGCATTGAAAAGAAAGTATTTTTCGCCGAGTTTGTGCAGATCCTGAAAATTGCGAATTTACATAAACCTCGTTTTCATGCCAATCAAACGTCACGTACATCCTTGACCCTAACTAGTGTTCAAAGACATATGGATTAAAAAAAAAAAACAGACTGGATGGGTTCATTCACGACATAAAGATACTAAATAACAGATAGAACTTCGTACATCACAAAGACTAGATAGATTAAATCATAATCTAAGCATTGACACTCACGAAATATACAGAAATAACAAAGAGATATAATTATATTATAGTGATTAAACCATTTCACAGAACTTTGTTGTTATATCAACAATAAAATAAAGTGGTACAAAACGAAGAGATCCAATAATAGAACCCATATCCAGTGAACTATCCAGGAACCACTCAAGCTGTCAAAACAAAGAGACTAAATATCTCCAGTTGCAACTTATACAAATGTTTAACCTGACATGTTTTTTTGAGTTCTTAAGTGCCCGTGCGACACCCGTGTCTATTTAGCTGTCGGTTTAACATTGCACATGTTAGAGAGAAGATGCGCTTTTGGACAGCCGCTCAGCTGTAAACCTAGGACTGAATGCCATCACTTTAAATAGCAAAGAGCATGGAACCTTGCCATGCATTATATATTAACTGTGCATCTATGCAATCTGACAGTAATACCAGTAAGCTGCAATTACTGCTACATGTTATATGTGCAGACATCGTTACGATAGGAACTGTGACACTCTGTAACGTTTGATTATTCCCCTTGAATGAACACGAAAACAAAAACAAAACTAAAGCCCTAGCTTAACTGCGCGAGACAAACCCGAGACAGTCTCGGCGAGACACCCGAACCATCCTTGCCCTTAACTAGGCTCGGCGAGCAATCCGAGACAGGATCGGCGAGAACATCGAGACGTGTCTCGCCGTGTCGCGGGCCGGCCTTTCGTCTTGCCGTTCGTGCGCAGCAAACCTGCCCGAGACACTACTTTGATTTGCTGAAAAATCTATCAATGTCAATGACAACTGATCTAAAGAAATACTACAACACTTAAAATAAGTAGGTGCACCAAATCCAAACTTAATTTAGACTAGAGAACTGTGAAAATACTGAATCAGTAAAAATAATAAATCATTGAAAAGCCACTGAGCTGTTCACCCAACTCTTGCACCAGTGCATGAAGTGCACCTTGCTGGTGCCTTTGCAACACATAGGGAAGTGTTGCCTTTTGCTTTCTTTCTCTTTCTGCTGCCCCTTCGTTCTCGCTTAGGACATACAGCGCTAGAACAACGCCAAAATCTTCTGCAGTTTTCAATTCACGATCGAAGGCCGCCATTGTTGCTAACGTAACTTTGTCAGGTATGTCAGTTTCGACGCAGCTAAAAATAGACTCAGTTCAGAAACGAAAGAGCTCGCCGTGACGCTGTCTCGTCTCGGCTGGTCTCGGGAAGACCCAATTAAGAATGAAACCGCATTTTTGACCTTTGGTTCGCCGAGAAAAGGTTCGGGTTTGTCTCGCCCAGTTAAGCTAAGGCGCATTAAGCTCTTTGATTCAACTAAAAATGGACGTTACTCTGCCCAAAGAACGGGCTATTTACAGCAAGTGTTAGTAGATACAATAAGCCGAATTACTGCCGCCAGATGATGTACTATAGAGAAAACGCACTATACTAGGGTTCGGCATCAACATACTACAGACATACCTTACTGTGTGTGCATTTGCGTGAGTGCGTGCGTCTCATTGTTTCGATGAAAAAGACGTTCATAAAACAACCAGTCATTAATTTAATTCTTTTTATTCCTTCTTCTTTTTTTTTTTTTTTTTTTTTTTTTTTTTTTTTTTTTGTTGCGCAGGTCGGTGGCTCCTTGTGGTCCTGCTGGCTCCTTATACTCCACGGCTCGCGATATGGCTCGATGGCTAAAGGTGTTACTAAGCAACGGGAGAGGTCCTGCCGGGCAGCAGGTTCTGAAGAAAAGTGCCTTGGAGGAGACCACGCAAGCCGTCATGCCGCCTCCAGGTTTCAGCCCGGACCTCACCAAGCCTGAATTCCCCGTCAGTGACGTGGAGCAGTCCTATGGCCTGGGATGGGTCACTTCCAACTACAGAGGTGATTGGATCGAGATCCAGATTTAATATCGTTGGCTGGTTGGGCTGGTTTGGTTGGATAGAGTTGATTGTGTCTTTGTTTCTTTCGTTTGAGACAGCCCGGTGCCTAGGTTGAGTCACTTCCAACTACAGAGGTGATTGAGGGTCAGGATCAGATCAGATTTAAATCTCTCTCTCTACACGCACACAAACACACACTCTCTCTCCTCTTTTACTCTCCCCTCTTTCTCTATCTCTCTGCCCACACTCATTCCCTTTCTCTACCTGGGTGCTGAGACTGTTCGCTGTCAGTACTTCCTGGGTGACAATACAGCACAATACAACTTTATTGTCTGAACGAAAAACAACTAAATTTGCAAGACACCACGTTTTATTGAGAAATAATTGGGGGACTGGCAGTTCAAGTGCTTCTTAATAGCCAGAAAGTTCAGGTTGCATAAGCAGCTACAAATAAACCACAAGTGTGTGTGTGTGTGTGTGTGTGCGTGTGTGTGTGCGTGTGTGTGAGAGAGAGAGAGAGATAGAGATAAAGTGGGTGTGGGTGTTTGTAGTTGGTGGATGGCTTATTTTCAAGTAACAGAGAGTAGATCTACTAGGCTGCATGCAGCATGCCCACCGCTGTAGCTCAGTGGTACAGCGTTCCGACTGGCATACAGACGATCCTAGGTTCGAATCCATCCCGTAGTGGCCAAGATTGTTTGTTTTTAAAGTGCATGCCACTTTAACTTGTCGGTCTTAGCACTATGATTGGTCTGGAGGCTCAGTGTTGATTTAAGCAGGTCCATACTACCCTTTCTACTCTGAGATGATTATTCTCGTCTGCCATATCGCCAATGGTGGGTGACGACTTTAAAAGTTCAATGGTCGTTCAGGCTGCATGTAGCTATAGTTATCTGCTCTTTTCCGTCTGCCATATTGCCAATGGTGGGTGCAGACGTTACACTGCCAATTTCATTCATTCTGCCCTTTCTGTGTCTGAGGCCATGTGCTGAAAGTTGTTCCAGGTTTAGTTTGTTGTCAGTGTTCTTTCAGAGTTGGTTAACTTTGCCTGGTGAGGTCGGAAGGTGAGATCATATATATGCCGAAATATTTGACTCAGATAATCACTTCTACACATACCTATCGTATTACCTGTGCGGCATCAAGCTAGATGAGCCAATAATCTGCAGCGTGTAGGCCTTTTCACGGAATTTCATACTATTGTAACGCGGGCTCCAATGTAACGCGGACTGTGGCATTGATTTTTCTAACATTTTCCGCAGTTAGTGTAACTCTCACAAAGTTAACGCATTGTGTAAAATAGCAAAAAAATCACTTCGACATCCCGCGTTACGCTATGGCCTTTTCAACGTCCGCTGAGACATGAGAGAGGGAGAAAGGTCTCGTCTAGTCTCAGCTCTCAGCTACGCTGTATATTATGGTCTTGCCCAAAAGTGTGAAAGATGTAGAAACAAATCTCGCCCTATAGTACAAAGAGCTCAGAAACTTCTCGGCTGTATTTAGTAAACTGTCAGTCCAGCAAATCACTACTTTGTTTTTGCACTCAACAACCGGTCGTAGATTACCACCCACCGAACGTTCCACAAGCCGGTTCATGTGTTAGCCGCCACAACTATGAGAAAGAAACAGCGTCCTAAAATTTTCTAAAGTGTGTCTGAGGTCGAGATCAAAATTTTGCAAACGCTTATAAACTATATTCACGTTAAAAGATTACGATTTGCTTATATTCTCTCTCTCTCTCTCTCTCTCTCTCTCTCTCTCTCTCTCTCTCTCTCTCATTTGCGGAAATTGAATCTAAACGTCATGTCCGACCGATCAAAAGGTCGTCTGCAATAGCAGTAAATGGCTTATCTCCCTTACAACAGAGCTACAGGGGTCCAAAAGATTAACGCAGCGGCGCGTGACGAACATGATTTAAGGCGTTGTTGTGAATTGACCGAGCGGGAGTATTGTGTTCCTGTGGCATCGAGTGACGCACAGTGCCTGTATCAAGGGGCTTTTGGTTAAACATGCGAGGTGAGGTAATCGAGGAACCGAATGTTCTACACACTTATCTGAGAGCTTTCACTTCAGTGATGTGGATTTAATAAACTCTTTATCATACTATCTTTTTAAAAAAATTGAAATAAAAAGAAGACGTCAAACTCACTTTTAATGCAGCTGTTTAGCTGAATCAGTCATTCAAACTTGGAAAAAATAGAAAACCCACAAAACATGGGCTAAAGGACTTTCTAATATTTTAGCATGGGATTGAAAAGTCCATTCGTCAATCACATGTATAATACGTTTGTGCCGTTATACAGTCAGCGGGATTATCACTAGAGGCATCTTGGGCCGGCATTTCAACACCTTCCCCAATGTTTTCCTACAGATAGTTCATCAGACTCCCGCCTTGACTCTTAAAGTATACATTCAACGCCAAGTATCAAAAGACTTTAACAAGTTGGCCTGACAATATGCCATTATGAAACCCTCCGCTGCAAATAACTTTACCTGTTTCAGAAACACAGGGTGGCAACTATTTTTCTATATTAGCAAAAGAAAATGTTTTTGGCAAAGACAATATTTTTCTATTTTAGCACAATATTGTTTTTTTCTATTTTGGCAAAAGACAATGTTTTTTGTTTAATATATATTAGCAAATACAATGTTTTTCTATATTAGCAAAGACAATATTTATATCTATTGGCTTAAGACAATGTTTCTCTATATTATTGTTACCGGGTTATTTATCAATAGGTGATTCAGCCCCGACGCTTGAATCTTGATATGTGTAACTCGAATTGGTTTATCCACGCAGCGCTGCAGCCTGTTCGCTCAGCAACAAAGCATGAGTCGTCGTATAAAGTTTTCCAACTTTATTCAGCAACACATCAACAATTGCATACAAGATCGCTTTCCAATAATCACTTCGATAATCATCAAAAATCATCCTTACAGGCAGGCATGTAGATTAACGTCCCCGTACACACTTGGCATATAGGGGACTCTTCATCCTTACATTCCTTAGTTAGATTAATGTCCCCGGACACATCCTTACTTCTTCTTTATTAAATTTGTGTCCTTGGACACATTGAGCGTATAGGGGACTTCACATCCTTACACGCAGAGTGCATTACTTATATAGCCTCTCTGCAATCGAGAAAAATTTCGAACGTTCCAGCATGACGCAATAATACCCAATCAAAATAAAGCTATGCACTGCCTTACGTCATGTTTTATTTAGGTTCGACCAGCTTTTACCCGTAAGGTCAAGAAGCTTCGATTTCTAGATATGAAAATATCTAGATCCACCCAGAGAATTAGCATACAGAGCTGACCAAAAAAAATTAAAAATCGTCAGCGTGTTGACATCTACTTCACCAGCTCCCAAAATGAGCAGTGGTGCAAATTTCCCTCCAATTGTGGCTTTGAAATATTTCTGCCATCTCCGGGTCTTGCAGTTTGTCTAGGAAAAACTTCAGTCTGGTGCACTTTGGTGTGTTTACTCTCTTCAAGTGGAGCCGGATATACATCATCACGAGATCGTGGTTCACTTCCGATGTCTGTTCTTGGAAAAATGCGTTTCCTGCCAATGTTGATGCTTGATCTGAACCGTTTCTTGACCCTGATGTAGTCGATCTGGTTGTGATGCTCCTCGCCGGGACTGTGCCATGTCCATCGTCTGGATTTTTTGTGGAGACCAAGCGTGTTTGCCAGTATCAGATTGATTTAATCCATTGCATTTGTCTTGGCTGAGAATTTAGATCTGACAGTCAGCGATCATTCACGACTTCTTCATATACTATGTATAGGCCTGTTCACAATCATGAACTCTGATTTTGGCATGTCGTAGTCGCGAGTTTTCGTGTTGACATTTATACAAATACTGATTAATACCTCCCGGAAGAATGTTTTGAACATTAACTCTGCGCGTTCAAAAAGATTTCACTGTAATTTCTTTAAACTTAGAGACGATTGAAATATCTGTTTGCTTGGACATAATAATTATGAATGCGCAAAACGATGTGCGACTCGACGCACCCGACTACCTTAACAGAGCAGTAGTAATAATGGTTTCAACCATAGTGCTGATCTGCGTGTGTATAATCAAACAATGTATAATGTACAAAGTTTTGGCATACACCGATCTTATTTTATTTCATTTGACAAGATGTAAAAACTCTATGGCAGTAAATGAAGATCACTTAATAAACGGCGGACTCAGACGTTTCCATTCAAAGACTTTCCATTAGGTAGTGAATGAGAAAGGAAAGGCAGGCAGGCAGTTCAATCGAAGGGGTATGTGTACTTGCTAGAAATAAGACTAGCACAGTAGTAGGGATCATAACTTTACAGTACTGGGTTGAAACGATACTATTGCAAGGGAGACAATGCACAAGTGATAAAGGAGTCTCGTCAAAATTTAGAGGTGGGACTGGAGTTTATGCATAGCATCTAGTATCTATCTTGGATATAATTTTTATTAGATGCTATCCTCCGTGGAATGAGGAAAAATGATAGGAAAGATCTATCTCCCTTTCTCTGCTGCCAATGACTTGCATTTGTGGATGTGTGCCATGATGCAGATGTGCCATTTCGCTGTGTTCTCAGCTGTCGGTGCATCGTCTGGGCTTGCTGAAAATCAAGGGCGTGATTTTCAAAGTATGAGAAGACGCTTGAATGAAGAAGTCCTCAGGAAAAACATCTTCAATACGAAAAAAAAAAAAGTATCCCTTATTTAGCTGGTTGGCAACGCAAATGGAAGGGAACCTAACTTTTTGAAAATAAACATTAAAATACACATAACACTAATTGCAAGGGGAAGAAACAATACTATTACAAGGTGTAGATTTTATTACTATTGCAATGAATAGAAACAATACTTTTGCAAGGGGAAGATAATTACTATTACAAGCGGATTGGAAGAAACAATACTATTGCAAGTGGTAAAAACAATATTATTGCAAATGGTGAAAAATATACTATTGCAAGGGATAGAAACAATACTGTTGCAAGGGCAAGAGAGATGTTGTACTTGAGTGTATTGTTTACACTGTGACTTCTTTATTGAAACACGGTCTTTTGTTTTCAGGCTACCAGAAGGTGTGGCACTCAGGGGGGATCGTCACCTACTCCTCTCGCCTGTGGATGTTCCCCAAAGTTGAAGCCGGTGTTTTTGTGGCCACCAGCGGTCCGCAGACCTCGGACAAAGGCCACGCTATTAACGCCATCGCCAGCCTCGCTGCTGACCTGCTTATTGGGGAGCCTTTCTGGCTCAACTCCTCCACCGTCTGCACTTTCCCGCAACCTTGGAAAGCCCTGCCCCAATCGTCAGAAAAATCTCCGGAAGAGGTAGAAGGTCCGTCGACCTCAGCGAAAGTGGCCGATTATGAAGAAGGGACATTCCGCCAGCCCTCCAAACCAGGTTCCTCTTCCTCTACGCCGTCTTCGGCCTCTTCTAGGTCTGGCCTGGGTGAGTCCGAGCACGCAGGCGTCAAGAGGAATTTCGAGACTAGAGTGGAAGGTCAGGAAGTTAGTTCTGTTGAACACCTGGTGGGTGTATACGTCCATCAAGCGTTCGGGCAGATTACCATCGAGAAAGTACAAGCGGAAGAAATAGGAAATGACGCTTCGTCACAAACTGGCTTCTCCGAAGATACCTCTACGAAACCTAGGTCGGGCAACTCGAAGAGGAAAACCACTCCGGTTTCGACCCTGGGAAGAAACACGTCAGGAAATGCCTCATCATTGTCCTCAAGGCAATCGCTGATGCTGAAGTACGGGCGTTTTGGACAGATGGAACTCATAAGGTCAAGGACAATCAGCCATGTCGACATGGACAAAGATGGCAGCGAGATATGGGATGGGCGCTTCGTGGGACCGTTGTGGTACGTAACTGCATCGGACGAGTCGGATACACCCGTACAGGTGCGCTTTTTGAGAGATGAACGCGGAGTCGTGGACAGAGTTCTCTACCCTATCGACGGCGACTATGACAAAACAGAGTTCTGCAAAATACGTCATGATGACTTCGCGCCATCCAGCTCCACGTACTCGGCGGCGGAATGCCGAGGGTCGAAGATAGGACTGCAAGGGATGATTTTGGTGATTGTTGTTGGTGCCACACTGTTTAATATGCTCTGGGCAAGAGAAGGGATCGTTGGTTTGTAAACTGGGCAAGAATTGTGATGACAAATAGGCTAATGTATTATAATATATTACGATTGTATACCCACAACTGCTGATTTTCTGTTCATAATCTTGCCCCAGATCTTCAGTTTCATTGGCTTTTGTCATCTTTAACTGACTGTAAACTCTATACACATTGTAATTTACCTCGGCATACAGACTTCCCTCGCTAGTATCGTTGACTGTTGAGCAGTGTCGGTCTATATATTCTGTGTTATCACATCATCATCATCAAATTGTTTTGTCTGTATTCTGTAACAGCAAAAGGCTGAGCAAGTGAACGGAAGAGAGATGCATTTATAACCAATGATATGAAGACAACTAAACTGTTTCTCTCACACACCCTCCCCCCAATTAAAAGAAATATATCTATAAAGAAGTTTTTTTTAAAATAAAATGTTTCTCTAAAGAAATAATGTAACTTTGAACAGCGTAGCTTCCATAAGCCATCCAACTTGCCTCTTCAACGACTGTTATGCCGACTGAAGTGACTGGAGGTCAGTGCACTCGACAACGAGTTAAACTCGGGTCATATGACTGAATAAGAGATGCGTAGATGGCTGGCAGGACGTGTCTTCCACGGGCTGGGTTGAACTTGGGTTTCCGAGCCTCGATGTAGATGGCCTTCATCACTCTGTGAAACCACCCTTGCTAAGATGGAGATGTTGTCTTGGTAGCAGGTTTGCCTGGCAACGTTGGCTTTGTTCTCCCAGCAGTTAACTATAATGTTCAGTTAGTCAGACATATATAGATTTTCGCAATCTAACCAACGGATAAGGTTTAAAATCACAAAGGCATAGTCATGTTAAGGCCATGAGAAATTTTCCACTGATTTTATATATTTGTATGCTTTTCTACATGTACGGACTGTGATCCCACGGGATTTTATTATAGTGGGCTATGTACCTATATCGGACGAAACAATTGAGATTCATTGTAAACTGGAAAGCACCTCAAACTACTCGTTTCATTAGAAATGTAAATTTCATTGTGTGTATGTGTATGTGCGAGTGTGAGAGTGCCACTTGTTTTGTGTAGTTTTTTTGCTTTATTAGTTAATATCAGGCAAATAGTCGTAAAACAATTTACGACCTTATTTGTGGTTTAATTAATGGTAAACATTCATGGTTTGTTATTTCAATTAACGGCTTTTCAACAATAAGTATGGGATGAGTATGAGTACTGTAAGTGTGGTTGCTGAGACGTAGGCTGTTGTTGTTGA
Organism: Oncomelania hupensis; assembly: GCA_036898135.1. Lineage (NCBI taxonomy): Eukaryota > Metazoa > Mollusca > Gastropoda > Littorinimorpha > Pomatiopsidae > Oncomelania > Oncomelania hupensis. The sequence goes on from CM072518.1 coordinate 38,331,871, forward strand.
TATTCCCATGCTTGTTGGTTTGAATTATCAACTGTGACTAACAGAACTGAAAGTGAAATTGTGCAAAGTGTTTTATTAGCTCTGTGTTATGACTAAGATACGTAGGTCGTACCTCACGGCTGACTAAGATACGTAGGTCGTACCTCACGGCTGCTAAATCCTGATATAACCTCTCAAAACTTTTTTTTTTTAAATCAAAAAATCATGCGTTTAGAAGTTCTTGTCCAACAATGCTTCGTATAAATTATTTCTCATAAATCAGGAGTCGAGAACTTCCGGTGTTTATGTAATGTCGGTCACCTTGTTGTGCTACGTGTATTACGTGGCGCATCTCCAAACCCTCCCCCCCCCACCCCTACTCCTCTTTTCTTAAAGTGGCCCAATCCAAAAGGATTTGTTTATTTTTCCTGATGCCATAAAAAATTTTATCACATTTAAAATACGACTTAGTGGACTTTTGTTGCTAAAACCCCACCACTAATGTGCGAAGTTTAGGCTTCTGCTCCGTAATATTTACATAAACATCGTTATGTTTTCTAAACATAACCTTGTTCAAAACTACCAAGATTGCAACCCTAGATTTTAAAACTATTTATGGCAATGAATTGTCGTTCAAACAGTTCGTTTTTTTTTCATTTGAAGCCCAGCAGCTGCCGTGCCGCGTCATCCAGGACTAGAGGTGGAACAGGACCCAACAAACAATGTAATTTCTCAGTTTGATAATAATATGTTGTCGTATTCACCTAATTATCTAACCATCTAATTGTAATCTTCGTGTAATCATACCCAATAGGCACAGTAAACCATCAAAAGTATGGTGGCGAGTGCTCACAGTCCGGTTTATGTATGTGTCCACCGAGGGTCGAACCCGCAACCTCTAAAACAAAGAGTTCACCACTGAGCTTTCAAGGACCCTCTTCTAGTTCATCGCTCTGCCCAAATCTGCCCACTGAGCTATCAGAGACCCTCTTCAAGTCCATTGCTCTATCCACTGAGCTATCAGGGTCACTTTTCTGTTTGCTCTATAATAAAACTGTTTTTCTGGGTGCACTATAATAGCTGCATTATGGAAAATAACGTGTTCATGCCAGAGTTTGATCATTCTTTCAAACTCACAGTGTTACGATGTTCATTGTTATGTTTGATTTTTTTTTCTCATTCATATAATGTAAACTATAGTTATCTTTTGTTATCCACGATTATCAGTGTTGTTATTTTGTCAGTAAAGTTATCGTCAAGGTTCATTTTGTTGTATGTATGTAGCCTATATCTCCAGTTCGTATGAAATGGCACTTTGAAGTTGTCATCCCTGTGAAAGTGTTTTATATTTATTTACTCAGCTATTTGTGTATACATTTATATCTTTATTCATTCATTATTGTATGGCATTTGAATTTGTCATCTCCCAGTTGTGTGTGTGTGTGGGGGTGTGTGTGTAGGGTGGGTGTAGGGGTGTGTGTGTGTGTTTGTGTGTGTGTGTTGTTTTTAAATGTCCATATGGCAGAAATACTGTTTGAAATTTATGTAATTTTAATTTATGGAAGCGCGCACACACACATACACACACAGGCATGTGCTCGCATGTACGCACTCGTACAGTCACATAAACACAGTACAACACATACTCTCTCACACATACCCAAACACACACACACACACACACCCACACACACACACACACACACACACACACACAAATAACTGTCAACACACATATAAATATATATATATAGCAGTACACAAATAAATGATTAATAGTCTTGAGGGGAGAAAACAAACTTTTGAGATAATTAATCATTGAATTTATTTCTTAAGTTTCATCAAGTCGTTTGATAATTAAAAACAAAAATGGTTCCCAGTATTATGGTGCGTTTACAAGCTCAGAGAGCTTCGCAAGGTGCTGGATCCATGGATTTCATTTTGCTTCTAGAGGCGCAATGAAAAATGACACGTATTACTTTATTTTTTTTAAACTCCTGTAATTTTTATCTTCTTCAGAGAATTTCTGCAAATTTACTCCAAATGTAACAACGTTGTACAATAATAATAATAATAATAATAATAATAATAATAATAATAATAATAATAATAAAAATAATAATAATAATAATAATAATAATAATAATAATAATGTATTATTATTTTGTTATTATTTATTTATTTAATATAGTGCGAAATCAGACACAATATTTGCTCAAAGTGCTTTTTTCATGCATTCGCTCAGAATAATGGCAAACACTCAACACAATATATATATACAAATGAAATCATAATACACAAACAAGCCAAAAAAGCATGGGCCATAATAACAATGATGATGAGAAGAAGAATTAAGTAGGTTATTCATGGCAGATTTAAAATGTCGAGATTTACATGGTTTCAATTGTGTTCAACTTTATTCATGCACATTTTGTGTGTCACATTAACGTAATGTATTGATAAAGTTGTTTTTTATTTTATTTTTTTTTATTTTTAAAGAAAATGTGTTGGCAATTAGTCATTGCCCAGATATAAGCGTATATGAATAAGAAGTTAAATAAAATATTTTGAGTTTGATTTTGGTGTTCATTTTATCCCTGTTTTTAGAATAGTAGAATGCAGTCCATCAGTAGTACACTTATCACCTCCGTCCTGGTGGCCAACTGAAGGCGCGGTCCTTGTTGACCCGGGCGACGACAAATCCGGTATGGAGTAAATGGTTTTATTCATCATGCAGTGTGTCTTGGGCAAAAAAGATCTGGCCTGGCCCAATCCTCTCCAGGCTGTTGGCCACAGCCGATATACACGAATACAGTGTGGCTCGCCTTGGCCACGAGCACGTGTTCGTTGAACCTGTATAACATGAGGTTCCTCCGTCCTGGCCGGTGACTTCTGTATAGAAGACTTTCGCCCAGTGATGTCGTGCTGACATCACCCCTGTTAGTCGCCTCTTACGACACGTCGGGAAACGTTGGGTCTATTTTAATCAGTGCCCGAACCCACATGGACAACTTAGCAAGATCCGCACCACAAATAACATCGTCATAGAAACCTTGAATGTCAGGACCCTAAATGCGGGGGTAAAATTAGAAGAACTGGCCCACGAGAATAATCTGCGAGAAATACCTACAGCACCAACAACATCTATATCATGTGTTTGTAGACTTCAAAAAGGCGTTTGACCGAGTCTGGCATGCAGCTCTGTGGGCAACCATGAGAGTGTACTACATCAGCCCTAAAATTATTGAAGTCATCAAAAGCCTGTATGACAAGGCTACCAGTGCAGTCCTCCACAACAGCGTAATCGGAAACTGGTTCAGAACAACAATCGGTGTGCGTCAGGTATGCCTACTCTCTCCAACACTCTTCAACATCTTCCTAGAACGCATCATATCAGATGCCCTTGCAGATCATGAAGGCACAGTCAGCATAGGGGGAAGAGCAATCTCCAACCTTCGTTTTGCAGATGACATTGATGGATTGGCTGGAGATGAACAAGAACTTGAACAGCTGGTACAGAGGCTTGAAATGGAAATAAGTGCAGAGAAGACCAAAATGATCAATGGCATCAACACGGACATCAAAGTCCAAGGCCAATCCCTCAATACAGTGCATAGCTTCAAATATTTAGGAGCCATTGTATCAGAAAAAGGGTCCCGACAGGAAGTCCTCTCCAGGATCGCACAAACAACTCCTGCCCTGGCGAGGTTGAAGCCAATTTGGAAAGACAGGACCATCAGTCTACATTCCATGGTAAGCTTGTTGCGCTCACTTGTCATCTCCATCTTCCTATATGCTTGCGAAACATGGACCCTCACAGCAGATCTCCAACGAAGAATACAAAGCATGGAGATGAGGTGCTACAGAAGACTTCTAACAGACAGACCATCACACAAGCCATTGGACAAAATGATGACCAGCTCAAAGTGGTGAAAAAACGGAAACTCCGATGGTATGGCCACGTCCCCAGATCATCAGGTCTTGCAAAGACCACCCTGCAAGGCACAGTGCAAAGAGGTAGAAGAAGAGGGAGACCGAAAACGAGGTGGGAGGACAACATTCGAGAATGGACTGGTTTGACACTGAGCGAAACAATCAGAGTTGCTGAGGACAGGGAAAGATGGAGTACGCTGGTTAAACGATCATCTGTGGTGCCCCTACGACCTCCGAGTTATGGAATAGGATAGGCACACGAGATGGACCACTATCGATGGAACGTTTTAGGGATCAGCGAACTGTGCTGGAAAGGCATACGTGAAACAACGACCGACAAAAGCCACAGGCACGAACACAAGAACATTCTAGCCACTGTCATGGGTTGCCGCCCAGTCTCCAGTAGACTCATTACCATCCGTCTGAGAGCAACCCCTTTCAACATCACCATCATCCAAGCCTGTGCCCCAACATCAGACTATGACGACAGCGAAGTGGAGGATTTCTATGAAAATCTACGGGCTGTCCTTGACCAAGTACCGAAGAAGGACATAGTCATAGTGGAAGGCGACTAGAATGCCAAGGTTGGCCAAGATGCGCACCACAACTGGGGAGACACATGTGGACCCCACTGCAACAACGAGACAAATGACAGGGGTCTGCGACTCTTGGAGTTTGCCAGATACAACAATCTGATACTGGCAAACACGCTTGGTCTCCACAAAAAATCCAGACAATGGACATGGCACAGTCCCGGCGGGGAGCATCACAACCAGATCGAGTACATCATGGTCAAGAAACGCTTCAGATCAAGCATCAACATAGGCAGGACACGCACTTTTCCAGGAGCAGACATCGGAAGTGACCACGATCTCGTGATATCTTTCCGGCTCCACTTGAAGAGAGTAAACACAGCAAAGTGCACCAGATTGAAGTTCGACATGGACAAACTGCAAGACCCGGATGTGGCGGAAATATTTCAGGCCACAATTGGAGGAAAATGTGCACCACTGCTCTTTTTGGGAGCTGGTGAAGTAGATGTCAACACCATGACCGTTTAACCTAGCTGTGACAGATGCTGCCACGGAGATCCTTGGCAAGCACCGGCCAAAGAAAAAGCTGTGGATCAAACCTGAACTTTTGGACCTGTGTGATAAACGAAGAGAGATGAAAAAGAAAAAGAACACCTCACAGGGAGCTGATGCCTACCGAAAAATCAACAATGACATCCGAAAAGGCATGCGCACTGCAAAGGAGAACTGGGTAGAAGATCAATGCCAGGAAATAAAGAACAATCTGAACAAGAACAACAGCAAGAAGGCCTACCAGACTGTGAAATAGCTGACAAGTGTTAAACAGCCCAAGGTCTCCACGATCCAAAGCAAGTCTGGCATATGCCTTACAGAAGAACAAGAAGTCTTGGACAGATGGACAGAGTACTGCTCTTACCTTTACAACCACACACCAAACGGAGACCCATCAGTTCTAGCATGTCATGAGAACAGAGAAGAAGAAGAAGAAATCCTCCCAATTCTCCGGGAAGAAGTTGAGGCAGCAGTGCAATCGCTTAAGAAGGGGAAGTCAGCGGGAGTGGACAACATACCCGCGGAACTGCTTCAAGCAGGAGGAGAATCGATGATTGACACACTCACCATTATCTGTAACAAAATCTGGCAGAGTGGGGAGTGGCCTACATCATGGACCCAGTCGCATGTCATCACTCTTCCCAAAAAAGGTAACCTTCAGGAATGTGAAAATTACCGCACCATCAGCCTCATCAGCCATCCCAGCAAGGACCTCCTGAAAATAATACTCAACAGGTTGAAACCCCAAGCTGAACAACCTCAGAATAATCTGCTAGAAATACTTTCAGCACCAACAACATCTATATCATGTGTTTATAGACTTCAAAAGGCGTTTGACCGAGTCTGGCATGCAGCTCTGTGGGCAGCCATGAGAGTGTACAACATCAGCCCTAAAATTATTGAAGTCATCAAATTAAGCCTGTATGACAAGGCTACCAGTGCAGTCCTCCACAACAGCGCCATCGGAAACTGGTTCAGAACAACAATCGGTGTGCGTCAGGGATGCCTACTCTCTCCAACACTCTTCAACATCTTCCTAGAGCGCATCTTGTCAGATGCCCTTGCAGATCACGAAGGCACAGTCAGCATAGGGGGAAGAGCAATCTCCAACCTTCGTTTTGCGGATGACATTGATGGATTGGCTGGAGAGGAACAAGAACTTAAACAGCTGGTACAGAGCCTTGACACCACCTCCAGAACCTATGGAATGGAAATAATTAATTGCAGAGAAGACCAAAATGATGACCAACAACACCAATGGCATCAACACGGACATCAACAGTGATGTTGCTAGAAATTTTTCAGCAAAGGCCATTTGGTCGATTCAGTCACAAACCTTTAGGACATTTTGAAAATCTGTCGGCCATCATTTTGACTTTGACAAGAAAACTTTCATTTACATTTATTAACAGCAAAACAATATAAAACTTGATGAAATGACTAGAATGCATGATTAATAAACACTTCAACTGAACTGTGAACTTAGGTGAATCCCTGATGCAAACACATAAAACAAAACCAAAAAAAGTACTGGCATGACACCTGACATGACTAGTCATGTCCCTCAATCTCTGAAGACAGGCTTCTAGGTTTACACTTTAAACCTTTCTGAGTTTAGCCTTCTCCCACAGAGACAGTGCTTTGTATGGGTGAATGCTTCCCTGATGCAGCTTGACTCTCAAGAGCATGTCCTGGTTTTCAGATAAGCTTGGGCTTCTTTTTCGGCGGCATTTCGAAAACGAAGTGTTATTGCCGGAAGCACGCCGTTCGCAACAAGGGGAGTTACTCTAACTCTCTCTGCTGATGCATGTGTCGGCTACTTGGCGCTTCCGATACGCGATGGTCGACAATAACTCGTGACTCATAACACTTTTATTTATCCGATAGGAAATTAATATGGCCAGAAGCAATAGCTACGAAACAGACATGAGACAAGCAAATAAAAAACGGACAAAGGGTGGTCGATTTAGACGTTAAAACCTTAGGACAGCGGGCCGATAAGAACATGACTCTTTGGGACATTTTGGAACTGGGGCCGGGTAGCTCAGTTGGTAAGAGCGTCTTGCTAGTAACCGAAAGGTCGCTGGTTCGAATCCCGGATTGGTCAACGTGTGATCATATTATTTTCCCCTTTACCAACAACTGGCCCGCTGGTGTCAGTATAAATCGGTCCAGTAGTCACCTATATGCAAAAGTGTCGTGTGACTATAATCTACAAACAACATTTTGGAATTTTATCGGTGAATGGCCGATTTGCCGACGAAAACGACATCACTGCATCAAAGTCCAAGGCCAATCCCTCAACACAGTGCATAGCTTCAAATATTTAGGAGCCATTGTATCAGACAATGGGTCCCGACAGGAAGTCCTCTCCAGGATCGCACAAACAACTGCTTCCCTGGCGAGGTTGAAGCCAGGATCATCAGTCTACAATCCAAGGTAAGACTGCTGCGCTCCCTTGTCATCTCCATCTTAATATGCTTGCGAGACATGGACCCTCACAGCAGATCTACAACCAAGAATACAAAGCATGGAGATGAGGTGTTACAGAAGACTTCTGGGCATTTCCTATACCCAACACATCGCCAACGATGAAGTCCGACAGACCATCACACAAGCCATTGGACAACACGATGACCTGCTCACAGTGGTAAAAAAAACGGAAACTCCGATGGTTTAGCCACGTCACCAGATCATCAGGTCTTGCAAAGACCACCCTGCAAGGCACTATGCAAGGAGGTAGAAGGAGAGGGAGACCAAAAAAGAGGTGGGAGGACAACTTTCGAGAATGGACTGGTTTGACACTGAGCGAAACAATCAGGGTTGCTGAGGACAAGGACAGATGGAGTATGCTGTTTAAATGATCATCTGTGGTGCCTCTACGACCTCCGAGTTACGGGATAGGAAAGGATAGGATAGAATGCAGTATAAACAGGACCTTTATGGCCTAGATGTTGAGATATCAGAAGCTTAGTCAGTATGCATTTCTATTTCTTCACAATGAGAATATACAGAGAGAGAGAGAGGGGGGAGGGAGGGAGGGAGAGGGAGAAAGAGAGAGAGTATGAAATTCCGTGGGTAGAGAGAGCGAAGATGTAGAAGCTTAAGGGAAATAACCCTATTGCTCATTTAGTTGTGTGTGTATGTGAGTGTGTGTAATAGACTAAAAAGGGAATTAATCTAAAACTAAGTTAGATACTCACTGTTTATAAGGGCCAGCGGACCGAAAAGACCCGAATCAGGACTACATTACAACTTGGTTGAAAGAGGACTCGCCCCCGATCTGTATAAAAGATCTGCTTAAATAACCCTACTGGTAACACTGACAGCACTCCACCAGCTGGTCATTTTACAAAAAAGGCAGGGAATGCTGAGGCTTTACTTTAATTTATCCAACCCCCATTTACAAAAACAAAATAGAATCTAATAGAATATAATCATTATAAAATATTAACAAAACGCTTACATATAAAATGCCTAAATTGCTAAATAATAATACCATAGAAAGCCCTAGTGACCATTTGGCAAAAAGCGTCAATATCCCCAAGCTGACCCATACACAAATGAGGAGTTTTGTGAGTTTTTTTTATATTTTTAAACAAAACAAATGAGGATGGCAGAAGCGGGGGTAATTTAAAGCACTAAATTTCCTCAAAATGGGGATACTATTTATACAGAAAACCACGGCACCACAACGCGATATCTAATAAATAAAAGTAATATTACAAATGCATAACTATTGCATGGTTATAAACGAAGCCATTTATGCGTTGTGGGGTCCTACACAAATATATACACATCAACACATTGTACTCACACACTTTTAAATGTATTCACAAACAAAAACAAAAAAAGCCACAAAAGTTCAAGTTGATTTTTCTCCATATTTTTCTTTTATTACACAACAACACTATAATCCATATAGTATCTGGATCTAGTTATCACAATATTCACAACAAATTATGCACATTTCTTTCTTTCTTTTTATTTTACAAGCTTGTAATCAACATTGGGGAAGGGAAACTAAAATAATTCCCCTAATGTAATAAGCCTAGGTTTAAAAAAATGTTACCAAACTTATTTTCAACAACTATCTGGCTTTGTGAAATTTGCAACACACACACACACACAAGCTCGCATGTTTTTTTTTTCCCATCCAAAATATACAATACTACAGTGAGTATGCGAAATATACACTGAACAGGATGAAAAAGCATAAGAATAATAATGCAAAAGCTGCTAGCCTTTTGACCGTGTTAAAATACAAAGTAATATTTCAACAAGTCGGAAAGACATTAAATCGCAACATTAAATGATTACATAATACATGAAGCTTTGGTATGGACCTCAACCTCAGCACTGCAGTGGAAATCATACCTCTGCACTTTAGTGAAATTCAAATTGTGTAATGTCTCTCTGCTGTTTTGTAATCATGATAAAATATGAATAGTTGAAATTTTAATGTCAACATCACCATTCCCTCCACTTCTCTCTCGCTCTATCATACCTTTTAATGTAATCTCTGACTATTACATTTTTTTCATTCAATCTATGTACTATGTACACCAACATCAGTGGCTATAATGCCACTCAAATTCTTCTCTCATTTTTTAATCAAGGCAGTCAACAGATTCTATGTCTGGTAATAATTTTTCATTGTGAAAAATCTGCACTAGAGTTTAAGGACAATTCGTTTTAAATTGAGACAAGGCTTGGGAAATGATCGGAGAGAAGGAGAGACAGATATGGCTTGGCAAATGATCTTCTAAAATAAACTGATAATCTTTTCATCGGCCAGAAGAATCAAGGCCTGTGTACGCTCAAAGCAATCAAATCCTATTTACAAGACCGAGCTTATCTCTTGTAAAGTGCCGAGGCATAAGGCTTTATATTAAACCTATGCTTGCTACATCTTTCCAAAATTCAGTTCCAGCGTTATCGCTTTAACAAAACTCTATTATGCTTGATAAAATCTCTGACACTGAAGTTGAGCCCATCAATGTCTTCTGAAGACACAGTCAATTAAATGAAGAGTTGGAGCCTGTCGCTCCCTTACAAAGATATAGCCAGCTTTTAAAGTAAAAAGAGCCAGCTTCTAAGGTATTACATAAATAACTAAATGAAGAGTGAGCCTGTGGCTGCTTTCAAAGACAGCTCGCCTGTTTTAAAAAAAAAAAAATTTAACAATAAAAATAAAAAGAGTGCTTTTAAGTCATTTATTTTCACAAACACATCTTGTTGTTTTGTAAAGATGTGAAATGCCAAGCGCACATCATAAAACTGCTGCAATCGTGTAACATTTACTAATGATAGAACAACCTCTTCATCACGCAATCCAAATGCAAAAGAAAAACTGCTACCGGCTGATCCCACATGAACTGAGATGCACACAAAACAAAATAAATAAATAAAATATATACAGGTCTTCAGTAAAACTGGACGAAAAAAAAGCAACAAGTAAAATCAGGAACAAAATGGTGAAACAGAAATACGTGTCCGAACACCTTATTATGTAGGAACTTAAAAGTATTACTATATTGCTGCCTTGAAAAACTACTGTTGTATCTCACCATTTGTTACAGTAAGACACAGAAGTATTGTTCACAAGACAGAGGATATTATGTATGCATTTAATTATATCATGGAGGCACTGCAGGTCAAACTGAAAAGAAAAAAAAAGACTGGAAGAAAAGGAATTGTTAAGAACATTGTGGAGCAACAAAAGTTGTACAACAAAACAAAATGCTTTACAAAAACTACTTCAAAGAATGCTTTAAAACCTATTAAAATCTATCCATAAATGAGATCACAGCCAAATAAAACGTAAAGAATTATTTATATAGAAATATTCTAACAGTACATCACAAAAAATAAACACAGGTATACACACGCACACACACAAAGTAACTAACAAAATGTTTCACCATTTGGATGTCTTTTTAATACATTAATTTTGTATTATTTTAACATCGTTTTAATATGTTTCATTATTTCAACATCTTTTTTTAACACAACAAATTTCAACGTCTTTTAAACAGAGCATGTTTAGACAAAACTATACATGTACGCGTATCAACTATGTACAAGCCCCTAGCTGGAATTTCTTAACTTGGTGAAAAAGCAACAAGAATGAAAGAAGAAAAGTGATTGCAAATATTATAACAAGAAAAAATTGTAGTATAAGACCATGATTTTTTTAAAAAAACTAACATTTGTATAAGATGACGATTCGAATATACATATCTGGGCTAGGAATGTCATTCATCGCTACAAAAGTCATCAAGCAAGCTGTGTGCTTGTAGTAATTTTGTTGAATATATATATACTAAAACACGCAACACTGACAAATTACACACTACACAAAGAAACGTGAATCGTTGTCAAGACATAATTATATAAATCACATATTTCACAATTTGGTTGAACCCCTTGTCAAAAGATAAAGTACTGGCCATGAAGCAAGCAAGTGCTCTATCCCAACCCCTACCCCAAAACCCACACCCCAACTACAATGGTACCTGTGTAAATTGTCTTCTCATAAACTAAACCGAAAAGCATATATACCATACACACAAAAATCATCACCAAGTGCTCATGTGATAAAAATATTGGTCAGTTTAATAAACAAACCAAAAGCCTCTAAATAGACTTATCTTCCAAACCAAATCCATTGCCAGCCTTTCATCCATAAACTTCTTCCAAATTAGTAGCTTCATACCTCACCTCCAATGACCTTATTAACATCTCCTACTATCATGTTGCAATGAATGTTATTCTTTCTTTCACACAAAAAAGCCCTAAAAAAAATTCTAGGCCTTTTTCCTTTTCCTCTTTTTTCAACTTTTTTTTGGAGGGAGGGGGGGTCTGAAAGAGTCTCTGATTGTTTAACAAAGCTGCACGCATAGTCGTCACATCAAAGCATGTGTTAACCACAAAAATGGGAGATAATAATCAATCCCAAAATGGTTGACAAAAAAAACAAAACATAGGGGAGATAATCCTTCGCACATGAAGAAACAACCCCACGCAACTCGTCAGAGTTATGATCAAGTCACAGCTTGCATTATTTTCCATGCGATAAAATATTATCCAATTTCATCCCTATGAACTGGTTTGGTGACGGTGGGCGGTGTTCCTGTAACCTTTTGGTTGTTAAGGACATCTTTTCTCTGGACTGGATTAATGAGGGTGGTGTCAATCTCCCCTCTCTCGCTGCCTTGAACTTCCATGGGTTTAAACAGAGCCATGTACCCATTCACAGCGAGGTGGACTGGGGATGTGTGTTGAGCACTTGTTTCATTATTAGTGCTGTTTCCAAGTGTAGTCACCCATCAAAGTACTAACTCTACTCAACGTTGCTTAACAAAAAATTATTCTAGCGTGTGTCCAAACCATTCTAATTTGGTAGGCAATGGAAAAAAAACAACAAAATATATATGAACACGTATCTATATGAACACAGTTCTTTAGAAGAAACAGACAAATAGCTGCTATGAAAGACTGGTGCACAAAATTCAGGCCACTGTGCCAAAGTAAAAATAAATAAAATAAATAAATAATTAACATTGTTAATACCAATAATTAAAAATGTTAAACAATCTTTGCCAGGCACTAGATAAAATAAGAATAACAACAAAATCTGGATTGAGAAATAAAACTAAAGGAACTGAAATAACGGGTAATCTTTTTGAACAATATACATATTTAAAATGTGTTTATAAATTTCAGGTGACTTGCAAAAACTGGCTGGTAATTTATGTTCAACGGGAAATGAAGAGAAGAACATCTGCATGTTGTACTTGATGACATAAATGCGGCTAAACTATATTTAGACATTATTTTATTGTTATTGTTGTTGCTGCTGTCCTTACATAAATCCATATCAACAATCTCACTCAAGCCGCAGTAATAAAATTGTCATTAACATTTTGGAATTTTCTTTTGTATTTTTTTAAAATATATTTTAAATAATAATTCTTAAATAACTCACACAAAGTAACCGATCCGACAAGGCACAGCCAACTGAGCACAACAGCATGACACAAGCAGTTACTAGTATTAATCAATGTTCAACAACAAGCCACCGGATTATTTTTTTACAACAGCAAACAACAAGAAAGAGCACTGGTAAAAACATCTGGGAATAACCATCCCCACTGTAAAAACAATAAACATAGAAGAATAACAGTCTCCTCAGTCAACTCCAAGTTCACATTCCCTCTTCAAAATCATTTCAGCATTTCTTCTACAGATGTTACCTTTATCGTCTGTCAAAAGAGCCGAACAGTGTAATCTTCCATCATGGCTAACACTGGGTCTACAGTAAATGTTTTACATGGTCTAAAAGTTTCAACTACTATTACTATTAGCATATATTGCAAGAAATTTGAAAGCGATATTCATTCAAAACCGATATGAAGGTAATGAAAATGTATTTTCGAGAGTGAGGTGAAGAAGCGATAAAGGAAATATTACTGTGTTCACTGCAAATTCACTAATCTGTGAACAAACGGTACAGCAGCTGGACGCAACATATTCACATACTGCTGCGCCTTTTGCCAAACAAATGGATTCAATATTGCGGCAACAGCATAACTCCAGTCGCATCGTCATTTCAGTTTCTTTCTATCCGGCAAAATAATGATTTATATCACACGATAAGTCAACAAGTCAATCTACCACACATATCTTTTGTCAGAAAGGACTTGGGGGTGGGGGGGGGGGAACACCAAGCAACATTCAGTTTTTATACCTTGTCCCAACACTGTTGCTATGTAAGGAGGAATATGACTAAAACCACCAATACAGCTGATTCCAAAATTACTGTAACTCAACAGTCTTTAACCAGCATCAACTTATCATCAGCCACTTCAGCGAACACAAAAAACACTGCATGACCTAAATAGCAACAGTAAACAGTGGAACAAAATGTAACAAGATGAGGGGGAATAGAGCTGACATTGTTCAACACTAGGGCTGTGACAATATTAACAAATATCAATTTTCTATGAATTTCCATTAACGAGCAAAGAAGCTAAGATGCTGATGAAGAAGAAGGAGTCATTCCTCCATTCTCGTACTTGCCAAGTCGGTGCTTCAGGCGGATATTTTCACGGCGCATTTTATCCAGCTCATCCTTCAGAGTGCTGTTCTCCTTCTCTAAGTATGCCGCTCTCATAGCAATCTGGTTTTCCTTGATGCGCCGAGCGTCCCGAGATCGTTTGGCAGCATAGTTGTTCTTCTTGCGTCTGGCCCAGTACCTGTCATCTTTCAGATCTTCTGGTACAAATATCTGAAAAGTATACATACTGCTTAGTCAAAGAGGAAAGATGAATAGCAAAGATAATATGATTCAAATTATGATTCCTATATAATACACTAGATTGAAGATTCGAGCCCAGTTCAGTTCACCTTCAGCACCTTCATACATTTCAAGGCATCACATAAAAAAACACAGGGTTTTAAATTTTAAAAATAAAACTCACTTCTTTAAATATTCATCCAACAAAAGGACTAAAAGTGAGCTCTTTCAAAAATGTGGCAAAACACCTCTGGAATTCCCTTCTTATAGACCTGAAATAGATAGAGCTCCTGCTTGAAAACCTTTAGGAAAGGACTAAAAACTCATCTGTTCCATAGCTTAAGGATTTTTTTTAATGCCATTTTAAATCTGTTGGCTGTGACACAAAATGTGCACCTGTGAGTGTGACATAAAGATCTGCTACTTACAAGTCGCAATCATCATCATCATACTATCTTGCTGCAACAATCAAAGCATAGCAAATCTGTTTTCCTTGAGAAAAAAAAAGAAAAGAAAACAAAATGGCACAGGTGAATAGTCAACATGTGTATACCTTTTTGGACTTCTTGATCATAGGCTGGGGCTTCAATTCTTCTTCTGAGAAGTTAACCTGTGTAGGATCAAACAGGCCTTGACCTGGAAAAAAATCAATAGCAAATGTCACTGATGAACATACAAGACACATCCACACCGCTCAATCCTGTTTATATTATAGAATCTTTCACTGTTCAGTGAAAGAGGGAATGCTCATTAGTAAGTATAATGCTTAGTCTGTTTAATTCTGAGACAAACTACTTCCTATGTTTTTATACAAACTTTAAAAAATTCTATCTATCTATTTTTGCGGACAGCTTACATAATTAACAATGAAGTGGGTGTTCGCTGCAGCTGATCCTTACACAGCCAGAATATTATGTTAAGGGTGCTCAAACTCAAAGCCAAGAACTTCTACTCACCCACCGAGCTATGAGCCTATAGTGGCTCGGGCAAAGTAACTTACAGCATCTCTCACTATAGTCTATAAACAACTTTCCATTTAAAAAAAAGCTGATTTTTTTGTTTTTCTTAAAGTTTTTTGCAATTTGGTGAAAATTGAAAGAATTATTGAAAATAGAATGGGAAGGTGAGTGTGTGTGATAGCAGCAAAATGGGTCACCAGTTGGGTGAGTGAGTGAGCTGTACAAGTTTTAAGTCACCACAAAGAATTCTTACTCACATTCGGCAACTGGGCAAGTACTTTCTGTACACTTGAATGCTAATTCAGTTAGTTATTTATTCATTGCTTACAGGGTCCAGCGGACTGCGAAGAGTCGAATCAGGACCACAAAATCAGGACCACAACTTGGTTGAAAGAGGACTCACCACTGACCCATATAAAAGATCTGCTGAAAGAAACTGTTCATTCATACAGGGATTGTCCATTTGCTGGCAGTCATGGCAGAACTGTACAAATGGGGATCCCCCATTTGCAGTAAGAAATTAGTTAACTAGAACAGCTTGCACAACAGCTTACCCGGTACGGATGCGAGGACGGCATCTTGTTCTGTCATTTTGAAGTCTACGTGCACTGGGAGAGGGCTGATAGGGGGGGTAGAACCAGTCGACTGTATGCTGGGTGATGATACTCTGGGTTCTGATGAAAAACAAAAACAGGTCTGGTTACAGTTTCCTTCAGAAAACTTTGTTATCTTTCCTGCTACAAATAGACATGCTTGCATATAGCACAAGATGGAACGTCTTAAATCAACAGCTCAATAAGTTCAATATTAATAACTTTTTTTTTAAGTGAAAATTTGTGGAAAAACTAATTGTTTTACTAACATTTGAAGACCCTGTGGCCTTCATCTTAAAAGTGAAGTCATTCATTCACTGATCAATTTCGAGTTCTCGTGGGTATACCCCATCTTACCAAGTTTGGTTGTGATAGTTAAAATAAGCTCTGATTACTTAGCTACTTTAAAGTTTTTGCACAGACAGACGGTGGACGGCAGACAGATGGACGGACAGATATTTTGTGAAAATATAATTTTTTGGACTATTTAGGTCTCATCTCGCACTGATTTACAAAAACTGAATTTTTTTTTGGGGGGGGGGGGAGGGGTGTGGGGGGTTGGGGGGGTGGGAGGTGTGGGAAGGCAGTACAGGAATAAAAGCATGTATAAAAATAATATTGTTATTAATACTTAATATAAATCCCTCAAATAACACAGCTCACCTTCACCTTTCTCCATTTTAGGCGTCACCAACAAGTTCCTGGGGTTAATGATAGGAGTGACTGTGGCACTGGTGATGTGGTGTCCATGAACAGCAGGGGCAGGAGGGACCATCATGGAGGCTGGGTTAATGTGGGCATGGGGAGGACTGTGAGGGGGACTGGGCTTCCGAATAATGGGGAGAGAACCGTGAGGAGACAAGGGAGGAGACTGGTGAGGGGAATGGCGAGGCGGAGTAGTGACCAGCTGGTTGATGGCTGGATCTTCCACAACGGGAATTCCATTCTCAGACAGAAACTCATCCAAGTCCATGTACTCCAGATTGAAGTCAGGAACCTCGTATGTCTTATCCCATAGGTTGGGTCCCAGGAAGGCAGAGGTGAAATCAATGTGCTCTGGGCTTCCACCATCTTTTTTTCCTGGCTTATGGGGTGCTGAAAACCAAAGAAAAGTAAACAATAATTATGTGGCCGTTATTGTGCTAACCAGAAATGCAGGTCTTATTCAATCTTATTATAACAAGATTCAATATTTAATCTGTTTACCCCTTTTGGAGTGTGTAGGATATTACAATTTAAACATCAAGCAAAATTCAGTACAAAAATAATAAAAGAAATACATTTTTCATTTAAAAAAGTCAACGTGTCATGGAAAAAAAAATCTTCCTTTAATTTTAAAAATTATTTTTGTATTCTAAAATATTCTTCAGTTGGGGAGGAACTCAATCAATGTAAAGAATGTGCAAAATTCAGCAAACAAATAAAGATAAACTATAAAATGTTACTCAAATGGACTATAAATGCATGCAAGTAATAGTTGGCGGCAGGGATAGCTCAGTCGTCAGAGCGCTCGACTTGTGTATGCACGTCTCGGGCGACGTGGGTTCGAATCCAGACTTCAGCAAACTATTTTGTGATTGCTGGATAGTACTTGTGGCCAGCGCTTTGAGAAGCTCTCTGAGCTAGCTTAAGTGCGCTATATAAGAGTAATCTCTTTCTTTCTTTCTTTAAATGAATATATAGAGAGATAGATTTTTTTTTACAAAGATTCAGTGTGTTTTGTAGGTATTAAAACACTGGACCCCCTTTTTTTTTCTTTAGCTCTGTGATTACTGTCTTTAGTGCATAGTGTGTCGTTCTATAAACGGCTGTATAATGTTTCAAAACAAAACAAATTCAGAATGGAAAATCCAGTGACCTTTTCCCCTCAAACGTTATACGCATGGATACTACATTACATATATATACAGTAAATATAGGTCAGTGGTTATACGCGCATGCTCCTTCACGTTAAACAACATAAAATTCTTAAGTTCGTGCGTACCGACACTGTTAAGTGCGGCCTTGGGCTAAAAATAGCGGTCACGTTGAGGGAGACGTGCTAGATACTTTCGATGGTGTAGCAGATTGTCACCATCATCAAAATCAACAAGCGAATTTCTTTAACATAAAATACTAATTAAATCACTGCTATTCAACAGAAACCCTTTTTCCATATTCTTACAACTCTTTTCAATTCGCTTAATAGAAAGATTAAACAATAGTGTAAATAGCAAACACAGCTTAGTACAGCTACATAACGAAAAAAGTTACGACAGCAAAATGAAAATAAATCAGGTGTATTGCAATCCACTCACCTCCAGACAAAGCTGTGGGTGCCCTGTGAAGATCTGGATTCTCCAGAAGTGCCTTAAGAGTCATGCCGCCGTAAACATTGCCGTTGAACGCCATTTTTCACAGAAGGATCACTCTCAAACCTCTCTACCTCTAATCCGTCTGTGCACTACTACTCCACAACTCGCCGCAGATTCTTGTCATGTGACTGCACCATGTGACCGCTGCAGCTCAATCTGATTGGCCTAATAATGATGTTTTTCTGATTGACGTAGGGTTATCTATGACCTAGCAGAGAGGTCAACTCTCAGTTTGCGGTCATGAAGCGCTATAGGCTTACCGTTCTCTGGTCAGATCATCATTGACTTCACAACTGCAGTCATAATTGTTTGAATGAGAATGAACACACACACACAAACACACACACTCGCCCGCACGCACTCACACACGATTACTAGACGTGGGTCAGTCTAATAAATTCGACGGCGATTCACAGCGGAATATTTCTTATAGAAGGTTTTGATCAGAATAATTTTCTGTGCCTGTGCACAGGGGTCATCGGCTATTTTTACTTATCACATGCATGGACATATGTTCAGTTTTAACTGATCCTAACATCACATCACAGACCGCGTACTTATATTGCAAGTGTATGGCAAAACATGTTAAATTGCGTGCTTTGATCACTAACATCGAACGGGGGAAAAGAATGGGGAGGGAGGGGGAAGGGAGGAGGGGGGAGGGCCGAATTTAGGGGGAGGAGGAATTGAGAAAAGGACTCTCAGGTGGGTCAGAAAGTTCTTCGATCCACCCTACCTGGCCCTCCCCACAACTTACTCGCTCACTTTCCCTCTCCCCGCAACCCAAACGGATGAAAAACAAAAAGCGTATTTTCTTTATTTTTTTTATTTATTTTTTTGTGTTTTAAGTTAAATTGAAATCATACTAATAATGACTGCAAGCAAACTATTCCAAAAGGGTAATTTATATGACTATACTGACTCAAAATAATAGGCGGGAAAAAAATATATATATAATATATATTGTTACAATAGGAATAAGTTCGTACGTGCTTGAAGGAGGTTGGGTGAGTTATATAATATATAATAGTAAACAGCTGCACAGATAGAAAGTAAAGGAAGATTTGAGCATGAAAACTACGTGCGCTTTGTAAGTAAATATCGAACATTCTTGTGATTTAAAATTAAATTTCAGTGAGACTCAAACTCTCAATTTTAAGGCGACAAAATTTGCAATTTCGGCTCCCATCACATACTAAAAGTACAATAAATCATGAAATAATAATAGATACAATTGTGAAGTAGGTCAATTCCGACGTCAGAACGGTCACTTCCTTTATCACCTTGTAAAGTGTTGAATCAGGTTGGTATTGCAGTTTGCCGCAATACTGAGCATTAAGGCTTCTTTAAATAGACTTTCACATGGTTGTTGTTTGTTGTTGTTAATGTTGGTGGTGTTGGTGATATTTTTGTTGATATTGATTTTAAACTAGAAGGGCAAAGCCCCTATATGACTCACACGCGCCTTATGGAACACGCAATATTTAATATGAAAATGAGAGGCCATAAAAAAACAAAATGAAACGTTGTAATTAAATTGCAAATACCGACCTTGATCTTTCTATGCTCTTGACCTTCAGATGATCTTGACCTCCAACTCCGAATACACTCATGTACTATCAAATAAACTGCAGCAAAAGTTGTATCATGTCAAAAAAACGGTGACCTTGGGATGACTTTAACCTTCAGTAACCTTGATCTTGGGATGACCTTGATCTTCGCGTGGCCTCTCATGCATGTCTGATTAAATAACCCAATGTTGTTAAATAAACAGCCATTCCACTATGGGATGACCTATTTTTTGTATATTTTTGCAAGGCCTAAATGACCTTGACCTTCAAGATCAACGCAAAAACGGAACATATATGAAAGATCAATCTATCATCTCTAAATACAACAAGTTTGAACTTTATATCTCATAGTTTAGGGTCAAGGTCCCTTCAAAGTACCTACACTAACCGACATTGGACAGCTCCAGTAACCTTGACCTTGGAGCGAGGTTAACCAAAATGTATAAAATATGTGTGTCTCATTGATATCTATCATGAATCAGATAATCCTACATTCAATATTAGTAACCTAGAAAAAAAAGTGAAATTTTGTGAAATTTGTCAATTTTTTAATAACATTTGTTGACCCTGTGCGATCTTGACCTAGAAGTGAAGTCATTCATTCAGTGATCATGTATGAAGTCTCTTGGGTAAACGCCATTTACCAAGTTTGATTGTGATAATTGAAATAGGTTCTGAGATGCTAATTAACTTGCATGTTTTGGACTGACAGACGTACGGCGGACGACGTACAGACAGACAAAACACAAAAAAGTATGTCATTATTGACATTGAAAAAAGTATGTCATCTTTATTCCATATTGACTATTTAGGACTTACCTCGCACAGATTTGCAAAAACCTGGGGGAAAAAATAGTTTGGGGGTGAGTACCTACACTTACATTGCTATAAACAAAATTTAAACTTGCTTCGAATGCTTGGAGGCTTTAAAGTGTTTTTTACACAAAATAATAAGGTCTCTACACATGAATTAATGAACAGTGGAAGTTTAACGTGCACGTTGGCTATCAACGGGGATGCGGCACAGGGAATAACCATTCCAAGGAAGAGGGTGGTAGGTCCTAAATCAACACTGCTAAGATAGTGAAGGAAGGACAAATCTTACTCTTGCTCGTTGGGGAATTTGAACTTGGATAATGGTTGTGCCAGCTATATAGCTATGATGGTAGGAGCTCAGTGTATCAAAGAATGTACAGTGTATGCATCATATAACAACATTTAAGTGTTCGCGTACAGGTCAAGTACCTTTATTTTACATAAACAGGAAAACGGTTGTTGCCGAAGGTATTTAAAAGAAACGAGTTAACTCGTAACAAATTTATAGAATCATGAAAAATTACACACACACACACACACCCACCCATACACACAGGCACACACACACGCCCGCAAGCGCGCGCACGCACACAAACACACCTGAAAGCAATGTGCAGCCAAGATAAATATGAATTTAATGTTGGTAGATAATTTTCAAAAGTTACATATAGAAGTGTTCACTTGCAAAATCGTTCAATGCATTCTCTAGAAGGCAGCTCTTTTACATTTTTAAATTTTTTTTAATATTGTCCAAAATAAACCAACAGCTGTGAGTGTACATATACACTCAAACGGAAAAGCACAGGTTCAAAGCAACACAAACAAATTCTTTCTGTCCAAACTTAATAAAATGCTTTTTCATCATTCTCAAGACGATGTTTTTGTTGGTTTGCCACACCATATCCTCATAAACCTTATTACGAGAGAGAGAGAGTTTCTATCTGAAACGCAGCAGCCTCTAAGAAGTAATAAACCAGTCAAAATCGAATAAAATATATGTTCATAGTCAAAAGGAACTAAAATATACAATCGATCTTCGAAAGGGTAAGCAAAATATTGTCTGCGAAAAGGTTTATTTCAATCGCCAATGAAATACAGTCAAACTGTTTTACCGACGAGGAAAAAGTAAAGAGATCATCTTTGTTCAGATTTATAAAACATTTACAACTCAAAGAACTCCTCAAGGTTTTGGAGCTGGAGTCGCTAGTCTTAGCTTCTTCCATTTTCGCCAACGAGCCACAATCACAATAATTTGTTATCGAGAATTCTTTTTATGGCAGGCACCTGTATCAGTAAATGTCCCTCCCAAGCAGCAAGTCTGAATAGTGGAGTAGCTGTCGTAAAACTAGGAAGGCGTTTGTCTACCATCCACCTAACCCCCACCCACACGCACACACCCTCCGTCCCCCAGCTCCAAAAAGTAATCCTGTGGAACGGAGCTGAACTTTCAGATTTTGGAATGCAGGTCGACGTTGCTACTCACATTACCGTATTGACTTTCTACGACGCTGGACTCGGCAGCGCTGCTTCCACCGTAGGAGCTGCCGCTTGGTGGATCCAGAGCGGTGCTCGAACCCCCGAAACTGCTCCCCTCGTCCACAAGACTTCTGCTTTTTTTCATTTTTACAGAGTGAACTGACCCACGTGATGACACTCTGCGAGCCTGAGCCATAGCAAGAACTGTAGACACCGGGCCTATATAAGAGAGAATAAAACAAAGAGATATTGGAACATTTACACATGTGAAGGTTAGTGATCAAATAATTAGCTAAACCATACGCTATACAGACTGTATGATAAGTTAATAGCTAGCAAAGGGAGCTTGGGAGGTGGGGGGTGGGGGGTGGATGCGTTTAAATACCATCACATACCATATCTTATTGATCATGATGAACACCATATACCCTTCGCCATCATGACCAATATCATCAACAACACTCACCACCACCATCATCATCATTGTCGCGGTGCGACGTGAAATAAAGAAGTAGGGCTGAGATTAAGAGAAATACGTAGAGGGACTCGGATTGGTAGTATCCTAGTACAGTGTGTGTGTGTGTGTGTAGAGGGAGCGGTTCCATAGCTGCCAAACCGGCCAGAACCAGTTGGTGAGCTCTCAAAAGTTTGAAATGGAAGTCGCAATGTGACAGGGGTAAGAACGAGGCAGAACAGAGGGAGAAAGCCTTGGAGAAGGTTGTTTCTAAGTGTAAAGCTGTATTCTCTGAAGGTGATAGAGGACGTAGGTAAACCAGAAGAGGGTTTAATATGTGACAGTAAGAAGGGACAGGAAGTGTGTTATAAAGTATAATAACTTGTAGTCCTATGGGGTGTCGGATAGTGCAGTGGTTGGAGCACTCGCTACTGTGTCGAAAGTGAAGCACCGTCCGGTGCGGTTAGCACTTGGATGGCTGACCGCTAAGGTGTGAAGCGACAAACAACAACGCCCCCAGTTGACTCAACTGTGATTGAGTACCTACTCTCTTGAGGGTGGGGAAGGTAAAGCAGCGAGGGAGAGAGTTGGGCATCACCCTCATTACGCTGGCCCAAGATAAGTGTGATCTCCAACATCACGCTCCCCTACAGCCACAAGGCTATGGGACTACCTTTACCTTTTTTTTTTTTAGTCCTTCTTTTGTCGGAAGTGGTAGTACCAGGGAAGCTTATTGCTGGGACCTGTCAACGCATAGTTGTCAGTAGGATAAGCTGAGGATAGTGTTTGCCAGTGTCATTGACGCCAGTTAGGTGTGAGTTTATGCGACGGCATAATATGCAGTGACAGCTGGACTCATTATTGGGTAGCTACTACTAGCGCAGGATAGGCCTGTGCCGGTGACTTGCCACACGTTGGAAGTCAGTTCTATCTACCTTTTGTCACTTGGCCAGTGATTCTCTGTTTCTCAGTCAAGAGCCGAATTGGGTGAGTAATGCCTGTATATTTGGTGGTCCTGTATTGTGCGCGCATGCTTGTGAGAGTGCATTACCTGTGTGAGGGTGGACGGCGTGGTTGTGTAAACAGGGAACGTATGTTGCGTGAATGCTGGTGTACAGGGAGAGTGTATGCTAGCGGGTGGAAGGTGGATGAGTTTGAATTAGTATGATAAATGGTATTATGATATGCTTACATGTATTATGAATAGCCAGATGGCATGTAATCTCTTTTTCAGGGCTTTTTCTTATTGATGCATTTATATTGTTTATTGTGCGTGGAGATTGACAGACTTGACAGAGAGAGGACACTCTAGGGGAGTGTGGAGAAGAGGGGGGGAGGGGGTGATCGTCGAGGGGGGATGGTAGGGATGGTGAGGACGAGAAGGGATGAGATATCATACTGTAGCCTGTCCTAAATGGTTGCAGGCTCGCTGTGTCACCTTACATCATCGCCTTGAGGATCTCTGTTTCTCACCGATCTTCATATCATCCTTCTCATCTTTCATCGTGAGGGCGGCCATCATGCTGGACTTCTTCTACGGCGTCATGGAATGCTGCTGGCCTGGTCTTCTCCGGATGTCAACAAAGCCACGTGATGCAACGCAGATGACAGTGGTGTTGTATAACCATAGGCGCTGACTTCACTAGGACTTCTGGCAGTTAGTCTATTGTATCAGCGGAAGTTTCATCTGGGAGTTCAGGCCAGTACCGTCCTTTCATACCATCCCCATTCATTCCCCTCCCTCCTTCTTATTATTGAACAGTTCATTCTATAATACATCGAGAACTTGTAGTTTCTGTGCAGAGAACATCCGGTAGTGTTTGTGAAACTCTAGACATTATTTTTCAGTAACTGTGTTACAGAGACTCTGGGACTTATACGCAGGAATTCTATTCTAGATGATGTGTTATTATAATATTATGTGTATGCAAGTGGGTATGCATGTTGTATGAATAAAGTGTGACAGTGATTGTAATCATCCTCTGTCACGAAGAAAGGGGTTGGGGGAATGGAGGGTAAGCTCTTAATCTCTAGCGCTGTATTACCTCCTTTGTTAGGCTAATGATGCGATGACATTCAAGAGATTAAGGCTAGGGCTACTAATTAAATGAGAGACAGTCAAAGGGTAGACGAGGAAGATGGTATACTACACTAGTTGAGAAATTCGAAAACAAAGGCCAGTCTGGGTAGGTGCAATTTCTAACTAGGAAGTTTTATTAAATCGAATTGGGTCGTCTATATTGAGTAATGCTAAGAGTGAGTCACGGGATAGCGTCTGTATCAGTAGGGAGTAGCTCGGAGATATTCTGGGTGGATGATTTCGGGGGTACTAGTGCTACTGTGGACTGATATCATCACAGGGCAAGAGTGTATCTGGATAGTCTCTGGCCAGATAATCATCGAGTGGTGATGCTCGTGGGTCAATAACTTAGCTGGTTATTGAAGGGCGGCGGTTGGTCCGAGATAGTCTGGGTGGCCTGTTGACCAGGCTTAGCGTGGCGTGGGTAGCGATGCGGGTCAGTCGGTCACTCTATGACGCAATGACCGAGGGTGCCAATCTTGGGTGAGGCACAGGCGTAGTTTCCAGCTTACGTTGCTAGCTGTCTGGGGAGTGATGAAATTCGGGGGAACGCTTCTCGTTGACTCCCTGGGTTGTCAGGGGCCTGCAGCGGGTCAGCGACTTAGAGATGATACAAGGCGGGGGTATGCGCCCTGCACAGGAGCCGTCTGTAACGCAATACAGACTCTGTATCAGCTGGGGATAGGTATATCCTGGGTTCAGCGCCTGTTGGCGCGAGTTGCCCATTCAGATTTCAAATTGGCTGACCGGCCAAGGTTGAGCCGGTGCATACCAACAGTCTAACAATGCAACTAGGTTTATGGGGCCATTGTGGAGCTTACTGGCAGCCGCTAATATATGATACCTTCGGCGCATTAAGATGGGGTAGTGGCAACAGGGGCAAATATTTATACATTGGGAGCATGGAGGAAAGCAAATGGAGTAGGTACAGGACAAAGGGGTTGTAGGCAAGGGTTGTACTGGGGGACTTTAATCTATGTGGAGGGACAGCATGGCATGGGATATTTACACAAGGGGCTAACATGGAGCATACAAGTATAAATTCAAACATGGCATGAGTCACATAAACAAGGCGGATAATATATACAAGGCAATAATACATGTCACAGCAACCCATCAAGACAAAACTATAAACACGAACGTACATATCGACAGGACATACGAACGTGGGGGGCGAACGACGGGTGATGGGTCTGCTACATGACAAAGAGTAAGTTTCCTCTCTTACCTTGACTAAGACGGGGTGAAGCACACGAGTACTGCCGTAGCTCAGAGGTCGCCAGTCGATGGGGACGTGTCTTCGGACAAGTTGTTGTGGCTTCAAGGCTGGATGGCTTGCAACTGACACCGGGTCTAACTGTGTGTCAGGCTTTAAGGCGATGCCCGAGGGGCGGGGCTTAAGCGAATGAGCCAGCGCGCGTCCTAGGGGCGACTGGATGTGTAGAAGGGGTAGCTGGATGGTTGGGAGGGATGAGTGGGTGCTGTCTGCCTCAGGGCTCGATTGTACGCCTCGTCACATCCTCTTCTGTTATCATTTTGTGGTTTGTGTTTGTGGTTGTCTCTTCTCGTCTTAACAACTATAGGTGACCGCCAGCGAACATTTCGACTGAGAGTGTGACAGCTATATGTTTGTGCGTTAGTGAGGGTGATTGTGGTCCGCTGTTGCGCGTCAAATGGTGGAGATGCCGGGGACCTAGTGTGGTGTAAACCAGCTAGCCCCATAGTTACCTAGTTGTTGAGTGTCTTGTCCTGTGTGTGTCTGTTTACATCTCATCGTGTGTGGTTGCCTGTGCTGATCCTTAGTGTGCTTGTGTGGGTGATTGAATGCGCGCCGGTGGGTGGTTGGAGGGAGTCCGGGAAGCTGTACGGCGAAGGGACCCAGGGCCACCAAGTGTTCGGGCGTACGACATTACTTACACTTTCGTGCTTCGTGATTAGTAGACAAGCGACTGTTGAGTTGCGCCACTGCGATTTAGTATAGTTGTTTAGAGTTAGGATAGATTAGAGTATAAGATAGGCAAAAACATTGGTCAGTATTTTTCTTATCATGTCTTATCAAGGAGATTTAAGCCCTGTTGCTGCACATACACGCAGTCGTGAGCAGGCAAGATCAGAGAGGAAATCTCGAAGAGACTTGAGTGGGAGAAGGAGGATGGCTGAAGTGTATAGAACCCCTTCACCCTCGGTGGGGGATTATCCTGATGTTCCTAGCCAAGTCTATGGTTCTCTCTATCAGGTAACCAGTACCACAGAGTCGATCACTAGAAGTGAGACGTACATGGATACAGAACTAAAGGTCATAGCATCTGGAGAGTACACATTTAGCAAAATGGGCTATGGGGGTGGTACTACAGATGCAGGAGGTTATGGCGGATTTGGTGTGTCACGAGTAGGCCTAGATGCCCCGGTAAGCAAGGGGGAGGATGTGGGACTAGAGAAATACCTAAGGATAGGCAAGGATCTTGACCTGAAGGGCAAAGATCTTATTGAGTTTGCTAGAGAAGAGAGTGAGAAAGAGAGACGGTTTGAAAGAGAGGAGAGAG
The DNA here is from genome assembly GCA_036898135.1 of Oncomelania hupensis. Taxonomy (NCBI): domain Eukaryota; kingdom Metazoa; phylum Mollusca; class Gastropoda; order Littorinimorpha; family Pomatiopsidae; genus Oncomelania; species Oncomelania hupensis. The sequence continues at coordinate 38,359,015 of CM072518.1, forward strand.
AAAGAGTGAGACAACTTGAGCTAGAGTTAGCCAGAATTAGGGTTCAAGAACCTAAAGCCAAAACCGACACCCAGTTCGCGTCAATGGAATTTATACTCCCATTTTTGGAAGATAAAGATGATTTGGAATCCTACCTAGCTCAATTTGAAAGATTCCCAAAAATTCAAAATTGGAGAAAAGATTCATGGGCTGTCAGGATGGGTACTCTGTTGAAGGGAAAAGCTCGACAGGTGTATGTAGGTCTGACTGATGAGGAAGCAGCAAACTATGATGTTCTGAAAGAAGCATTGTTGATCTGTTTCAAACTTACAGCAGTCTTACAGGAAAAAGTTTCGCACGACACGTCGTGATGGGAACGAGACCTACAGACAGCTGGTTGCCAGGTCCAGGTTATACCTGTCAAGATGGTTGAGCTTAGCAGGTAAGACTGCTACCTTTGATGATTTGCAAGACTTAGTTCTCATGGAGCAACTAATGGATAATTTGCCTGCAGACTTATCCACATTCATCAGAGAGAGGAAACCAGGAAATGTAGAAGAGGCTGCAACTCCATTACAGTGTCCGGCAGGAGACCTCAGCAGGAAAGGGGAGGTCAGCAGTCAGTGAAGGATAATTTGAAGACATCCATGTCACGTCACGTAGAGACCAGACGGCGTCCAAACTCTGCTACAAGTGCAAACAGCCAGAACATTTTCCGAGAAATTGTCCTACATTGCGGAGGTCAGGGGGAGGAGTAAGCAACGTGACAGAGGCTAGTGCTATGCCGCAAGTGAATGAGTTCAGATGTGAAGTCAAAGTGAATGGAATTTCGACATCAGCTTTGCGTGACACAGGCGCTGAAATCCTATGTGTCAGACAGGAGCTGATAAAGAATGGTTTGACCGGATGGCAAAGAGACGTGTTCCTGGCATCATCGAACCATGTGGAACGAGTTTGGACAGCATGGGTAGATTTAGAATCTCCATATTTCACCGGAGAAGTTGAAGCAGCTCTGATCCCAGGTTTGATGGTTGGGGTGCTGATACCCAACTGCGTCAAAAACATCTCAGGAGATGTCACAGGGCAGCCTGTGATGAAACCGGGTAGAAAGTGTGGGTGGAGAGTTAATGAGTTGGGGTAGTAACTGTGCGCTGTCGTATGTTAGGTTATGCGTGGAAAGCGTGATTTTGAACAGCAGAGCTCGGCCAGCCAGTTTTGGAATTTGTTCACTGTAGTCAGAACACGTTTTGCAGAGTAACAGAGAAGACGTGCGGTCTTGTTTCTCTGGGTATTTTGTTCTGGAAGTAAGGGTGGGACAGTTGTTAACGTAAATGATAACTGGTTCTAAAAGAAACCTAGTGGGAAATGTTACAGTTGTGGTAGCAAGCTCAAGGAAGAGTAGAGCAAATAACTAAGTTTTGTGTTGTGGTAAGTTAGTGTAGAGGTTTTGTCCACTAACGGGAATTACTACGCACTGGAATACCTTACTTGGAGTACTGTGTAGGCAAGCAGTGGAAAGGGCTAGCTACAGGTACTTTTACATTCGAGCCGTGTGGGTAAGTGTGATGGTGTTATCTTTCCTTACTGTGCTAATGACCGAGGGCCGGCTGTTGGGGTGTTGAACGATAGCTGTGCGTGAGGCTGGGGGAAGGATGGTTGCACTGAGGAGAGGCAGACGAAAGGAGGGAGAATGAGGGAGGAGAATGGGGGTGAAGTGTGATGAAGGTAGGATGAAAGTGGTTGCTGTTGTCGAGGTTGCGGTTGCTCAAGATGGATAATGTGTTGATGATTACATGTATTCATTTGCAGCATTGTTCATTTCGTGCATTCATAATGTCATTTAGTTTTTGAATTATGTGTTTGATTACAGGTGACAGCAATAGTAGTCAAGGGAAGTGAAGTGGACAGCAGTGGCGCCTCCTCAAGATACAGGAATTAGTTAGTGTGTTAGGGGGGGAGAGTGTGAGGAGGGAGGGGGACAGAATCGGGTGGACATGACATTAACAATACGACAAGCATGTTGCAGGTTCGAAAGTTCGTCGTATTCATCAGCTCGTCACTGAGTAACGCGGATCAACGTTGACCAGCGTCGCGCGACAACGACGACGACATTTGGTCGTGTGGACCCAGCATCATCATCACCACCCGTTCGTCCACGTCCGCGTTTGTGTACATCTTCATTGTTCCACAACCCCACCTTTCCCGCGGTGGTTGTGACGTCTGTGTACGGAACCTGGCCTCGACGTCACAGTGTTAGCCGACTGGAGGAGTCAGGCTGGGAGGCGTCGACGGTGGCAGGGCTGCCGCAACTACAGCGTCATCATCATCATCATCATCGTCAGTGGCGGGAGGGAGTGGCGACACCACTACGCCTGGAATCCACAGCGACAGTCCGGTGACAGCCACGAGGAGGGGCAGATACTTTCACGGAGACATCAACGGGGACGCCCTACTATCAGGTCGGCTTTTTCCTTGTTGTCCCCCTCTTGATACTCGACCCCCCCCCTGTGTTCGGACATTTGCAGTGCACAGTCGATACTTAGACGTGGTTGATTAGCAACCCTCGTTCATCTGACATTCCATTTCATTGTTCATCGACCCATTGATTGTTCCATCACCATTTTTCTCGTTTCATGTGTAAATGTTGTATGTGTATGAGTGTGTGGTATGAATGAATAAATAGCTTGAAAGTTGTATATATATTCGTTGTGTTTTTCATCACTTCCGTCTGCGGGTTATCGCCATTCTTTCTGGGTTGTCTGCGTGTGGAAGTTGTCTGTTTGTGGCGTTCGCCCAGGGGGAGTCGTGGCGGTGACATATGGTGGAGATGCAGGGTAGTATGAGTGTGCCCAGACGTGAAGTTGTCTCGTGATTGTCTTGTGGTTTCCGAGTGTGTGAGGCGTGATTCGGTGAGAGTGTGCACCCCAGCGGGTGGTTGGAGGGAGTCAGGTCGCTGTTTAGCGGAGGCTCACAGCCGGCCTGGGTTCGACCACACGTGAGGGAAGGGGCCGTTGCACTCTCCGTCCGGTTCGCTACCTCGCGGGCCAGTTTCCACTGTTTGAGTGGGAGGAGGTGGGTGATAGGTAGGGAGATAGCTTAGTTAGGTAGGTTAGTATCTTAGGCTAGGCTAGGTTAGGTAAGGTTACGTAGGGTTGTTGACTTGTTGTCGTTGGTTGTTGTTGCTTTCCTTGTAAGCAGGATGGCATCGATCGAGGAGGCTGAAGGAGTGTCACCGATCGCGGCTCGTACGCGTTCTCGCGTGGGTGTCACGATGGACGAGCGCACGACGGGAGCAGCTGATACGGGAGTCACCGATCTACCTTCTGCGACCGAGCAGCGGAGATCGCCGGTTAGGTCATCGCGTCGAGGGTCAGCAGACGAGGAGTCGACAACGATGGAAGCCAGAGACACATTGAGTGACCCTTTTGTGACGGGATTTGGCGCGACTGGCGGGATGTCAACAGGCACCGACTTCTACGGAGACCAAGATCGACTGAGCGATGCAACGAGGCTGAAGAGGTTCGAGACCAATCCTTACCGTTCGCTCTACAAGGTCGAGGCGGCACCGACGCCGAGGACGGGACTGTTCGCGGACGAGACGCCGATGGAGAGGATCTTGAGGCTCGCTAAGCGCGAAGGACTGAAGGGCCAGGCAGCGTTAGACTACGCAATAGACCAAGCGGCTAGGGAGGAAGACGCAAACCGGAGAGAGCGGGCGAGCGAGAAAGACGCAGATCGGAGAGAGAGAGAGAGAGGGAAAGAGAGCACGAACTAGCGATGGCGCAGCTGACGTCGCAAGGCGCCGAGAACCGCAGGAATCGTCAACCCGAGTTCGAGACGGTCAAGCTCAGGTTACCGTTCTTCGAGGATAAGGACGACCTAGAGACCTACTTGTGTCAGTTTGAGCGGTTCGCCAAAGCACAAGACTGGAACAAGGACACGTGGGCTATTCGCTTGGGGACCTTGTTGAAGGGGAAGGCGAGGGAAGTTTACGTCAGTTTGAATGAGGACGACTCCGCCGACTATGAGATCCTGAAGGCAGCGTTGTTGGTACGTTTCAACCTAACGGCCGAGACGTATCGCAAGAAGTTTCGCCAGCTACGAAGGGAGCCACCAGAGACTTTCAAACAGTATCTGCGGAAGTCAGAGTTGTTCCTGGAACGCTGGATGGGACTTGCGAACAAGAAGGCCACGTACGGAGACTTGCTGGACTTGGTGTTGATGGAGCAGATTGTTAACGGTTTGACACCAGAACTGGTCACGTTCGTGCGCGAGCGCAACCCAGCAACGGTGGAGGAAGCCGCGACGTTGGCACAGCAGTATGTCGACGCCAGGGCAGGGACAAACCTACGTTTCCCACCACGTCAACCCTTTACACCCAGGGATAAGAGTGAGGGCCGCAAGCCAGCAGGACCACGACCCAACTCGCCTGACAAGCGGGAATGCTACAGTTGCGGGCAGAAAGGGCATCTGAAGCGGGATTGTCCGAAACGCAGCGAGCGAAGTGGAGCAGCGTTGCGCGTCTTGGAGGAGGAAAAGGAGGCAGGCAAGAAGAGAGACTCGCGTTTCCAGAGCCAAGTGATAGTGGAAGGTGTTCCGCTGACGGCCATGAGGGACACGGGAGCCGACCTGATATGCTTGCGGGAAGGGGAGGTTGCCAACCTCAAGTACACGGGACGCACGCGGCGCGTAGGATTCGCCATCCGACAGTTATCCAAGTCACTGCCAACAGCGTGGGTGCAGTTTGAGTCACCGTTCTACACCGGGAGAGTGGAGGTAGTGGTGGTACCAGACTTAACCTACCCAGTGGTGATCGGCAACTGGGCGAGGACGGAACAGCAACGTGATACAGCACTGCCAGTGTTCGTCGAGGGGGCCGCGGAGTGTTGCGCGGTGCAGACCAGAGGACAAGCAGCCAAAGAGACAGACGCTGCAGAACCATTGGCGGTCGGACCAAGCAGGAACGTCGTCGCGACGCCGAAGGAGATTCGTCAACTGCAGTTGGGAGACGGCGAGCTTGCGAAAGTACGACAGCTAGCAGACCGGAAGGCAGGAAAGGAGAAACGAGGAAAGGGGCAAGTGGCATTTGTCTGGAAGCGGGGCCTGTTGTACCGCGAATACACAGGACAGGACAAAGTGGATCACAGTCAGTTGGTGGTACCAACCAAGCTTCAGTCGGAGGTGCTACGCATGGGACACGACACGCCTATGGCTGAACACCGAGGAGCCAAGGGGACCCTAGATCGAGTGTGGGCCGAGTACTACTGGCCAGGGATGTGCCGTGACGTGAGGAGGTTTTGTGCTTCATGCGACGCATGCCAGCGAACGACGCCAAAGGGGAGAGCCAGGAAGGTACCAGTGCAGAGAGTCGGCAAGAATAGGAGGTTGAAGCGTTACATAGTACGCAGAGTAGAACCAGAGACGACGGTGGCCGTCGTGTTGGACCAAGCTGGAACAGAGGGAACGACAGATATCAGCTACCAGGGCACTGTACCACCGATACCGCTACGAGCGAGCGAAGGGCCAGTGGACATACAGATAGACACGGAGCTATCTGCGCTACATGGGAGAGCACTGCCGCTGACCAACCTGGACGAGTGCGAGGTGGTGGCGACCGACGACGACCCCGTTCGCATACGTCAGCATCCGCTACCATTTTCACAGATGGAAGTCGTCAAGGGTGAAGTGGAACCGATGCTGGAGTTGGGGGTTACCGAGTCTTGTTCATCGCCGTACAGCGCACCGATCGTGCGGGTAAGGAAGAGGGGAGAGGTCAACAGGAGGGATGATTGCCAGAAAGCCTTCGACGACTTGAAGAGAGCGCTGACCAGTGAGCCAGTGGTCAAGTTACCGAACCTGGACAAGGAGTTCATCCTGAGGACAGACGCATCTGAGCAGGGGCTGGGAGCTGCGCTGATGCAAGAAACCGGTGAGGGTGTGCAACCAGTGGGGTTTGCCAGCAAGAAGCTGTTGCCAGCGGAGCGGAATTACCCCACCATGAGAAGGAGTGTTTGGCAGTCGTGTGGGCGGTACAACGGTTTGAACCGTACTTGTTTGGACGGCACTTTTGGCTGGAGACAGACCATCGACCGCTGCAGTACCTGCAGAGAACGCACCTCAACAGTGCCAGACTCACCCGATGGGCTATGCAGCTGCAGGCCTACGTCTTCACAGTTCGACCGATTCCAGGGAGAGACAACATTGAAGCGGATTTCCTCAGCAGATCTGACCCTGTGGAAGATTAGGTTTTGAACTCTCCGTAGGTTCGTCTTGGGAGGGGGGTGTGTCACAGGGCAGCCTGTGATGAAACCGGGTAGAAAGTGTGGGTGGAGAGTTAATGAGTTGGGGTAGTAACTGTGCGCTGTCGTATGTTAGGTTATGCGTGGAAAGCGTGATCTTGAACAGCAGAGCTCGGCCAGCCAGTTTTGAAATTTGTTCACTGTAGTCAGAACACGTTTTGCAGAGTAACAGAGAAGACGTGCGGTCTTGTTTCTCTGGGTATTTTGTTCTGGAAGTAAGGGTAGGACAGTTGTTAACGTAAATGATAACTGGTTCTAAAAGAAACCTAGTGGGAAATGTTACAGTTGTGGTAGCAAGCTCAAGGAAGAGTAGAGCAAATAACTAAGTTTTGTGTTGTGGTAAGTTAGTGTAGAGGTTTTGTCCACTAACGGGAATTACTACGCACTGGAATACCTTACTTGGAGTACTGTGTAGGCAAGCAGTGGAAAGGGCTAGCTACAGGTACTTTTACATTCGAGCCGTGTGGGTAAGTGTGATGGTGTTATCTTTCCTTACTGTGCTAATGACCGAGGGCCGGCTGTTGGGGTGTTGAACGATAGCTGTGCGTGAGGCTGGGGGAAGGATGGTTGCACTGAGGAGAGGCAGACGAAAGGAGGGAGAATGAGGGAGGAGAATGGGGGTGAAGTGTGATGAAGGTAGGATGAAAGTGGTTGCTGTTGTCGAGGTTGCGGTTGCTCAAGATGGATAATGTGTTGATGATTACATGTATTCATTTGCAGCATTGTTCATTTCGTGCATTCATAATGTCATTTAGTTTTTGAATTATGTGTTTGATTACAGGTGACAGCAATAGTAGTCAAGGGAAGTGAAGTGGACAGCAGTGGCGCCTCCTCAAGATACAGGAATTAGTTAGTGTGTTAGGGGGGGGAGAGTGTGAGGAGGGAGGGGGACAGAATCGGGTGGACATGACATTAACAATACGACAAGCATGTTGCAGGTTCGTCGTATTCATCAGCTCGTCACTGAGTAACGCGGATCAACGTTGACCAGCGTCGCGCGACAACGACGACGACATTTGGTCGTGTGGACCCAGCATCATCATCACCACCCGTTCGTCCACTTCCGCGTTTGTGTACATCTTCATTGTTCCACAACCCCACCTTTCCCGCGGTGGTTGTGACGTCTGTGTACGGAACCTGGCCTCGACGTCACAGTGTTAGCCGACTGGAGGAGTCAGGCTGGGAGGCGTCGACGGTGGCAGGGCTGCCGCAACTACAGCGTCATCATCATCATCATCATCGTCAGCGGCGGGAGGGAGTGGCGACACCACTACGCCTGGAATCCACAGCGACAGTCCGGTGACAGCAACGAGGAGGGGCAGATACTTTCACGGAGACATCAACGGGGACGCCCTACTATCAGGTCGGCTTTTTCCTTGTTGTCCCCCTCTTGATACTCGACCCCCCCCCCCTGTGTTCGGACATTTGCAGTGCACAGTCGATACTTAGACGTGGTTGATTAGCAACCCTCGTTCATCTGACATTCCATTTCATTGTTCATCGACCCATTGATTGTTCCATCACCATTTTTCTCGTTTCATGTGTAAATGTTGTATGTGTATGAGTGTGTGGTATGAATGAATAAATAGCTTGAAAGTTGTATATATATTCGTTGTGTTTTTCATCACTTCCGTCTGCGGGTAATCGCCATTCTTTCTGGGTTGTCTGCGTGTGGAAGTTGTCTGTTTGTGGCGTTCGCCCAGGGGGAGTCGTGGCGGTGACAGGAGAAGTTTGATGTTCCAGTGTTTCCAGTGCAACGACACTACAGGTGTGCTGCTCCGGTCCAAACCCGGGCTCAGGAAAAAGCTGAAAAGGAATTACCTGGAAAGTTGGTGGTGTCAGAACCCACGCAACTGAACATGACACCACGGAAACTGCAAGAGCTCCAGAACGCAGACGACTCATTGGCCAGAGTTCGCCACTTTGCTGATGAGAAGTTACCTCACATACAACATCGAACGGGTAGGGTAGCTTTTGTCCGGAAAAGAGGATGTGTGTACAGAGAGTACTCAGGACGTGATGGAGTGGATTACACACAATTGATGGTGCCCAAAAGTTTAAGGAAAGAAGTCATGCGACTTGCACATGATCCTCCCATGAGTGGTCATCTTGGTACCAAAAAGACCCAGGACAGAATATGGAACCAGTTTTATTGGCCAGGGATGTGTCAAGACATTCGCCAGTACTGCCGAACGTGTGATACCTGTCAGCGTACTACACCTAAGGGCAACGTGCGAAGAATACCCATTGGATCTATGCCCATTGTGAAAGAGCCATTTCAGAGGGTTGGAATTGACTTGATAGGCCCCATCAAACCATCTTCTGAAAGGGGGCATCGATATATACTGGTGGTGGTGGATTTCGCAACAAGATACCCTGAGGCGGTACCTCTCAGAAGGATAGACACGGACACTGTAGCCGAAGCTCTTTTTGAGATGTGGACGAGAGTGGGCGTACCAGAGGAAATCCTTACGGACAATGGAACACAGTTCGTCGGCGAGGTGATGAAGGAGATCAACAGGACTCTGACCATCAAGGGGTTGCGTACAACACCATACCACGCCCAATGCAACGGTTTGGTAGAACGTTTCAATGGGACACTGAAGAGCATGTTGAGGAAATTATGTCAGGAGCAACCTCGAGAGTGGGATAGATTCATTCCAGCACTGCTGTTTGCCTACAGGGAGGTCCCGCAAGAATCGTTGGGGTTTTCCCCATTTGAACTACTTTATGGCAGAACAGTTCGTGGGCCAATGCAGATTCTGCGACAGCTCTGGACAAGGGAAGATCAGACTCCTGAACGTAGAACGATCGCGGAGTATGTGGTGAACTTACGCAACAGGATAGAAGCAACGTGTGAGTTGGCTCACCAAAACCTGCGGCAAGCCACTACGCGTCATGCGAAGAACTTCAATGCCATGGCAGTCGATCGGCAATTCAAAGTGGGCGAGCAGGTGTTATTGTTACTACCTACAACGAAGAACAAGATGGAAGTAGCATGGCAAGGACCGTATGAGATTTTACAGCGAGTTGGTCAGTGCGATTACCACATTTTGCGGAACAGGAAGAGGTGTTTATATCACGCCAACCTACTCAAGCTGTACCATCCAAGGACGGAATCGATCCCAACAGTTGGAGTTGTGATTCAAGAGGAACAGGAAGAACCATTGGAAGCCTCAGGTTATGGTCAGGAGGTACCACTGATCCCATTGCGTGCAACCGAAGGACCAGGAGATGTAGATATCTGCCCGGATCTGGATAGCGTAAAAAGGACTCAACTACAAAAACTGTGTGGAGAATTTGGAAAGGTACTCACCGATCTTCCTCAGAGGACAGAGTTGGGGGAGTGTGAAATTCTTCTCGCAGATGAGATCCCTGTGCGCACTCGCCAGTATGCATTGCCGTTTGCACAAATTGAGACAATCAAAGCTGAGGTCGAAGCCATGCTACACATGCAAGTGATTGAACCATGTGCATCTCCGTATAGCTCACCCATCGTGTTGGTTAAAAAGAAAGACAAAAGTGTGAGATTTTGCATTGACTATCGGAGACTGAACAAAATAGTAAGATTCGATGCAGAGAACCCAGCCAGCAAATTCTAGACTGACGAGATGGGCGCTGCAACTGCAAGTTTACTCATTTGAAGTGAGAGCGATCGCAGGAGCAAAGAACTTGGAAGCAGATTATCTGAGTAGATCCATGGAATGAGAAATGAAGTTGAACTCAGCAGGCTTCGTCTTGAGGGGGAGGTTTGTCGCGGTGCGACGTGAAATAAAGAAGTAGGGCAGAGATTAAGAGAAATACGTAGAGGGACTCGGATTGGTAGTATCCTAGTACAGTGTGTGTGTGTGTAGAGGGAGCGGTTCCATAGCTGCCAAACCGGCCAGAACCAGTTGGTGAGCTCTCAAAAGTTTGAAATGCGAAGTCGCAATGTGACAGGGGTTTAGTGGGGCCGGGTAGCTCAGTTGGTAAGAGCGTCTTGCTAGAAACCGAAAGGTCGCTGGTTCGAATCCCGGATTGGTCAACGTGTGATCATATTATTTTCCCCTTTACCAACAACTGGCCCGCTGGTGTCAGTATAAATCGGTCCAGTAGTCACCTATATGCGAAAGTGTCGTGTGACTATAATCTACAAACAACGACAGGGGTAAGAACGAGGCAGAACAGAGGGAGAAAGCCTTGGAGAAGGTTGTTTCTAAGTGTAAAGCTGTATTCTCTGAAGGTGATAGAGGACGTAGGTAAACCAGAAGAGGGTTTAATACGTGACAGTAAGAAGGGACAGGAAGTGTGTTATAAAGTATAATAACTTGTAGTCCTTCTTTTGTCGGAAGTGGTAGTACCAGGGAAGCTTATTGCTGGGACCTGTCAACGCATAGTTAGTTGTCAGTAGGATAAGCTGAGGATAGTGTTTGCCAGTGTCATTGACGCCAGTTAGGTGTGAGTTTATGCGACGGCATAATATGCAGTGACAGCTGGACTCATTATTGGGTAGCTACTACTAGCGCAGGATAGGCCTGTGCCGGTGACTTGCCACACGTTGGAAGTCAGTTCTATCTACCTTTTGTCACTTGGCCAGTGATTCTCTGTTTCTCAGTCAAGAGCCGAATTGGGTGAGTAATGCCTGTATATTTGGTGGTCCTGTATTGTGCGCGCATGCTTGTGAGAGTGCATTACCTGTGTGAGGGTGGACGGCGTGGTTGTGTAAACAGGGAACGTATGTTGCGTGAATGCTGGTGTACAGGGAGAGTGTATGCTAGCGGGTGGAAGGTGGAGTATGAGAGGGAGACCTGTCATGGTTTCCTCCAGTGAATTCTGGTTATGGTTAGGCTTTGAATTAGTATGATAAATGGTATTATGATATGCTTACATGTATTATGAATAGCCAGATGGCATGTAATCTCTTTTTCAGGGCTTTTTCTTATTGATGCATTTATATTGTTTATTGTGCGTGGAGATTGACAGACTTGACAGAGAGAGGACACTCTAGGGGAGTGTGGAGAAGAGGGGGGGAGGGGGTGATCGTCGAGGGGGGATGGTAGGGATGGTGAGGACGAGAGGGGATGAGATATCATACTGTAGCCTGTCCTAAATGGTTGCAGGCTCGCTGTGTCACCTTACATCATCGCCTTGAGGATCTCTTTGTTTCTCACCGATCTTCATATCATCCTTCTCATCTTTCATCGTGAGGGCGGCCATCATGCTGGACTTCTTCTACGGCGTCATGGAATGCTACTGGCCTGGTCTTCTCCGGATGTCAACAAAGCCACGTGATGCAACGCAGATGACAGTGGTGTTGTATAACCATAGGCGCTGACTTCACTAGGACTTCTGGCAGTTAGTCTATTGTATCAGCGGAAGTTTCATCTGGGAGTTCAGGCCAGTACCGTCCTTTCATACCATCCCCATTCATTCCCCTCCCTCCTTCTTATTATTGAACAGTTCATTCTATAATACATCGAGAACTTGTTGTAGTTTCTGTGCAGAGAACATCCGGTAGTGTTTGTGAAACTCTAGACATTATTTTTCAGTAACTGTGTTACAGAGACTCTGGGACTTATACGCAGGAATTCTATTCTAGATGATGTGTTATTATAATATTATGTGTATGCAAGTGGGTATGCATGTTGTATGAATAAAGTGTGACAGTGATTGTAATCATCCTCTTCTGTTATCATTTTGTGGTTTGTGTTTGTGGTTGTCTCTTCTCGTCTTAACAACTATAGGTGACCGCCAGCGAACATTTCGACTGAGAGTGTGACAGTTATATGTTTGTGCGTTAGTGAGGGTGATTGTGGTCCGCTGTTGCGCGTCAATCATCATCATCATCATCATCATCATCATCATCATCATCATCATCATCATCATCAACACAACCTCTACCACTACCAAAATCATCATCATTATCACCGCCATCGTCATAATTTTCATCTTTATCAATGACAAGTTTAAATTTTAACAAGTGAACTTTAACACAAAATAAAAATTTAACGAGAAGGGCAAAACCCATATGACTCGCATGCTCCTTATGAAACTTGCAAAATTTAACATGACAATGATTGCCTAGAAAAAAAATAAACAACCACAAAATGAAACAACGGCATTGAAAATACAAATACCGACTTTGATCTTTCTATGCTCTTGACCTTGAGACGACCTTGACCTTCGGCATCAAATACACTCATGTAATATCAAATTAACAACAGCAAAATTTGTATTATGCCTAAAAAACAGTGACCTTGACCATGGGATGACCTTGCCCTTCCCGTGACCTCTCATTCTCATGTATGATCAAATACAATGACCTATTTTTTTGTATGTTTTTAGCAAGGCCTAAAATATCCTGACCCTCCAGATCAACGCAAAAAACGGAACAAATATGAAAGATCAATCTATCATCTCTAAATACAAAAAAGTTTTAATTTTATATCTCTCATAGTTTAGGGTCAAGGTCATTTCAAAGTACCTTTACTAACTGACTTTGAACAGCTCCAGTACCTTGATCTTGGAGTGGGGTTAACAATGTTTGCACAGTGTGTTTGTCTCGTTAATATCTATCATGCCTCAAAGAATCATACGTTCAATATAAATAACAGAAAAAAGTGATATTCTGTGGAAAGTTTTTGACTAACATTTGTTGACCCTGACCTTGAAGTGAAGTAATTAATTCTCTGATAATAAACGATCATGGATATTCACCATCTTACTAAGTTTGGTTAGTTGAAATAAGTTCTAAGATATTAATCCACTTGCAAATTTTGCACGTCCTGAAAGCGGAGAGACAGACGATCTGACGGACAAATTTTTTTTTGTTTTTAAATGCATGGAATTTTTGGACTATTTAGGATTCATCTCGCACAGATTACCCAGTCTTTTTTGTTTTTAGATCCAAATCTGTGAATTAAAAACCTCACAAAAAACTATATCGAAAACTTAACCAAAAGAAAAACACAAAAAAATAAAATAAAATAAACAAGATGGCAAGCCATTTAAATGTATTTCCAGACACTCAAATAAATTATTATTGATAAAATAGGCATATGCAAAAGTGGATTTTTTTGGGGGGAAGGGGGGGGGGGAGTGGTTACTAAAAAAGCAAATGGATAACATGGAATGATCAGCCACTATCTGAACTAAACAAAAAATTATCAGAATGGTATTAGCCATTTTTTAGATACACCGCAAAACGTGTTTATAATATGATGAAGCACAATGACCTTGACTTTTGAGAAAGTACAAATACGAATGATCTAACGTGCTTAGCATAGTTAAAGCATGCGAAAAGAGAAATAATGACTTTTGGTTCACTTATTCTGTGTGTTCTGTGGGTTCGGGCATTGAATAAAATAGAGCTAACATTTCCAGGATTGTGTGTAAGAGGCAACTAACAGGAGGATGTCAGCACGGCATCACTGGGCGAAAGTCTTCTACACAGAAGTCACCGGCCAGGACGGAGGAACCCCATGTTACTACAGGTTCAACGACCATATGCTCGGGGTTAAGGCGAGCCACATTGTATTCGTGGATATTGGCTGTGGCCAACAGCCTGCAGAGGATTGGGCTCTGCCAGGTCTTTCTTGCTCAAGAAACACTGCATGATGAAAACAACCATTCACTCCATTCCGAATGGGTCGTCGCCCGCGCCGTGTCACTTAGGACCGCGCCTTCCGTTGGCCACCAGGACGGAGGTGTTAAGTGTGCTACTGATGGACAACTTAGAAAGATCCGCACCAGAAACAACATCATCATGGGAACCTGGAATGTCAGGACCATAACTGCGGATGGAAAATTAGAAGAACTGGCGCATGAGCTGGACCACTATCGATGGAACGTTTTAGTTAATATCATCGAACTGCGCTGGAAAGGCCTAGGTGAAACAACGACCGACAAAGGCCACAAGCTTTATTTCAGGGGTAGAGATGACAGGCACGAACACGGCTTTGGATTCTTGGTCCACAAGAACATTCTAGCCACGTGCCACTTGTCATGGGTTGCCGCCCAGTCTCCAGTAGACTCATTACCATCCGTCTGAGAGCAGCCCCTTTCAACATCACCATCATCAAGGCCCTATGACCCAACATCAGACTATGTAAAGTGTGGATTTCTATCAAACTCTACAGGCTGTCCTTGACCAAATACCGCGAAGAAGGACATAGTCATAGTGGAAGGTGACTGGAATGCCAAGGTTGGCCAAGATGTGAACCACAACTAGGGAGACACATGTGGACCCCACTGCAACGAGACAAATGACAGAGGTCTGAGACTCTTGGAGTTTGCCAGATACAACAATCTGATACTGGCAACCACGCTTGGCCTCCCCCCCAAAATCCAGACCATGGTCATGGCACAGTCCCGGCGGGGAGCATCACAACCAGATCGACTACATCATGGTCAAGAAACGCTTCAGATCAAGCATCAACATTGGCAGGACACGCACTTTTCCAGGAACAGACATCGGCTTTCCGGCTTTACTTGAAGAGAGTAAACACAGCAAAGTGCACCAGATTGAAGTTCGACCTGGACAAACTGCAAAACTCGGAGGTGGCAGAAATATTTCAGGCCACAATTGGAGGGAAATTTTGCACCACTGCTCGTTTTGGGAGCTGGTGAAGTAGATGTCAACACCATGACCGTTTAACCTAGCTGTGACAGATGCCGCCACTGAGATCCTTGGCAAGCACCGGTAAAGAAGAAGCCGTGGATCACACCTGAACCTTTGGATCTGTGTGATAAACGAAAAGAGACTTTAAAAAAAAAAAAAAAAAAAAAAGATCACTTTACAGGGAGCTAATGTCTACCAGAAAATCAACAATGACATCCGAAAAGGCATGCGCACAGCAAAGGAGAACTGGATAGAAGATCAGTGCCAGGAAATAGAAAACAGTCTGAACAAGAACAACAGCAAGAACAAGACTGTGAAGCAGCTGACAAGTGTTAAACAGCCCAACGTCTCCACGATCCAAAGCAAGTCTGGCATATGCCTTACAGAAGAACAAGAAGTCTTGGATAGGTGGACAGAGTCCTGCTCTGACTTTTACAACCACACACCAAACGGAGACCCATCAGTTCTAGCATGTCCAGAGAACAGAGAAGAAGAAGAAATCCTCCCAATTCTCCGAGAAGAAATTGAGGCAGCAGTGCAATCGCTGAAGAAGAGGAAGTCAAGGGGAGTGGACAACATATCCGCGGAACAGCTTCAAGCAGGAGGAGAAGCGATGATTGACGCACTCACCATTAAGATCTGGCAAAGCTGGGAGTCGAGTGGCCTACACCATGGACCCAGTCGCTTGTCATCACTCTTCCCCAAAAAAGGTATATATAATGTTGCATTGACAGTAGCGTGCTTTGAATGTCTTTTGTAGTGCTGTCTTTATGTAACTGATTATCATCTACAAAAGAATGATGGTTTATAGAATGAGCTTTGACTATGTCAAACAGGGGCTGCATGTACATAACAAAAAGCGCAGGGCCTAGAACAGAGCCCTGTTTAAACCATTTATCAAGACTGTTTGATGCCTGTCAGAAAAAAATGAGTGAATCCAAAAAAAGAGCTATATTATTCCAAAGCAATGCTGAAGAGAGATGAGAATGTTGCGATCAATAGTGTCGAAGGGAGCTGATAAGTTTTACAGAGTGAGAATGCATACTTTGCCATTATTAAGAGCGGTCAAAAGATCACTAAGAATGTTTAGTAGGGTTGCATCTTTGCTATGGTGGGCTCTGTATGCAGACTGAAATTGGGAAAGGACTGTTTACGGATAAGTGTTCTAAGAGGTGATTGAGAACAATTCTTCCGCAGATTTTAGAACAAAAAAAAAGGCGCTAAACCCGGGAGCATTCCTGCGTGAGGAGACCTTAAGTTGAATGGCAAAAGCACGTGTGTCCAATACGCTACCTAAAACAGAGTCAACGTCAGCAAAAGATGGAGATGAAATGTAAGCCAGGCGCTCTTAAAGATTGGCCTTAAAGCTTGACAAATCAATGACACGAATGTTATATGCGGTAACGACAAGCTGATGACGGGGTACGGCGACATCCAGACAGACAAACACAGAGAAGTGGTCTGTGAAGAGAGCCATCAGAATGGTGGATCAGCCAGTCGATAATGTGGCCTCGGTTGTTGGTGGTCTTTGAGACAGCCTGCGTGAGTCTGAATGTGGCCAGAAGGTCAAGGGGTTTTGGCGGTGAGGGATTCATGGGGACAGTCAAAATGAACGTTCACGTCGCCCAAAATGACAGACGAACCTTGAGTGTATTGCACACTTCAAGCATGTCTGGGAACTGCTCAACAAACATGTAGTCCTTGAGCTGATTTCTGGGACTTGGAGGAGGCCGATAGACGAGGAAGAAGTGAATAGTGTGTTCTTGAAGGGTAAGGTTGATCTGCGCCAACTCAAAGAAAGCGTGGTTAGAATCAAAGTATGTGGTGAAAGAAATTTGTTGTCTTTGTTGATAAGCGCCAGCCCACCACCGCTAGTTGGAATGATTTGATGGAGTATCGAGGTGGAGTAAGATCTGCACAAGGTGGATCATCACCCACTGTCTTCAGCCAAGTTTCGCACATAAACATCAGGTGGATGTCCTGGTCGCCGATGAAGTCACGTATATTTCAGTCCTTTTCTCACGCTGAGCAGTACCGCTGACTGACTGAGCATTCAACGACGCTAGTCTGATCTTCTTGTTGTCATGGACTAAGTAATCAGTAGAATGTGTAGAACTGGGGCAAGAAGAATAAGATATTGAGGACGACAATTCGTCGGTAAAAATATTCACAGCATTCTGCATGGGAGCAAGAGTCGTCGGTCTGCAGGCTCGTCTGCCTCTGTGAGCTTTCTTTTTTGGTGAGTGGAAGCACAGGATGTGACGTGTATGCAAGCCCAAATGATACAGCCGCTTGCAGAGTGAGGACGTTGCGTTACTGAAGGCGGTGTTAGACATGTCCAACTTGTCCGGCGTTGATACTCAACAACAGCTCTCTGCAGTAAGAAAGTCTAGGGCTGCTGAAACACAATGGACTAGAACCTGAAAACATCGGACCATCGACGAAGGTTGCGCGGACGGAGACAAGCAATGCAGACGACGAAACAAATTGCTGCACTCAGTTGTAGTAGGCCTATAAGCATAGCCAAAGTAACAGTCACTACTATTGTCACACATAGTTTGTTGTAGAGGCCTATTTCTGTAGTGTGAAGTTTTAGTGTGAGCGATGTAGTCAGGCATTTATCGAAGTTTCATACTCCATTGCAAAGAACTGTGAAGCGGAGGGAAAAAGTCATGGTATTGCTACAACCCATGGTCAGAATTCGTAGAAAAAGATACCATGATAGCAACAAAATTACTCCAGTGACTTGAACTTTTGCGGTACAGCAATGGTACGGAAGGTATGAGACTGATTGATTGATTGATTGTTGCTTTAGGTCCAGCGGACTCTTCCGAGCCAAATCAGGACCGGACAACCCCCGATCCGCATAAAAGATCTGCTGAAACAACCCTAGTGGGAAAATTGAACGCCCTCCACCGGCCAGTCACTTTACAATAAAGACATCCCACGCAGGGGACGGCTGAGGCTTTACCCCAACTACTCGAACCCCCGGTTACAAAAACAAAATAGAATACAAACATCATTATAAATTATTAACAAAACATATACATATAAAATGCCTATATTGCTAAATAATAACATCATAGGAAACCCTAGTGACCACCCGGCAGAAAGCGTCCAACACTCCCAAGCTGATCCAACAGACCTCATACACAAACAAGGAGTCTTGTCCAGGAAGAGTTTTCAAGAAAAAAGGTAGGTAATTGATCTTGCGAAGAAGAAGATAAATGAAAAAATTGAAATTGAAATTTTATTGCAAGACCACCAGTCTATCTGCAAGAGATCAAGGCAACTATTTAACAACAAAACATAGCAATATACATAGATACACATACATAGATGTATATATGCTTTCAGTATCGACGCATATAGCTTAGAATAACAAAAAACGCATGTCACACACTAAAGTTATTAATTTATGGTGGGCAGGTAAAACTACTCAAAACGTTTTCTCTGAGTTTTAACGCGTAGAAAATAAACATAGCTAAGGAACGCAAAGCTTCAGTATTATCATTTTGCATCAACAATTTCAAAGAAGCATTCGGGACATTTTCTATATATTTCAAAACATATTTTGCACGCAAATCTTTGTATTTTGGGCAGTAAAATAGAAAATGTGATTCATTTTCTATTTCTTCACAAAAGGGACATAACTTAGATGCATTTGAGTATCTCTTATTTACATTCAGTTCATTTATGCCCAAGCGGAATCTTACAAATACGTATCTAAATTTAGCTATAGTAATATCTGTCAAATATTGCTCAGATTTTAATACAGATTTAAAGGAGCGATAAGTGGAAAAACGATCACTATCGGTTAGCTTATTATGCCAATCTTGTCTATAGCAATCAATCATTCGCTGCTTTAAAACCTTCAGAAATATTTTTTCATTTCCCACCCCTCCATTTAGGCAAACATGAGAAAATCCATAAGAATCAAAACAACGTTTAAGAGATACAGACCAAGAGTGTGAACATGGTACAAGCAGCTCATCATTGTCATTTCTATCCATTATATACGCTTGCTTTGGTAATCTAACAGTTTGCAATTTGTGTAGCTTAAACCAGTAGCGCACTGAATTTAATACGCTGTCAATGTACATTGGATACCTGCCTAATTCCCCATAAACCATTGTGTTTGGTGTCTGTGGAGTTACTTTCAGAAAACGTTTACATGCAAATAGATGGACTGATTCAATAACGTTAAATGGTATGGAGCCCCATATTTCAGAGGCATACAAAAGCATAGGTTTAACCTGGCA
Source organism: Oncomelania hupensis (assembly GCA_036898135.1). Classification (NCBI taxonomy): domain Eukaryota; kingdom Metazoa; phylum Mollusca; class Gastropoda; order Littorinimorpha; family Pomatiopsidae; genus Oncomelania; species Oncomelania hupensis. The sequence goes on from CM072518.1 coordinate 38,378,154, forward strand.
ATCAAATAATTTAAAAAATACATACATGTCAAAAGCTTCCATTTTCCACATTGTTCTCAAAATGTCCACCACTTTCCGCTTGGCTCTTCCTGCAAACTCTTCTAAGGCTAATTCAAAGGAAAGTTTAGTTGTCAGAGTGAAACCTAAATATTTGTAACTATTAACTACTTCAATCTCTTTCTCTTTATAGAACCATTTTTCGGTTTTAGCCAAATGCCCCCCTTTACGAAAGATCATGACTTTGGTCTTACTTAGATTAACTGCAAGGCCTAGCTCATCTGAGGCTTTTTCTAGATTTCGAATTTGGTTTTGGAGTCCAACAGAAGTGGTGGAAACCAAACAAATATCATCAGCGAAAAGAAGTAAGAATATTTCTTGTAAACCTGGAAGAAACTGAAAGCCATGTTTTCCATTTTGTTTCACTTTATCCGCTACTTGCGAAATCAACAGAGAAAAAATTAAGGGAGATAATATACAGCCCTGTTTAACACCTAAAGGGCAATCGAAAAAAAAAGATGTTTCGTGACCCCACCTTACACAGGCCTGGACAGATTGATATATACCTTGAAGCATGCGTATCATTTTTTTCGAAGTCTGTATCTTACGCAGAACTATCCATAGGCTATCTCTATCAACAGAATCAAATGCTTTCATGTAATCAATGAAGGCTACATATAATTTCCTTCTTCTCTTTCCATGTAGACACTTTCTTATCATAGATACAAGTGAGAATATATGGTCCGTAGTAGCATATCCTTTACGAAAACCGGCTTGTTCTTCGCTAATTTTCCCTTCATTTTCTGCCCACGAAGTCAGTCTTTTATTTAAAATTGATGTAAATATTTTGCTTACTGTGTTTAGCAATGAAATGCCACGATAGTTTTCAGGATTTTTAGGATCACCCTTTTTGAAAAGAGGTACAATAACAGAGCGACTCCATTCATGCGGAAAATAGCCCGTTTCAAAAAGTTTGTTAAACAATTTTGTCAAAAAAGGTGTTACAGTTACTTCTGCAGTTTTTAAAAATTCTGCTGAAATTTCATCCAGTCCAGGTGCTTTATTATTTTTTAGTTTTCGAATAGCCTCTTTAACTTCAAACTCAGAAATGTCCCTGTCTAGACCGAACATGTATACTTCATCATCTTCACTTAAGTAAGCATCCTTTACTCTACTCGAACTTTCTTCTAGATTCTCTGGCTCATGCCGTCCCAATATTCCAGCGAAATGTTCCCTCCATGAATCGATCGCAATAGAAACACGTGTTTGAATGTTTGTACGAAATCTTTTCATTACTGTCCAGAATTTATTACTGTCGTTTCTAGCATCTAGAAGAGAAGTACGCACTTCTTCTTTGTAAGCCTTTTTCTTTTTCTTTAATGTTGCCTGGTACAAGGAGCGCTTCTGATTATAAACAATCCTATCAGTTTCATTGAGCGTACGTAAATAGCGGTTCAGCGCTCGGTTCGCTTCACGCTTGAGCTGTCTGCATTCGTGGTCAAACCACTTGTTTCTAACACACTGCGAGCGGCCACCAAAATGAACAATTCGCCGCATGCAATGGCCAGCATCAAGCAATATGCTAATAAACTTGCCAATGGCGTTATCAATATTTACGGTAATCTGATTGGTTGCTTCCTCTAAATTTTGTCTACTGTTTTCCGACAATAGGCGTTCTAAGAATAACTCTGCTTTTGAGGACTCCCACTTGAGCCTGTCCGTCCCATGTGTTGCGTCCCCCGATTGGTTCTCTTGTATTGGGACTGCACGTGTTCTGAGGCATACTGGCATGTGTTGCGACTCAATTCTATTTACAACAGATAATGAACAAATATATGGAATAAAATCAGATGAAGTCAGAAAATAATCAATAGTGCTATTTCCTCTTTCTGAATAAAAGGTAAAACGTCCATCAAAACCTCTACATACGAGTCCATTCAAGGGAACAAGATCAAACATAAAGCACAATTGAATCAGAATTTTACCAAAATTATTTATAACAGAATCTTCAGATTTCCTCCCAAAGGTGTATACATCATCATCATTATACATCACCTCCTCTTCCACCACATCAAAGCTCCAGTCACCAATTCTTGCATTCAAGTCACCCCCGATCAAAAAATAAAGGTCTACACCAGACTCCATTTGGGACAGCAAAAACTCTTCTAACAGTTCTAGAGAAGAACAGAATGCTTTGTTTTCATAGAAAGGGCTACCAACAGGGTGATTGTACAGACCAACAAATAACACATCTTTATCACAACCGAATAGTTCTTTGCAGAGTTTGCAACAAATAATGTTTTCATATTTCGTATTCACCGACTGTACAAGATTAGACAAAGTTTTGCGAATCAGAATTACTAACCCACCCGAGTTTCGTCCCATTTTTGACAACTTGACAGCAGGTGAATGAAAAACAAGAAAATCACTAAAATAAATATCAAAATCAAAAGATGGCATTGTAAAAGTTTCTGTCAAAACACAAACATCGAAAGAAGTCACATATGAAACAAAATCAGCATCAGAGAGTTTTTGGAGTAGTCCGTTCACATTCCAACAAAGAAAAGAAAGAGACGAAGATGGGGAAAGTTTTTCGTGTTCAGTCCGTGTATTTTTGTTTGCGTTCAGTGTGTATGCACTCTGTGACTGTGTTGTTTTGTCACACTGTAGACTTTGGTCACGCCCTCATCTCGACGTGTGGCTTGCACCACCACCACCTCTACCACCACCCCTAGACGCACGGGCCGACACCTTGTTCTTACTCCAGTTCAGAGAGGTTTGATGGGTGTGTGCCGACGCTGATCGAGTTCTCGGTCTCTCATTGGCTGTGTGCATGGAATTTCTGTAGGCGTCATCACTGGAAGTACCTTGACCATGAGGTCTCGTGACGTTCGTCATTAATTCAAACTCGCTGGTTGGTTGGGAGTTACCGGAAGGTTCCAATACGTGTGTAGACAAACCAGGGTTTCCCGACCTCGTGGGAACGTGTTGTGGCAGCGTGTGGCCTTCATCCCTATGTCGATCACCGTTTTCCCGGTTGCTCGCGTTGTGTCCACGATCTTCCCCTTGCTCTTGGTTGTGGTGGTCGTGTTGATCTTTAATTCGTAATTTTCCGTTGACATAATATCCGACCTTGCCCTCCGCTCTCAGGCTCTTCAGATTTGCTGCCTGCCTCTTAGTCCGATCTTGTGCCAGCCTTAAACCATCATTTTCCATATCTTTTCTTGCATCACGGTTTTTCATCACTGTCATAACATCGTTCCATTTCTGGAACTTAGCCAAGATCGGGCGGGGGTTTGGGTTTCTAGAGTTGGGTCTTCCTAGGCGGTGGGCACGTTCGATAGCATCTGTATCCCAGGTTTTCTCGGGTATGTAGGTTTTCAATACGTTTGTCACTGCTTCAGCACAGTCCTCACGTTCATCGGGGGAAGCCTCAGGAATGCCAAATATTTTTACATTATTTCTGCGTGAAAAACCTTCTAGACGATCAATTTCATCTTCTAGGTCAGACACTGTCTTGTTCAGTCGATCATGCTTCTCTCCTAAACCGACTATAGCACGTTCATTTTTTATCACACTATTCTTCACGATCTTCACTTCGTTACATAGATCAGTCATTGATTCTTTGATGGCTTCTTGCTCAAGTCCTAACTTGGCCAGTGACTCACCTTGTTGTTTTAACAAATCCCCTTGACGTTTCAACGTTTCTTCTTGTTGCTTCATGATACCAGACTGAGCGTCCATCGTGCTCAAAATCATATCGAGTTTCTTTTGTAGGGAATCTTCAAGCTTCCTAATGCTGTCATCCAGTGCCACATTTTCGCTTAGCGATGCCATACTACTACTCTGCACACTTCCACTTTTCTCAGTGACTACAGGGCCAGGATTCTGCTCTACGTCGCCACTCAACAACACATGACGAGAAGCAAGTACCGACAATATGTGCAGTCCAACACCAACAGCCACCAAATTACACACATCAATGGCCGCAACTGATGACACCTGACTGACATACTCGACGCTCACAGACGGCAAGTCCAAGAAGGGGACGATTGCTACTGTACTGTTCAAATGATGAAAACTAGAAAGAATAAAGGGTTCATTCACTGCTTTCACTGCTACATGCTTTAGGCTCACTACTGCACTTGCAAAAAACAGTAAACACACCCAAGTCGACAGCACATCAACAACACCAGCACACTCACTGTTGTCTCCATACCTTTTTGACTTGGTACGAAACCGGTCTGACATAATCTTTGACACACATGCCACATGAAATCGGCCTACAGCCGCTCTCCACTGGTTAACATCCACCATTTCAGCACAATTTGTTTCTATACACCACAGGCTTTCATTGTCATCTTTTGAAAATAAAACTCACTCCAAAATAACATAGAATACTCGAAAAAACTACAGGAGTGAAATTTGAATGCGTCGCCATTCAACGGTCGACCTTGACCTCGGAGAGCACGAAGAAGAAGATAGTATAGCAGAGTGATAGGACAGAGCAGGAATGGGAAAGAGTAAATGAGGAAGACAGCGACAGTGGGAATTTAAAGCACTAAATTTCCAGAAAGTGGGGACACTATTTATACTGAAACCCCCGGCACTCCAACGGGGGTACTGTTGCCGCAGTGAATCGGTCATTCCTATAAAGGAAAGACAGGTTTTCAACTGGGGCTTTCACTTTTCCCTTCATAAGTTAGAACAATCTACAGTGGCAAGATTGCTCATGACCCCAAGGGGTAGGTATGAGACTAATCTAGGTAATGTTCATATGAATTTGGTCAAAACCAATTAAGTGGTTCTTGAGATATGGTTTTTAACGGACTGAAAGACAGACAGAAAGACAGACATTTGGTCGTTTTGATTCCCGATTATTTCAAAATATTTCTAGATATCAATCTCTTTAGGTGAGACAATTACTACTTGTGCTTTACACAAAATTATTGGTTGTCTCCCTTACCTCCCAAAGCGGCGGATCTGAGCTCGGCCACCGGCGTTGCACAGACAAGCCAGCAGGTACAGGCAACGATCATGAACACCACAAAGGAAAACGCTCCGATCACAGCATAGATGTACTCAACACCAACTGGCAAAGAAGATGTTAGTAGTCTTAGCAGTTGTAGTGGTGGTAGTAGTAATATAGCCTAGTAGGCCTAGTGGTAAGTTTAGTAGTAGTAGTAGCAGCAGCGGCAATAGCAGCAGTAGTAGTAGTCTTCTTGGTCGTCATCAAGTTCAAGTCGTTGAAGTAGTAACAACAGCAGCAGCAGCAGCGGTAGTAGTATAAGTAGGCCTAGTAGTCGTTGTCATCTTCTAAATCGTATCAGTAATATAGTAGCTGTCGTAATCGTAGTAGTAGTGGTGGTACCGTAGTCTTCGTCGTCATCGTCGAGAATTGGATGTAGTCTAAAATTTAAAAAATAAAATTCGATTTCCTTTCCGTCTTCTAATAGCGACTTGCCTTTACACCACATGTTTGAGTGATTAATGTGTTTTTGTTGTGTTTCTAGGAGTGTCTGTAAACAATGGTTACAGATCGCTACGCTTTCAGTCTGATTTAGGAATAAGGCGCGTAGGCTAAATCATGCATTATTATTATTATTAATACCGGATGTTATATAAGCGCTTTTTCCCAAATCAATCAGGCTCAAAGCGCGGCGATATGTACCAACATAATACGCTCATAATGTTCCATCCACTCACACACACACACACACAACAGATGCACATCTATCACTCAAACATGTGACATGTGTTGTAAAGGCAGAGAGATCGCTATTAGAAGACATAAAGGAAATCGAATTTGTCGTTTTGACATTTTAGATTGACTGCATCCAATATCATTATTGGAGAAAGGAAACCGGAGAACCCAGAGAAACCCTCGGTGACCTCAAATAGTCTCGTACCTAAGTCACATAAGTTCGCCCCTTGCGGGAATTGAACCCGCGATCTTCGGCATAGGAACCCGCTGCGCCACCACATTATTATTATTATTATTATTATTATTATTATTATTATTATTATTATTATTATTATTATTATTATTAATTTATTTATTTATTTATTTATTTATTTCGTTATTATAAAACTCCTACATAAGATATTATACGTTATTCGCGTCTTGGCGTGGGATATGAAAAATTGTCACATCGACATCGGACAATATTCACGAGTGCAAGATTGTCCGATCGAGACGTGACAATTTTTCATATCCCACGTCTAAGATGTGAATAACCTTTATGTATCAATTTCAGCAATTGTTGGGTTTTTTTAATTTAAAAAAATGAAGAAAAAAAAAGACGAGACGAAATCATACTAGAGGAGAAAGAAGTGTGTAAACGACCACTTTTTTCATTGCTTTCCAAATAATGTTACCTAAAATGCGCAACCAAAAAAAAGTCCCCAAAATCATAAGTTTTCCTTCGCATTTATTCAGCAGGCACACAAACATTAACGCACAAGCGCACACCCACCCAATCAGCCAACTGCCCAGCCACTCACACACACAGTGTGAAGAAAACTGAACATCAGAATCATATGACAAGTGTTTCAACCAAAATTAACCAGTGAAAAGCGATGCCAGCTTCATTCATTGATTCGTCTCCGCTTAGTTCAAAATGAAAAACACAGCCAGTTTTATTTGAAGATTCAGTCGATCCATGTAATCTTTTGACTCCTTCTTTCCTTGAGATAATAATTGCTGTAGTATTTGTGAATTAGTGACTGTTTCGAAAGAAAACCTTGCTGCTTTAGCGCGTCTTATAAAGTACAAGACCGTTTTTTTTTTTAAAAATAACTTTTTCATTTGCCGAAAAGAGACAGGAGACTGCCATTCGTAAATGGTTAAAGTAGGTCGTGTGTTCTTACGACTTGTATATACAGCTTGTTAGAAACATCGTCATCTGTGATTGGTCCATTACAATATATCAGGTTTAATCACACTCTGCTTGGCCAATGAAAATATAAGACACTTGTGAAAATCGACATATTAGTCCCCTATACGCTTATGTGTCCGGGGACGTAAATCTACCCAACGAACGACATATTATGCTATTATCTTTTATCTTACTTCCTTTTTATGTTTCTTCTTGTTTTTAACTCCTACTCGAAATGCTTTGTGCCAATTCTTAGTCCCTACTCCTATCAAATATTATATGTGTCATGGTCAACGTTATTTGGAGACAAATTTCATGTTATTCCACGCATAATAATAATAATATATTCCACGCATAATAATAATAATAATAATAATAATAATAATAATAATAATAATAATAATAATAATAATAATAATAATAATAATAACTTGCAATATTTAACACGAAAATGAGTACCCAGAAAGAAACCAAAATGAAACGGTGGCAAAGTAATACCAACTTTGAACTTTCTATGCTCTTGACATTGAGATGACCTTGACCTAAAGCTCCAAACACACTAATGTACTATCAAATAAACTACAGCATTAGTTGTATTAGGACAAAAAAACGGTGACCTTGGGACGACTTTGACCTTCGGTGACCTTGACCTTGTTATAACCTTGACCTTCAGTTACCTTTACCTTGGGATTACCTTGACCCTCACGTGACCTCCCATGCTCATGTATGATAAAATAACCCAATGTTGTTGCACACTATATGGGTTAATACACAGACATTCAACTGTACAATGAAGTACTTTTTGTATGTTTTTGCAAGGAATAAAATGGGGTAGGGGGGGGGAAGCGGGGTGTAGAGGAAAGGTAGAGGAGGAGGGGGAGGTGATAGTACATAGCCTCGCATCTCTATGCATGTGAGTCAAAAACAAAATGAAACAGTGGCATTACAATGCAAAGTAATACTAACTTTCATCTTTCTAAGCTTTTGACCTTAAAATGACTTGACCTCCGGTTCCAAATATACTCATGTACTATGAAATAAACTACAGCAAAAGTTGTATTATCCCCCCCCCTCCTCCCCTCTCCTTCATCTCCCCACACACCAACGGTGACTTTGTCCTTCAGTAACCTTGACCTTGGATGACCTTGACCCTCACGTGACCTCTCATGCATGTCTGATCAAATAATCCAATGTTGTTGCACACTATGGGTTAAATAGTCACTCAATTGTATGATGACCTATTTGTATACGTTTTTGCAAGACCTAAAATGACCTTGACCTTCAAGATAAAAGCAAAAACGGAACATATATGAAAGATCAATATATTATCTCTAAATACAAGCTTGGATTTAATATCTCTCATAGTTTAGGTCAAGGTCACTTCAAAGTACCCTGTACTAAACCGACATTGGACAGCTCCAGTGACCTTGACCTTGGAGTGAGGTTCATCAAATTTGAATAGTGTGTGATGCATCAAAGAGTCACAAGTTCAATATTAAGAACCTAGAAAAAAGTGAATTTGGTGAAAAATTTTCATTTTGTGACTATCATTTGTTGATCCTGTGACCTTAATAATTTTGATGTTTTTTATCTCCTTCCTTCTTGCACTGCTAAACAAATATCCACGCCATGTGTTTGGACAATAAAGAATCTTGAATCTTAACCTTGAATTGAAGTCATTCATTAACTGATCATTTATGAAGTCTCGTGGATATACACCATCTTACCCAGTTTGGTTGTGATAGTTGAAACAGGTTCTGAGATATTAATCCACTTGCAAGTTTTGCACAGGCAGACGGCGGACAGAGAGAGAGACGGACGGACATGTTTTAAAATGTCATTTTTGGACTATTTAGGACACATCTCGCACTGACTTGCAATTTTTTTTTTGGGGGGGGTGAGGTGGGGGGGAGAGGTGGGGGGGAGGTTGGGGTGGGCGTGAGTATATAGACTCACATTGCTATGCAAGCGAGTCAAAAAGTAAACATTTTCTTCTTCTTTTTTAACTAACATTTGTTGACCCTGTGACCTTGATCCTGAAGTGAAGTCATTTATTCACTGATCATTTATGAGGTCTCATGGATATACACCATTTTACCAAGTTTGGTTGTTATAGTTGAAATAGGTTCTGAGATATTAATCCACTTTCAAGTTTTGCACAGACGCAGGCCGGACGGCGGACGGACAGATGAACGGAAAGACTCCACAAACAAACAAACAAACCAAAACAAAACAAAACAAACAAACAAACAAAAAAAATTTTTTTTTTTTAATTATTTTTTTTTTTTTTTAACATGTAATTTTTGGACTATTTGTGCTAACATCACCAACAACGAAGTCCGACAGACCATCACACATGTTGGACAACACGATGACATGCTCACAATGGTGAATAAACGGAAACTCCGGTGGTATTGCTACGTCACCAGAGCATCAGGCCTTGCAAAGACCATCCTGCAAGGCACAGTTCAAAGAGGTAGAAGAAGAGGGAGACCGAAAAAGAGGTGGGAGGACGACATTCGAGAATGGACTGGCTTGACACTGAGCGAAGCTATGAGGGTTGCTGAGGACTGAGAAAGATGGAGTAAGCTGTTTAAACGATCATCTGTTGTGCACCAACGACCTTCGAGTTTCGGGATAGGATAGGATATGACTATTTGGGACCCATCTCGCGTAGATTTGCAAAAATCGTTTTTTTTTTTTTTTTTTTTTTTTTTGGGGGTGGTGGTGGTGGTGGGGGGGGGGGGGGGTGTGTGGTTGTTGTTTCGTTTTGTTTTGTTTTGGGGGAGAGGTGAAGGAGGGAGTGAGTTAGTCATTGTTTATAGAGTCCAGCGGATTGCAAAGAGCCGAATCAAGATCACAACTTGGTTCAAAGACTCGCTCCCGATCCGCAGCGTCCAATATCCCCAAGCTGACCCAACATAGTCCTACCCGTACACAAACGAGGAGTTTTGGGAGAGTTTTCAAGAAAAAAGATAGGTGACTGATCTAGCGAAGAAGATATGAAGAAGAAGAACATATGAAAATGACAATAACAATGCTAATTTAAAGTACTAAATTTCCACAAAGTGGGGATATTATTTATACAGAAACCCCCGGCAACCCCACGAGGGGAGTGAGTGGGTAGAGGGTGGGTTTGGTGGTATGTAAGTGCATAGATTCACACTGCTATGCATGCGATTCAAAAAAGCATGTTAAAAGAGAAATACATACACGGGCACACCCACAAGCATATTCTTACCAAGAGATCTTTTTAAAAGAGTCTTTTACTTATCTTATCTATATTGCTTGGGGGTGTCGGATAGCGCAGTGGTTGGAGCACTCGCTACTGTGTAGCAAGTTAAGCACCGTCCAGTGCGGTTAGCACTTGGATGGGTGACCGCAAAACGTGAAGCGACAAATAACAACGCCCCCAGTTGACTCAACTGTGACTGAGAACCTACTCTCTTAAGGGTGGGGAAGGTAAAGCAGCGAGGGAGAGAGATGGGCATCACCCTCATTATGCTGACCCAAGATAAGTGTGATCTCCAACATCACGCTCCCCTACGGCCACAAGGCTATGGGACTACCTTTACCTTTACCTTTTTTTGCTTATCTGCACTTACATCCGAACACGTCCAGGGGGTCTTGAGAGCTGGGTACGATTGTGGAGGGATTTCTGTCCTTGTCAGTCTCCCCGCCATCAGGTACACTCGTTGTGTTAACATCCTCAACATAGCTATCATTGGAATCAGGAGCAAGGGTACTATTTGTTCCGGTAACTGGCGATCATACAGTTGCCGAGATAACAAAACAAAACATAACAAAGCAAAGCAAAGCAAAGCATGGCATAGCCTGGCATAGTATAACATAACATATTTTGGGCGATGCTCAAGTACAAACAGGACAATATAAAGGGCAATGCTCACCTTACACTAAGGTCAAGTGCACTCCTTCGGGTGAGAGTATATACCAAGGTCTAGTCGGTGCACGCACGCATTCAATAGCACGTACTTTAAAGATCCTGACGCTCATGTCCTAAATGGGTGGGTGTCGGCTACACAAATACACCCTGCAAGCACTAGGTCCCTTTCCCTCGTCCATACCTCGTCGCCCACGATTGTGCTCAGTCATCTGGGCGCCAGATTATGCGCCCAAAGGCTGCAAGTGGGCGCCTTGGGGGTGGGGGGAAAGGGGGCGGCTTGAGTTAGAATCCTTGAGCAGCTCTAGAGCTTTAAAAAGTTATATATGAACGATTATTTAAAAAAACCAAATTAACACGAAATGTGTAGGCCGCCACAGCATTTCAAGACTCAAGATGTGCTGTTCTTACCCTTTCCTCATCTTGGGCTAGTTTTGGTATTGAAATCAACCCCAATGTGAGTAACATGAAAAATCTTTCAATTATTTTGGAACACGCAGATTATGATTTCCTATCATATCCTATCCCGAAACTCGAAAGTCGTTGGGGCACCATAGATTATCGTTTAACCAGCGTGCTCCATCTTTCTCTGTCCTCATCAACCCTCATGGCTTCGCTCAGTGTCAAACCAGTCCACTCTCGAATGTTGTCCTCCCACCCTTTTTCTGTCTCCCTCTTCTTCTGCCTCCTTGCACCGCGCCCTGCAGGAGGATGGTCTTTGCAAGGTCTGGTGACGTGGCCATACCATCGGAGATTCCATTTCTTCTCCACTGTGAGCATGTCATCGTGTTGCCCAGTGGCTTGTGTGATGGTCTGTCGGCGGATTTTGTCGTTGGTGATGTGCTGAGTATAGGAAATGCACAGAAGTCACCTCATATCCATGCTTTGTATTCTTCGTTGTAGGTCTGTTGAGGGTCCATGTTTCGCAAGCGTATAGTAAGATGGAGATGACAAGAAAGCGCAGCAGCCTCACCTTGGTGTGATGGTCCTGTCTTTCCAAATGGGCTTCTACCTTGTTAGGGCAACAGTTGTTTGTGCTATCCTGGAGAAGTCTTCCTGTCGGGACCCATTGTCTGATACAATGGCTCCTACTTACTGGAAGCTATGTCCGTGTTGATGCCATTGGTGTTGTTGGTCATCATTTTGGTCTTTCCTGCATTTATTTCCATTCCAAACACTCTGGAGGTGGTGTCAAGCTTCTGTACCAGCTGTACAAGTTCTTGTTCCTCTCCAACCAATCTATCAATGTCATCCGCAAAGTGGGATATTGCTCTACCACCTGTGCTGACTGTGATTTCGTGATCTGTAAGGGCATCTGACATGATGCTCTCCCGGAAGATGTTGAAGAGTGTTGAAGAGATTAGACATCCTTGACGCACACCGATTGTTGTTCTGAATCAGTTCCCGATGGCACTATTACGAAGGACTGCACTGGTAGCCTTGTCATACAAGCTTTTGATGACTTCAATAATGTTACAGTTAGGGTTGATGTTGTACACTCTCCTGGTTGCCCACAGAGCTGCATGCCAGACTTGGTCAAACGCTTTCTTGAAGTCTACAAACACATAATATAATGTTGTTGGTGCTGTAGGTCTTTCTCGCAGATTATTCTGAGGTTGAAAATCTACTCAGTCGTAATTTGCCCTGCCCAGAATCCTGCTTATTCTTCAGTTATGATTTGTATGTATCGGTATGGAGTGAATGGTTCTTTTTATCAAACGGTGTGTCTTGGGCAAGAAAGATCTGGCGGGGGCCCCGATCCTCTCCAGGCTGTTGGCCACAGCCGAAATCCATGAGTACAGTGTGGCTCGCCTTGGCCCCCGAACATGTGGTCGTTGAACCTATAGTAACGTGAGGTTCTTCCTCCCTGGCGAGTGACTTCTGTGTAGAAGACTTTCGCCGAGTGATACCGTGCTGACATCACCCCTGTTAGTCGCCTAGCCGGGAAACGTTGGGTCTATTCTATTCAATGCCCCGAACCCACATTATGATTATGATTTGCTGGTGTCCAAATAGTTAAATTAATTTATAAAAGGGCCCCAGGGTAATACATTTCAGCATCACACATCCTTTTCAAATTCACAGTGAGCGCTGTCCCACATTAAAAAAATAATAAGTCCCAGCCTCCCGCCTCTCCCCCACCCCCATCCTCCCTCCCCCCTCCCAAAAAAAATGCAAAGCCCCTATAAATCACTTGCTCCTCATGCTCGCAATATTTAACATGAAAATGAGCGCAAGGAATAAAACGAAATGATACGGTGGCATTAAAATGCAAAGTAATACCGATTTTGATCTCTCTATGCTCTTGACCTTGGGATGACCTTAACCTCCTGCTCCAAATACACTCATGTACTATCAAATAAACAACCGCAAAAGTTGCATTATGCCCAATCAACTGTGATCTTGGAATGACACTGACCTTCAATGACCTTGACCTTGGGATGACCTTGACATTCCCGTGACCTCCCATGCATGTCTGATCAAGTAACTCAATGGTGTATACAATGGGTTATACAAACCGCCATTCCACTATATGATGACCTATTTTTTTGTTCTTTGTTTTTAAAAGGCCCAAAATGACATTGACCTTCAAGCTCAACACAAAAGCGGAACATATATGAAAGATCAATCTATAATCTCTAAATATAACAAGTTTGGACTTTATATCTCTCATAGTTTAGGGTCAAGGTCACTTCAAAGTACCTATACTAACCGATTTTTGACAGCTCCAGTGAGGTTCACTAAATTTGTATAGTAAGTGTATCTCATTGATATCTATCATGCCTCAAAGAATCATAAGTTTAATATTACTAACCTTAAGAAAGTGAAATAATTATTATTTTTTAAATTGTCTTTTTTTTAATTGACACTTAATGATCCTGTGACCTTGAACTTGAAGTGAAGTCATTCACTGATCATTTATGAGGTTTCATGAGCAAACACCATTTACCAAATTTTGTTTGATAGTTGAAATAGGTTCTTAGAGTACTTAGCCACTTAAAACGTTTTTGCACGGAGGACGGCGAATGGTGGACGGCGGACTAACAGACGGACTGACGGAATTTTTTGTTTTGATGTTATTTTTGGACCATTTATGACCAATCTCGCACAGATTTGCAAAAATTTGGGGTGGGGGGGGGAGGGGCGAGTATAGACTACGCATGTGAATTAAAAAAAATCTCTTAAAAAAAAATTATGGGTTTGATATAAATTAATACATTTTTTTGTTTATATAGTTAGCTAGTTAGTTAAGCATTGTTTATAGGGTCCAGCGGGCTCGCCCCTGATCCGTATAAAAGATCTGCCGAAATAACCTCAATGGTAACACTGAAGGTACTCCACCAGCCGGTCACTTTACAATAAATGCATCCCCTGCAGGGGACGCTGAGGCTATACTCTTACTTTATCGAACGCCAGTTTACAAAAACAAAATAAAATATAAACATCATTATAAAATATTAACAAAACATATACCTAGAAAATGCCTACATTGCTAAATAATAATACCATAGAAAGCCCTAGAGACCATTTGGCAGAAAGCGTCCAATGTCCCCAAGCTGACCCAACAGACCCCATACACAAATGAGGAGTTTGGGGTGAGTTCTCAAGAAAAAAGGTAGGTGACTGGTCTAGCGAAGAAGATGGTAGATTGAAGAAACAGATTAAGAACAAGAAAGAACAAATGAGAATGACAGAAACAGTGGTAATTTAAAGCACTACATTTCCACAAAGCGGGGATACTATTTATGCAGACAACCCCCGCACCCCAACGGGGGCTGCCTATTAATAGCATCAAGGTTGATTCTAAAAAAAACACCGTTGCGAAAGCGCGTACAGTAGGCGTGCACAATTGATTGTTTACACAACAAAGGAGAGAGGCCAACATCTGAAAGCTTAACGAACGGTTGGAGCAATGATTACCCATCACATCATCTTTTAATGCTACAATGCAATTTCCTCAGTAAACTCGTCACACATAAAAATCCACCAGCGTTCTCGATACCCTGATCCTTTAACAAGATATTTTGAGGTAAACATTTCTTCTTTTTTTTTCTTAAAATAAGACGGATGTTGTATTTTAAAGCATGTTATTTTTTTTTTAAATTTTCATTTGGTCTTCAAATTAAGACATGTCGACTATGCGGAGCCTGTTTATAACGATGATGAAACGCTATAGATTCCTAATAAGGGAAAAGCTACATCGTCGATCCCTGTTTACCGCCGATTCAATAAAAAGTTTACTACACAGGCCTGCATGTTCTGGCCTTATCAATGTCAACCTGCCGAAGAGCGAAAATGTAGGTGTTCACACTTGTAGGCTACATACCTTGTAAACGAGCCGCTGCAAGAAAACGTAAAATACCTGAATTAGGAACACAACCTTTTAATTTTTGGAAATGAAAAAAGCAACAATTGATCATCATCATCGTCATCATCATCATCATCATTATCAATATCAAACAACAACTTGAAGGACAAAGCCCATATGACTCACATGCTCCTTATGGAACTCCCAATACTTAACATAAAAATGAGTGTCCAGAAAAAATAAAAATGAAACGGTGGCATTAAAATGCAAGGTAATGCAGACTTTAATCTTTCTATGCTATTGACTAACATTTCTTAACCCTATAACCTCGACCTTGAAATGAAGTCATTTATTCACTGATCATTTATGAGTTCTCATGGGTATACACCATATTACCAAGTTTGCTTGTGATAGTTGGAAAAGGAACTGAGTACTTAACAACTTTAAAAGTTTTGCACAGACAGACGGCGGGCAGCAGCCTGCGGACAGACGGATGGACTTTTTTTTTTTCGTTGTCATTTTTGGACTATTTATGACACAACTCGCACAGATTTCCAAAAATTTGGATTTTTGTTTTCACATTGCTATGCAAGTGAGCCAAAATTGGCCAAAGGATCGTGCTTTATCTATCAAGAGTGTCGTCGTCAACGTCGGTCATTGATCGGTCTTTGAAATGATTACTAGATTATGTAGATAATCTACTATTAGTTCTGTTATTTCTTACGCTGGATGAAAAGAACTACTCCGCATAAGATGACCAGTGTTTTCAGACGCCAGGGCATGATAGAGTTGCGTTCGCATCTCTTCAGATACATTTCAAAACATGCGAAGCTGTTTTAGAACACAGAACATTGCATTTCTGTAATTCACTGTCCGTCAGCTGTCGCCATTTTGTTTTTGAAATACATCACTGCCTGTACGCGGAATGACGTCAGCGCCGACAAGCTGTCATTTAGAACCTACGGGCCTACTAGCGCCAAAACCGAGAGTAACCAGTATCACGAGATAATTGAAATTAACACGTGTTCTGTATACCGGTAATCCACAGTGTTAGTTAATAAATATCCGTATTTGCCACGACATCCTAGCGCCAAAACCTGATAATTACAAACATCTTGGGTCAATTACAAATATAACGGTATAATTACAAATATCAAGGGATAATTACAAGTATCATTCAAAAATTACAAATATCTTCGCGTGATCTATGACGGCCTACTATACTATAGCGCCAAAGCCTGATAATACCAAATATCATGGGATAATTACCATTATCACTGATAGGCCTACCTGTAAATGCAGGTTTTGGCGCTAGTAAGCCGCCTTAGTCAGAATTAAACATGATCACGTAAACATTGTAATTATCAAGTGAAAATTGTAATTATTATATGATAATTACAATTTTCGATTTTGGCGCATTTCCACGCGGATTCCTAGTGCCAAAACTGCAAAATAAACAGGATCCCGCGAAGATTTTGACGCCCTACTAGCGCCAAAACCTGATTATTACAAATATCATGAGATAATTACAAATATTATGGGATAATTACAAATCCTATCCTATCTATCCCATCCCATAACTCGGAGGTCGTAGGGGCACCACAGATGATCGTTTAACCAGCGTACTCCATCTTTCTCTGTCCTCAGCAACCCTTATTGTTTCGCTCAGTGTCAAACCAGTCCATTCTCGAATGTTGTCCTCCCACCTCTTTTTCGGTCTCCCTCTTCTTCTACCTCCTTGCACAGTGCATTGCAGGATGGTCTTTGCAAGACCTGATGATCTGGTGACGTGGCCATACCATCGGAGTTTCTGTTTTTTCACCACTGTGAGCAGGTCATCGTGTTGTCCAGTGGCTTGTGTGATGGTCTTTCGAACTTCGTCGTTGGTGATGTGCTGGGTATAGGAAATGCCCAGAAGTCTTCTGTAGCACCTCATCTCCATGCTTTGTATTCTTCGTTGGAGATCTGCTGTGAGAGTCCATGTTTCGCAAGCATATAGGAAGATGGAAATGACAAGGGAGCGCAGCAGCCTTACCTTGGAATGTAGACTGGTGGTCCTGTCTTTCCAAATGGGCTTCACCCTCGCCAGGGCAGCAGTTGTTTGTGCGATCCTGGAGAGGACTTCCTGTCGGGATCCATTGTCTGATACAATGGATCCTAAATATTTGAAGCTATGCACTGTGTTGAGGGATTGGCCTTGGACTCTGATGTCCGTGTTGATGCCATTGGTGTTGTTGGTCATCATTTTGGTCTTCTCTGCACTTATTTCCATTCCATAGGCTCTGGAGGTGGTGTCAAGCCTCTGTAACACCTGTTCAAGTTCTTGTTCCTCTTCAGCCAATCCATCAATGTCATCCGCAAAACGAAGGTTGGAGATTGCTCTTCCCCCTATGCTGACTGTGCCTTCGTGGTCTTCAAGGGCATCTGACATGATGCGCTCTAGGACGATATTGAAGAGTGTTGGAGAGAGTAGGCATCCCTGACGCACACCGATTGTTGTTCTGAACCAGTTTCCGATGGCGCTGTTGTGGAGGACTGTACTGATAGCCTTGTCATACAGGCTTTTGATGACTTCAAAAATTTTTAGGCTGATGTTGTACACTCTCATGGTTGCCCACAGAGCTGCATGCCACACGCGGTCAAACACCTTTTTGAAGTCTACGAACACATTATATAGATGTTGTTGGTCCTGTACGTATTTCTCGCAGATTATTCTGAGGTTGAAAATCTGTTCAGTGGTACTTCGCCCTGCCCTGAATGCTGATTGCTCTTTAGCTATGATTTGTTCAGCTTGGGGTTTCAACCTGTTGAGTATTATTTTCAGGAGGACCTTGCTGGGATGGCTGATGAGGCTGATGGTGCGGTAATTTTCACATTTCTGAAGGTTACCTTTTTTGGGAAGAGTGATGATAAGCGACTGGGTCCATGGTGTAGGCCACGCCCCACTCTGCCAGATCTTGTTACAGATAATGTTGAGTGCGTCGATCATCGCTTCTCCTCCTGCTTGAAGCAGTTCCGCGGGTATGTTGTCCACTATGGGGCGCCATGTGTCCATTTATTCTATGTGACTATTCTATACATAGAATAAATTCTATGCACATAGAAAGCATTCTATGCTCACAAAAAGCATTCATTAGTTGAAATTCCATTTATAAAAAAGAAACCAATATTGTAAGTCATAGAATAAAATTCTTTGTATAGAATAAAATTCTATAATATAGTGTAAAATTCTATGTCCTTAATAAAATTCTATGTATAGAATAACATTTTATAATAGAGAATAAGATTCCATGTATGTAATACAATTCTATATTATAGAATGCACTTGTATGCATAGAATTGTATTCTATAACATAGAATGAATTCTATTACAAAGAATGAATTCTATTACAAAGAATGAATTCTATAACATAGAATTTATTCTATGTGCATACAATTCATTCTATAACATAGAATGAATTCTTTAACATAAAATAAATTATATGACATAAAATGAATTCTATGTGCATAGAATAAATTGTATAACATAGAATGAATTCTGTAATAAAGAATGAATTCTATATGCATAGAATGAATTTTATAGCATAGAATGAATTCTATGCCTATAGAATTCATTCTATGACATAGAATTCATTCTATGACATAGAATGAATTCTATAGGCATAGAATGAATAGTATAACATAGAATGAATAAGATGACATAGAATGAATTCTATGACATAGAATGAATTCTATAACATAGAATGAATTCTATAGCATAGAATGAATTCTATGTTACAGAATGAATTCTATGTCGTAGAATTCATTCTATGCTATAGAATTCATTCTATGCTATAGAATAAATTCTATGTCATAGAATTCATTATTTGTTATAGAATTCATTCTATGTTATAGAATTCATTCTATGTCATAGAATTCATTCTATGTCATCTTATTCATTCTATGTTATACTATTTATTCTATGCTATAGAATTCATTCTATGTTATAGACTTCATTCTATGTTATAGAATGAAATCAATACATACACTTTTTTTTAAAAATAGTAAAACTGGGGCACTGTCGAGGTATAGAGAACATTTTTTTATGGCATGGGACTGTATTGCAGAGAGATATACACATTGCCACATCCCATTACCACACCACATCACTCTGCATCACACTGCACCAGAAATGTGATGGGTAGGTGTGGTGGAGTGATTAGGTTATGTGATGATGTGGTCTGATTCACTCGCTTTTAAGGCATAATAGAACTGTATTGCAGATACATACATACACATTACCACATCACATCACCACACTACATCACTCTAAATCACACCACACTGCACCACAAATGTGATGGGTGGGAGGGGTGGGGTGATTAGATTATGTGATGTGATTCACTGATGCCATGATATGTGCTGTCTGCTGCAATGTGAAGATGTGCTGCTGCTGTGATGTCGGCTGATGTGATGTGATGATTTGTTGATGTGATGTGATTTTATGTGGTGGTGAGTTTTCACGATGATGGTGATGAAGCAATGTGATGCAGTGATGTGATGTGATGATGTGATCGATGTGTGCATTCTATGTTATAGAATGTTCATTCTATAACATAGAATGTTCATTCTATAACATAGGATCCATTCGATAACATAGAATGTTCATTCTATAACATAGAATGGTCATTCTATAATGTAGAATTCATTCTATAACATAGAATGTTCATTCTATAACATAGAATCCATTCTATAACTTAGAATGTTCATTCTATAACATAGAATCCATTCTATAACATAGAATGTGCATTCTTTAACATAGAATGCATTCTATAATATAGAATGTTCGTTCTATAACATAGAATCCATTCTATAACATAGAATGTGCACTCTTTAACATAGAATGCATTCTATAATATAGAATGTTCATTCTATAACATAGAATCCATTCTATAACATAGAATGTGCATTCTATAATATAGAATGTTCATTCTATGCGCAACTAGGTCATTCTTTGTGAAACGAGGCTATGAGGAATAAAGGGACATGTGCACGCGCGCGAGAACTGAAGAAATGGCTGACGTGCCAAGCGTTCTGCGGGCTTTATCAGACATTAGAACAGGCTCAAATCGCACGATACCGAGTCTGATTGCAAATCGGACAGCAGGCAAGCAGTAGTCCTGACGTCATCACGTAGCATTCGCGATCGGATCGCAAACAAAATCGTTGCTCAATCGGCATGTGTGGCGGGGCCTTTAGGTTTCTTGATGCAGACGACTTCAAAGCAGTGTGAGTAGACCGCGTAGCAATAAAAAAAAAATTGACGTCACACCCTCCCCTCCACCCCCCTCCGCCCCTGCGTGCTTACTTTTTCATTACAATGTGCTGAGGTTCTGTAAGGGTTTATAGTGACAAAATCTAATTAAATAATCAGTTCTTTTTGCTCAATACCGAAGAAATAACCGTACTGTACACTCATAAAAAGCAATAATTAATATAATTAAAGGTCGAATATTGCGATACAACTCTGAGACATAATAATTATTGCAAAAAAAAACTATTTCACCCCAGGCGTCCCCCCATAACCTATTTTCAGCTAAATAGCTCTGTTGAGAATTTGGCCTCCCTTTGTAAGAACACCCAGAGTGATGTGGTGTGGTGATGGGATGTGGCAATGTGTATCTCTCTGCAATACAGTCCCATGCCATACAAAATTTTCTCTATACCTTGACAGTGCCCCAGTTTTTACTATTTAAAAAAAGGTTTTTATATTGATTTCATTCTATAACATAGAATTAATTCTATGACATAGAATGCATTCTATGACATAGAATGAATTCTATGACATAGAATGAATTCTATAGCATAGAATGAATAGTATAACATAGAATGAATAAGATGACATAGAATGAATTCTATAACATAGAATGAATTCTATAACATAGAATGAATTCTATGACATAGAATGAATTCTATGACATAGAATGAATTCTATTACATAGAATTTATTCTATAGCATAGAATGAATTCTATAACATAGAATAAATTCTATAGCATAGAATGAATTCTATGACATAGAATTCATTCTGTAACATAGAATTCATTCTATGCTATAGAATAAATTATATGTCATAGAATTCATTCTATGCTATAGAATAAATTATATGTCATAGAATTCATTCTATGCTATAGAATTCATTCTATGTTATAGAATTCATTCTGTGTCATAGAATTCATTCTATGTAATCTTATTCATTCTATGTTATACTATTCATTCTTTGCCTATAGAATTCATTCTATGTCATAGAATGAATTCTATGTCATAGAATTCATTCTATGCTATAAAATTCATTCTATGTATATAGAATTCATTATTTATTATAGAATTCATTCTATGTTATACAATTTATTCTATGCACATAGAATTAATTCTATGTCATGCAATTTATTTTATGTTAAAGAATTCATTCTATGTTATAGAATTCATTCTTTGTAATAGAATTCTTTCTATGTTATAGAATATAATTCTATGCATACAAGTGCATTCTATAATATAGAATTGTATTACATACATAGAATCTTATTCTCTATTATAAAATGTTATTCTATACATAGAATTTTATTATGGACATAGAATTTTACACTATATTATAGAATGTTATTCTATACAAAGAATTTTATTCTATGACTTACAATATTGGTTTCTTTTTTTATAATTGGAATTTCAACTAATGAATGCTTTTTGTGTGCATAGAATGCTTTCTATGTGCATAGAATTTATTCTATGTATAGAATGGTCACATAGAATTAATGGACACATGGCGCCCCATAGTCCACTCCCGCTGACTTCCCCTTCTTACAATTATCAAAGGATAATTACAATTATCATTGAAAATATATATATATATATATATATATATATCTATAAAATTATATATATTCGAGATTATTACAAATATCATGGGATAATTACAATTATCAAGGGATAATTACAATTATCATTGAAAAATTATATATATTTCCGCGTGATCATGTTTAATTTTCAGTTTTGGCTCTAGCAATGCCACCGTTTCTTGAAGTCTACAAACACGTGATACAGATGTAGGTGCTATAGGTAGATCTATTTCCCGCAGATTATTCTGAGGTTGAAAATCTGTTCAGTGGTACTTTACCCTGCCCTGAATGCTGCTTGTTCTTCACCTATGATTTGTTCAGCTTGGAATTTCAACCTGTTTGAATATTATTTTCAGGAGGGTCTTGCTGGGATGGCTGATACATATGTAGTTGGTTATTCATTGCTTACAGGGTCCAGCGGACTAAAAAGGGTCGAACCAGGACCACAAAATCAAGACCACAATTTGGTTAAAAGAGGACTCGATCACCACTGATCCATATAAAAGATCTGCTGAAACAACCCTAATGGTAACACTGAAGGCACTCCACCAGCCGGTCACTTTACAATAAAGTCATCCCACGCACGTGACGCTAAGGCTACACTCTAATTTATCGAACATTACATTACATTACATGATTATTGTTTTAGGTCCAGCGGACTCTTCCGAGCCAAATCAGGACCGGACAACCCCTGATCCGCATAAAAGATCTGCTGAAACAACCCTATTGGTAAAACTGAAAGCTCTCCACCAGCCAGTCACTTTACAATAAAGACATCCCACGCAGGGGACGGCTGAGGCTTCACCCCAACTTATCGAACCCCCGTTTACAAAAACAAAATAGAATACAAACATCATTATAAATTATCAACAAAACACATACATATAAAATGCCTACATTGCTAAATAATAATATCATAGGAAGCCCTAGTGACCATTTGGCAGAAAGCGTCCAATATTCCCAAGCTGGTCCAACAGACCTCACACACAAATCAGGAGACACAAATCAGGAGTTTTGGCCTGGAAGAGTTTTCAAGAATAAATGTAGGTGACTGGTCTAGCGAAGAAGAAGATCGTATAGTAGATTGATAGAACAGAGTAGGAATGAGAAAGAACAAAGGAGAAAGACAGCTACAGTGGGAATTTAAAGCACTAAATTTCCAGTTCAGTTCAGTGAATAGATTAACGTCCCCGGACACAGTGCGTATGGGACAATGTGGGGATACTATTTATATTAAAAAACCCGGCATCCCCACAGGGGGTGGGAGGTGAAAGGGGGGAGAATTGGAGGGGGGGGTAATAATAATAATAATAATAATAATAATAATAATCGTCATTTATAAGGATAAGGGTAAGGATATTAGGGTTCTGTCCCTTGCACCTTTGTCTGTATTCAATGACGTCAAATTCGGTATTGATTTGGAAAGCTTAGCGTAGTTTTCGTACCCCCGTTGGGGTGCCGGGGGTTTCAGTATAAATAGTATCCCCACTTTCTGGAAATTTAGTGCTTTAAATTCCCACTGTCGCTGTCTTTCTCATTTGCTCTTTCTCATTCCTGCTCTGTTCTATCAATTTGCTATACTATCGTCTTCTTCGCTAGACCAGTCTCCTACCTTTTTTCTTGAAAACTCTTCCGGGACAAGACTCCTTGTTTGTGTATGAGGTCTGTTGGATCAGCTTGGGAATATTGGACGCTTTCTGCCAGGTGGTCACTAGGGCTTCCTATGATGTTATTATTTAGCAATGTAGGCATTTTATATGTATGTGTTTTGTTGATAATTTATAATGATGTTTGTATTCTATTTTGTTTTTGTAAACGGGGGTTCGATAAGTTGGGGTGAAGCCTCAGCCGTCCCCTGCGTGGGATGTCTTTATTGTAAAGTGACTGGCTGATGGAGAGCTTTCGGTTTTACCACTAGGGTTGTTTCAGCAGATCTTTTATGCGGATCGGGGGTTGTCCGGTCCTGATTTGGCTCGGAAGAGTCCGCTGGACCTAAAGCAATAATAATGTAATGTAATGTAATGTAGCGTAGTTTTCGTACCCAGTTAGCTTATTGACCAGTGATGATTGTAGGATTGCTATGACCGACATAGATCTTTAACTTTCTAAGAACGTATTCGTTTATCACCCTCGATCATGCCCGCTTAATTCCATCTATTGCATTAGATTATATCTCTTTGCGTTCAGTATGGGTGAAGAATGACCACTGATCTAAGAGTTTATTTAGTTCAGTGGGAATGACCGACAATGTGTAGGCTTGAATTAGCAAAAATGACTGTAGAGCTAGTAATCGTTTGTCCAGGTTTTAAGAGCAAATAGAAGCAGAATGTGGAGTTGTTTTGATTTCACAATGCACACATATGTAAACCCACCAGTAATTTATTTTATAAATTTTTATTATTTTATCAGCGTCTTCTGGCAGTCCACTAATGAAGCAAGATCAGGTTAGGTCATAACAATAATAATAATAATAATGATGATGATGATGATGATGATGATGATGATGATGATGATGATGATGATGATGATGATGATGATGATGATGATGATGATGATGATGATATTTATATATAGCGCTTTTTCCTATTAACAAGTCGGTTCAAAGCGCAATTCTCACGCATTCGCACACCAAAAATTAAAATTACGATCAACAACAACACGATTCATCAAATAGACAAAGATGAGAAACAATGCTAAAAAGACGGTTGACCTAGTAATGATTTATCAAGTTTTAAAGAGCCAATAAAAGCAGAATTTGGATTTATTTTGATATCACAGTCTTTTATTTGTTTTTATTAGGGTCGTCTGGCAGTCAAGTAGAAGCAGGGTCAGGTTAGGTTGTGACTTCAAACTCCGGCTGAATCTGTTACGTTGAAACGCGTACGAAAGTATGTCGGAAGCGCGCACGATAGATCTAATCGTTTCGTTTTGCAAAGTATTCAATGATGGAGTTTATTTACCTTTGATTTGGGTTTGCATTGTTGTTAGGAGAGGCTTTGTATAACGTTGATAATTTTTGTTGGTCGATATCGTTGTAGAATTTTCTGGACCCGCTTGTTTACTATCGATCGAAGTTTCGGGATAAATATCGAAGTATGGCGGAAGGAGAAGAAATATGTATGACGTAAGTCAGTGATGACGATCTTTTAATCGATTGGCTGTAGTGCGTCATTTTAGTCTACTGGGTTCGAAATTTTTCGGGAAAAGAGAGAGAGAGATTATAAAATTGTGTGCCGCACTGTTGTTGAGAGTTGTTGTTGATAGTGAAGCTGGAAAGTAAATTTGAAAGTTGTTGAGTTGAGTTGAGAATTGTATGCAGTTGTTGATGTGTGCTGAATAAAAGTGGAAAACTTCATACGTCGACTTTGTGACTTGTATGCTGATTGAGCGGGCTGTGTGAATAAACGAATCTGAGTTACACCTTATCAGGACTTCAGCATCGGGGCTGAATCAAATACTGATAAAGAAAAACACCATCATCAAACTGAGTGTAACAGAATCATATATATATATTTTTTTTTAACGGCAAACTCATGGCTGTTGACAGTTCTATTTTGCCGTTTGGTGGACAACAAAACCCGGCCGCATCATGAGTGTGTTGGGTAAATGTCTATGAACTGGATGTATGTGTGTGCATGGGCAGTGTGTATGTGCGGATGGTGTCGGGGGGCTGCCGCTGTGTTTTGTGCAAGTTGTTTTGTGCAAGTTGTTATTGTTTGTAGACATCCTCATGTATATCAGATATTGTTGTGATTTTTTTTTTAAAATTAGAGAGCACTCATACCCCCATTGTAATTGCCAAATCTGGATAAATAAAGTTGTTTGAATTGAATTGAATTGAAAAAGAATATTAGGTTTTGCATTTTTACATCATCATTTGCACTGATCAGGATGTCGTGGAACACAGAAAAGACACATAATTTATTTTTGGCACTTTTCACGCTTTGTTTCTTCACAAATAAATTTATGCAGTCACATCATCACAGAGCTGAGCGATTTTATTTTAGTACTCTTAGCATCTGCAACGAAAATAGTTCGACCAAAAAAACAAAAGAATAAGTTGATGATTTGCCACTACTAAAAATTTTTATCTTCATTATTTTCTTTTTATAATATGTAATTATAAAATCACCCTGATGATGTCCTGTAACATGCATAATTTTTTTGTCATCTGGTAGGGTTCACTATTTCCTAACTAAATATCAAGTTTTTAAGAAATCCGTTCATTAGTTTCAGAAAAAAGTGAGCAAATGTCACCTCCTAACGCCGGATGCCCAAAGCCAAAAACAGTAGTTTTTGAGCTTTACAGCTCGAAAACTAATCAAGTTTAAATCCATCTTTTCCACATAAATGTTGTGCATTTACTAATATTTCAGGACTACAGTATTTCCTATGTAGGAAGACAATGTTAACAGTTTAAAGCTCAGAGCATGATTTCGCCAGTGTTGCATCAACCGACTACCGAGTTCTATCCCTTACTCTATCTTGAGGATTTCGCACTGGTATTTGTGGCATGAAACGCTTACCATATAAAGATTTTGACAAATCAAAATGAATTATTGTCAGGTAGTTCAGTAATTACCCAAGAATTCAATAATTAATATGCAGGATAGTTGCAGCAGTTTGGTCTTTGATTTAGATCATTATAAGATAAGATAAGATAAGATAAGATAAGAATATTTATTAACCAAGTAAAAACGTTACAAGGATTTTGGTGTGGCATGGCGACAATGAAATACATCCTTTCTTGCACAGTCACACATGCATTCATCGTGTCATACACTTCATTGGCATACAACATATATACAGCACTAAAGGATAGGTAAACAGTGTTAAACATACATCACTCATCAGTCATATAAAGTTATGGAGTCAAACACACCATGCAAGTAAAACAAAATACAGCATTAAAACAATTTAACAGCATTAAATAAAATGAGAATTATTAAGAATGTTAGGCTTCACATCCAGATCTACACACACCACAACACAACACACCACACACACACCCATGCACACACACACACACAGCATAGCATACTCCTATTTCACAAAGGTACAAATCAAGCAATGGTAATGAGTTTTCAGTTTATACAGATCATTCCATGTTTGGTGATGTACTGAGGACAGTGTCTGGGAAAAAACTGTTTCTGAATCGAGAAGTTCTGGCTCTTAAAGCACGGAACCGACGGCCAGAGGGCAGAAGCTCGAAGAGACTGTTGGCTGGGTGTGATGGATCGCAGACTGTCTTTTCCGTTTTCCGTTTCTATGGTTATGACAAACAAACTTCAACCAACCAAAAACAAACATTTCTAAGTTCAGAAACACCAAAAAAGAAAAGAAAGCCAAACATTTTAAAATTATTTTTAAAAAATCAGAATGGCCCAACCACAAAACAGCAACAACAAAACCATTATATTTATATTATCAGCAATCACTTTTACAGTTTAATAATAATTTTAAAAGTGCAGTCTGAATAAATGAATTTCAGATTGTCATATCCATCTACCGAATACAACATATTAATAAAATTAATGCTTGTGTGTTTCACTACTTATTAATAGTGAGAATTTGTTTAGACTGTTTTATTCCAGCTTTGGTCCCAAGGAAGTGGAAGAGAGTGGAAGGTGGGTTGCTTTCAAGCTAGGGGTGGGGGCCGCATTCAAACTAGCACAATTACTTAGTTATTCATTGCTTACAGGGTCCAGCGGACTGCAAAGAACCGAATCAGAACCACAAAATCTAGACCACAACTTCGCTGAAAGAGGACTCACCCCTGATCTGCATAAAAGATCTGCTGAAACAACCCCAGTGGTAACACTGAAGGCACTCCACCAGCCGGTCACTTTACAATAAAAGACATCCCACACAGGGGACGCTGAGGCTATACTGTAATTTATCGAACCCACATTTACAAAAACAAAATAGAATACAAACATCATTATAAAATATCAACAAAACACCTACATATAAATTGCATACATTGCCAAATAATAACATCATATGAAGCCCCAGTGACCACCTGGCAGAAAGCGTCCAATATTCCCAAGTTGATCCAACAGACCTCACACACAAATGAGAAGTTGTGTCCCGGAAGAGTTTTCAAGAAAAAAGGTAGGTGACTGATCTAGTAAAGAAGAAGATAGTATTAGATTGATAGAACAGAGTAGGAATGAGAAAGAATAAAGGAGAAAGACAGCGACAGTGGGAATTTAAAGCACTAAATTTCCAGAAAGCGGGGATACTATTTATACTGAAACCCCTGGTACCCCGACTGAGGGGAGCTAGCACAATGAACAACATTTACAACTATATATTGTGCAGGAAATGGTGGCAAAATATACAATCTTTTTTTTCCTTTCTAAATGTAGGCGTTTTGCAAGATGAAAACAAAAAATTGTTTCGGTTAGTTAGTTAGTTATTCATTGCTTACAGGGTCCAGCGGACTGCTAAGAGCACTCCACCAACCGGTCACTTTACAATAAAGGCATCCCAGCAGGGGATGCTTAGGCTATACTCTAATTTATCGATCCCCCGTTTACAAAAACAAAATAGAATATAAACATCATTATAAAATATAAACAAAAACACATACATATGAAATGCCTACATTACTAAATGATAATATCATAGGAAGCCTTAGTGACCTTTTGGCAGAAAGCATGCAATATTCCCAAGCTCATCCAACAGACCTCACACACAAATTAAAAGTTTTGTCCCCGAAGAGTTTTCAAGAAAAAAAACGTAGGTGAGCGGTCTAGCAAAGAAGAAGATAGTATAGTAGATTGATAGAACACAGTAGGAATGAGAAAGAACAAAGGAGAAAGACAGCGACAGTGGGAATTTAAAGCACTAAATTTCCAGAAAGCACGGATACTATTTATACTGAAACCCCCGGCACCCTGACGGGGCGAGATAGCACAATGAACAACATTTACAACAGTATATTGTGCAGGAAATAGTGGCAAAATGTACAATCTCTTTTTTTCTTCTAAATGTAGGTGTTGCATTCACTGCATTTGAATTTCCAACAAACAAATGAACAAGTCTGTATACATTTGTGTGTGCGCATGCACATGTGCATGTTTGTATGTGCATGTGTAGAGAAAAACATTCAGCACAAACAACAGTCAAATTGAAAACAAAAAAATGTTTTGGTTAGTTAGTTAGTTATTCATTGCTTACAGGGTCCAGCGGACTGTTAAGAGCAAAATCAGGACCACAACGTGGCTAAAAGAGGACACACCCCTGATCATTATAAAAGATCTGCTGAAACTTTGATTGATTGATTGATTGATTTATTATTGCTTTAGGTCCAGCGGACTCTTCCGAGCCAAATCAGGACCGGACAACCCCCGATCCGCATAAAAGATCTGTTGAAACAACCCCAGTGGGAAAATTGAATGCCCTCCACCGGCCAGTCACTTTACAATAAAGACATCCCACGCGAGGGACGGCTGAGGGTTGACCTCAACTACGCGAACTCCCCGATTACAAAAACAAAATAGAATACAAACATCATTATAAATCATCAACAAAAAAACATACATATAAAATGCCTATAGTGCTAAATAGTACATTCATAGGAAGCCCTAGTGACCACCCGGCAGAAAGCGTCCAACATTCCCAAGCTGATCCAACAGACCTCATACACAAACAAGGAGTCTTGTCCAGGAAGAGTTTTCAAGAAAAAAGGTAGGTCATTGATCTAGCGAAGAAGAATATAGTATAGCAGAGTGGTAGGACAGATCGGGAATGGGAAAGAGCAAATGAGGAAGACAGCGACAGTGGGAATTTAAAGCACTAAATTTCCAGAAAGTGGGGATACTATTTATACTGAAACCCCCGGCACTCCAACGGGGGGAACTGTTGCCGCAGTTAATTTGTCATGCCTACAAAGGCAAGACAGGTTTTCAACTGGGGCTTTCACTGTACCCTTTATAGGTTAGAACAATCTACAGTGGCAAGATTGCTCATGACCCCAAGGGGTATCTGCTGAAACAACCCTAGTGGTAACACTGAAGGCACTGAAACAACCCTAGTGGTAACACTGAAGGCACTCCACCAACCTGTCACTTTACAATAAAGGCATCCCACGCAGGGGACGCTTAGGCTATATTCAAATTTATTGAACCCCGTTTACAAAAACAAAATAGAAAATAAACATCATTATAAAATATAAACAAAACACAAACATATAAAATGCCTACATTACTAAATCATAATTTCATAGGAAGCACGCAATATTCCCAAGCTGAACCAACAGACCTCACACACAAATGAGGAGTTTTGGAAGAGTTTTCAAGATCTAACAAAGAAGATAGTATAGTAGACTGATGGAGCAGAGTAGGAATGAGAAAGAACAAAGGAAACAGACAGCAACAGTGGGAGTTTAAAGCACTAAATTTCAACAAAGTGGGGATACTATTTATATAGAGAAAGCCCCGGTACCGCCACAATTTGTAAAAATTGCACCAGTTATAAAAACAAATGAATTTAAATGGCATAAAACAGTTGTTTGAAATTACATATTTACAGTCAAATAATATGAAGGGATAACAACTGGTGTTAAAATGCCATCCAATGGATTCCAATTGAAATGTTTTAGGGCAGAACAACTGTACGGTAAAGTTTGAAGATTTTCTACAGCAGCATATACAGTGATTTTTGTGCCCCTAAAGCATTATTAAATTACAGAGATAAATGAGTTGCATACGAAAAAAGGCGCCTTCCTGTGTGCAAGTGCACTCAGTCTGGTCTATGCAACAATTCATTGCAAGGAAAAACACTTCAAAATAGCGACGAGGAAGGCGAGGATGATGCGTGTGATAAGAAATATTTTGCTACAAGAGCTAACGGAAGATGCTGTAGATGGAATAGTCGAACAGCACATCATTATGATGAGGATGCTAGCCATAGAGGTTACTAAGCCTTTGAAAGAAGTAGAACCCTGAAAAGCAAATTCCAGCAAAACTGACGCCATTTTGGAACTTAATGTGCGCTGCAGCCCGAAGTGTGCTCAGTCAGCGCTTTTCCGGTTGGTCCCAAGAAACAGGTTTTTGTCATGCACACTGAGGCCTCCTTGAAGCGCTTCATCTTATGCAACCTGTCTTAGATCAGGTGCCAAACATATCCACTTATTATTATTATTATGAATAGTATGATTATTATTATTATTATTATTATTATTATTATTATTATTATATAGTGCATCTATATTTCAGCGCTCACAAAAACCAATAATGCAAAGCTAAACATTTTTAAAAATTAAATCACTCAGAATGCTTCCACAAAACAGCAGCAACAAAACTGTTATTCATTACCAGCAATCACCTTTGTCAAAGACTTCCGTGATGTCAAGTAGCTCTTGAGTTGGTAAAGCGCTAAATAAGAACGACAAACAAAAATACATATCGCCATTTGTTCTATATAATTTAGAAAATGTGCAATGATTGGGGTATATATTGCAAATATATAGCGTTAGTTAATATATTTTTTTCTGACGGATCATGGAACAACAAATGCATTTAAGACATTTTAATAAAGCACATTTATCTAAGACCTCTATAACCCTAAGCAAAGCAAGACTAGGATACATTGAATTTAGAATACATGAATATCAAGTTTTTATCCAACATTTGTGCTATCTTTATTTCTTCTTCTCTAGAGCGAACCAAGCATGCTGACTCCCTAGAGTGTGGCTATATACAAGTGTAAACCACCACCATCACTATCATCACCATCACAAACATCATCATTCCCATCACCTCCATCACAATAATCATCATCATCATCAGAAACATTATCAGAAACATCATCATATTCACAATCATCATGATCATGATCATCATCCAAGATTAACAAAATTATTGACGTGTGACACTGATCTAGCAATATACAATCAAACAGATTCAGAAATACATTACCATTATGAACAGGTAATAATAATAACACTAGGCATCTTACATATTTATAATACTAATAATACTAAAAATAAATACAGGATGCTATCACGCATCTAAAAGGACCGGTCCTGATTTGGCTCAGAAGACTGAAGAGTCCGCTGGACCTAAAGCAATAATCATGTAATGTAATCTAAAAGGACTAAGGAAAGCACTTCTTAGAGGTGCATAGCAAATTTAAAATAAATTTGAAAAAAATAACATAAAATAAATACATAAATAAATAAATAAACACTTTTGGGTGCATGTGCATAGCAAAATTAAAATAACAAACAAATGATTAAAACAAAGACAGAAATAAAATTACCTTTGCAACCATCACATGTATTTTACAAAAACAGAAAGCAAATGTCATTTTTGTTATGTCATTACCTCCACCTACAATACAGTTTCATCTGAACTGTTCAAGGTATCAATGAAAAAGCACCACTTAAAATTAATACTCATTATCACAAGCACTCGTATGAAATGCATTTGCAACAACAACAAAAATAAAACAAAACCCATTATATTTTCAACATTATCCGACCTTTCTCACAAAAATTACAGAACAGTCAACTAAACTTCTTTGGCAAGCCACCACCTCACAGTGAAAGAGCTTTTGCTTCAAAAGACGGTTTCATTTTGATGATCGTCTTTCCCTCTTCTGTTGTAACTTCAGCCTGTGTACAAGTCCCACCGCCGTAGCTCAGTGGTAGAGCATTCGCTTGGTACCTTGATGAACCATGGTGGGCAAGATAAAAGGGGGCCATTTTCACTGCCCGTCTTAACAGTATGATTGCTCTGGTGGTTCAGTGCTTCTTCCCCGGGATTGTTATCCCTGTCTGCCACATAGCCAAGGTTAAGCTTCAGTGTTCATTCATTCCTGTGTTTAGTAATGCCAGTGTGAATAACTGCTACCAAGAACTTTGCCTCTGCATCACATCATCTGCTCCTCTTATCTGTAAATTTGTATACCAGTAAAATTCAGGCTATTAGCAGCAGCTATTTCCCTAAACTATGATCCTTGCGCCTAAAATACAGATAGGTTTATTAGTGGCTTTGTCCACTGTTGTGGGTTTTCCAGATAGGTTCAGGTCAAATCATGCTGCAGCCTTTAGTTTTCAGTCTTTTGCGGCTTATAAACCCACTGCAGCTTGTGTGTGAGCAAATTCCTGATTTAAAAAAAAAAATTATTTAGGGGATGTAGCTTATATGTGTACCGATGCGCTCAGCACTCCTATTTTCATGGTGACAATAACTTTGTGAATAACAGCCAGCAATAGCTAAAGCTGGGTGCCACATCACCTAGCCATCTCGTGTATATTTAGCTGAAGTAAAAAACAGCAACCAACAGCTACCCTTCTGCACCACAGTTGCTTGTCTTGCTTATCTATAGCACGTGCAATAATTCCTGCATGAATAACAGAAACTAATAGCTACCCTTATCAACCCTTGGCTCTACACCATGCTTTCAATAAAATCATTTGTCACTAGGATCTGGCACAGATGGAACGCTCCTACAGTGGCGAGGCAATCAGCTGCAAGAAATCCAACGAAGTACAATTGCTTTTGTTATACTAACATTTTGGGCTAACGCCACAGATGTCAACAGATGTTAAATCAAAATAAATAAATATAAATAAATGAAAACGGCCAGCGCAGCATTCTGGATATGTGATGCCAACCCCAATCTAAGTGTCATACACTGTTGAGGTCAAAACCTATATCCAGCCTATGCTTGATTGATCTCAAACACTCAGTTTGCGTTGAGCCAAGGCGAAGGTCGACTGTGGTGGAAACCAGCCAATCATCATTACACTCGCTGGTAGGTTATGATATACTCGGGATAGCACATGCACTTGTCGTAGAGGACAAATTCGCGGAAGTTTCTGCCAGCATCATCTATGACCGAATCAAACTGACCTTCCCCTTTACAAGTGCACTTATCTTGATAGCATTTCTTGCATGGTGGGCGATTGTACTTTGTTGGATTTCTTGCTGTGTTGATGAAAGGTTCTCCAAGAAGGACCCTCATTAAAAGCATGGTTTTTTTCCCGCTGGTTCTTTGCTGTTTGTCATCTGTTGGAGAGAAGAAAAAAAAAAGAAGATGTAAATTCAATGTACTGAACAATGAACCAAACTGTTATGATTCAAAGCAAGGATGAAAAAGTTTCACGGTAACAGAAAATTCTGGGAAAATTGTAATGTTGATTATTAACTTCTGACGAAGATGTCATTAAAATGCGTGTGTAGAGAATATTTTTAGTCTGCGGCATTTTATCTCTTTTATCTTCTCTTATCTCGCATTCTACTACCAAAATATTAATGATCAATGCTGCAGGATTGTTACCGCTACCACTACAAGCAAAAAAAATAATTAAAAAAAATAAGATGGTTAACCAGTCAAATGTATTCTCAGACACAAATGTCACATACATTTTTATGTCTGTATAATACACTTGTGTCACACACACACACTCAATGATGTGACATTCTTTGAACTATCTGCAAGCTGAAAATTGTTAAAATTGGTTCAAGCAAGATTTTTAAAAAATTACCCCAGTGACCTTGACTTCTGAGATAGAGCACATTTGATGGCATGGAAAGCTGGTCACTAACCCTGGTAAAGGACTTAAACAGCTTTAAAAAAAATCTGTCCAGTAGTTCTTGATATATGGCCAATGTGATGGCTGGAAAGATGGCCACTAACCTTAGTTATGGTCTTATATAGTTTGAACAAAATCTGTCCAGTAGTTGGGATATGGCATGAAACAGACTAACAGACAGATTGACAGGTGTTTGGCACGTAAATTCTACCTCCATTCCAAAATAAATCAAAATATTCTCAGAAAAGTCTGAGAATACCAAAAGGAAGGAATTTTTCAGCTCTACCTGTGTACTGATCTGCTTTGGTAGCACTTTCTGATGCATAGACACCTCTCCCTAGCATAGCCCTGTCACTGGCAATACGACAGTCAAGACCCTGATCGATGATCGCATCAATGTATTCTTTCTTTGTTCCGTGAAACAAGTAGTGCTCGTTCACCTGTAGACCAAAAACATCATTAATTTTAAAGAATTCGATGATTAAAATAGGTAGTCAAAAGCCATTTAAAAAAAATGATTTCCTCATCACAAAACTGACATAGATTTAAAGAGCGTTTCATTCTGAACACAGTGGTATATTTTTTTCCCCCATAAGACAAATAGGTAAAAAGTTATTAATGTTTGAAAATGCCGAATGTTGGTGTTTTTTTGGCAACGTTTTGGAATTGAAGAAATTGACAACTTTGAGTCTCAAAGTGAAGCCAATATTGATACCAGAAAGCTGATTTTTGACAGGTAACCCCTTCATATGTTATACTCCAAGCCCAATTTTCTTCAGGCCTATCCCATGTAATGTTCAGCCGTTTTGGTGCTTCAAATTTGGGAAATCATCAAATTCGCAGTGCGTGCCGGCAAATTATAGGCCTACGAGTGTGCTACTACGCTCAGCACGCGTGTCGCTGAATAGGCCTACGAGTTCGTCATGGCCGCAAGAAAACCCGAACACCGTTTGGGTACACTTTTTTACGGCAAAGCGCTCCGCGATAGAGTAATGCACAAATTAATAAATACCCTAGTTTTATAAAGGAAAGTCTGCTCTTTATTTCTTGCTAATTTTTAAACTTCTAGTTAAAATCAAACTTACATCAAAACCGCTTTATCCACTTTGTTCGGCTCGTAACAACACTTTTATACATCAGACCCCACCATATTTGATATGTAAATGAAGCTAAGTATCCGAACTTCTCATTGGTTCTTATTTTTGAGCCATCCAATGAAATATCTCAAAGCACTTTGAGTTTAAAATGAGCAACCTCGCAGCAGACGCACTGACATTTTGTTTCGCAGCGACATTCAGCGCTCGGATAGAAGCGTATTCAAAAGCTGTTTTCTCGGAATCTTTCGCATAAACATGCATTAAAAACAACACAGATGTAAAGATAAAGCTTTCAATTTTTATTTGAATACAGCCACTGTTCGTTTTGATGCAGTTTTACATTAATAATAAGTGTTGAAAGTGAAGTCAAAACTGAGTCAAAACTGCCGAGCGGACAAGAGCCAATGAAGGGCTTGGACTACCTAATTAAAAGTCAGTGTATCAAAAATACTCCATCTAGATGGAGTATGCTGGTTAAACGATCATCTGTGGTGCCCCTACGACCTCCGGGTTACGGGACAGGATAGGATAGGATAGAGATAGTATCAAAAATGTGCTAGAGGGACCAAGGCATTAACGTTTGGAGGGAGAGGGGTAGATCAAATGGGCAGCGACAACAAAATTACAAAAAAAAATAAAAATAAAGAAATAAAACCTCTATCTGCTAAACTAAACTATCATCAACATCTGAAACAAAATAAATCTTCTAATTAAATTATACTTACTTTGAAAGGTTCAAGCACACTCCCCCCCCATCCCTTTCCTTCTCCTCCCCCACCCCCTTCAACACACACACACGATTTACTAGCTAGGATTTGTCATCACAATGAGAAAATAGCACTTTTGTCATCTTTAACAGATGGAATATGGCTCCCTTTATGGTGGGACAAAAAACTCAAAAATCTCACACTACTGTTTTACCTCGAAGAATGAAACAAAAGCAAAAATTCTTTAATAAACATCACAATATAACATTCTGACTTTATTCTTAATAATAATGAGAAAACAATGAAGAGCCCAACCTCATGAAACATTTCTCGATTCAGCACACCACGTGAAGAAATGTTAATCGTCGTCTGGACAGCTTTAGTCGACCCTTTCAGTTTTTCAACTGGCAGGAAATGCTTCCCTCCTTGTTCAACCTGCATCTTTCGTATCAAGCGAGTACGATGACTACAGTATGTCTCCCACAGGTTAGGATTCTCCAAGCGCTCCAGATTTACAACCTGGGATGTTTGTAATTTAACAGTTAGTAAAACAACAAAACCCCAAAAGACTAGCTCCTGATTTGTCCCTTTGGCAGTATTAGCTTAGCTGTTTCTCTCTGCTCAATGCTTTGGTCCTTATAGACCTTTAAGATAGTGTCGTTTTTTTTTTCTGTTCACCATCTTTATTGCCTTGCACTGTATTAGTAAGAGAGCTAGTACTAAAATGCATAAATAAGTCAACTAAATAAATGAGGAACTACAGGCAGCCATTGAAATCACTCTGGGCTAAATGAAGAGATCTCTTGACCAAGTCAGAAGAAGAAAGCTCCAGTGGTATGGCCATGTTACAAGCTCCACTGTTCTACCAAAGATCATGCTCCAAGGAACGGTGGATGGAAAATGAAAGGAGGGTTGTCAGAAGAAGAAATGGGTGGACAATGTAGGGGAATCGGCCGGAGCAGAGCTTGAACAACACAAGTTTGGCCCAAGACCGCCAGCCAAGAGCTGGCGTGTGTCTGCTGTGGTGCCCCAAAAACCCATATGGTTACAGGACTCCTGATTCTAACACTAAACACCCATTAATCTGTGAGAAACAGTGTACGATTCCACTGGCATTGGACCTCAATCTGTGAAAAAATGTGGTGAGACTTATGTACCAGTTTGCCCATGAACACTGAAAATTTGAGGATGGATTTGGGGCAATTATCTATTGCACGCCTTTTAGCCCGTAAGTACAGTCCTTTGTAGACCGTCATGTTCATAAGAGCAAACGCTACAAAGAAAAGACAAGAAAGGAAGGTCACCTGAATGCCGCTATGGCGGAGGTTAGCTGCATCTTTTCCATGACCCACTAATTGCTGAACCCAGGTTTTCTGAATAAGAGACTGCACTTCCTGTAACTCTGTCCCAGCGAGAGTGTACAGCTTCCCTTGCTTGCGGTGGTCACGTATGAACTGCTCCAAATTTTTGAAAAGTCCATCTTGGCATATCTGCAATAGTAACAACAATATGATATCAACAAACAAGAAATGTTTCAAAGTAGCTGAATGACAGTGAGAAGAATATGCTAGTCAGTTGTTGACTATACTATGACCACCAGGACAGCAGAGGAGGCAACTGCTGTCCCAGTAACTGGGTTCAAGTTTGATTATAGTGGAGAATGCCTTACATCTCTCAACGCAAAAGGTCTATCAGGACATTTGGCTTTGAGAATGGTCTCCAAAGTCCAACTAGCCACTAGAGCTTGATGATGATGATGATGATGATGATGATGATGATGATGATGATGATGATGATGATGATGATGATGATGATGATGATGATGATGCAGCCTTGTAAAGCGCAGATAACACTCCAAGTGACATGCTCGGTGTTCATGCAGGAAGAGAGATTGATCGCGCACGCACACAAAAATACAGCCATAAGATAATAGGTAGACTATCAGAATATCAACATGTACATATTTACAGTTTTGCAGTGTGTCAATTGGTGTTTAAAGAACCTGTTGAAAAAGATGGGTCTTGAGCAACTTTTTGAAACTCATGAGACTGACACATCCACTGCCTCAACAGTGGGTACACCAGTGCGTGCTTATCACATGAGAACAACCGCCCTAAAAATCTAAGACATAAAACACCAGAGGGAACAATTACAATATTTTTATTCACACAAACAAACTAATCTATATATTTATATAACTATTTAACCCATCCATATACACACAACCACACTTAACTATAATGAAAACATAAATTGGTAAACAAACAATAATAATAAATAATTAAGACAATAATTTCTTTAAAGTCTTTCTTACTACAGCCTATACAAATTCACAAGTGGCTGTAGAATGGTGAACTATTTAACTGATTTGTACAAAATATTAAATATACACAAAAGTTCAATAATATTGTAAACAATAATAATAATAATATTTTTCAGTGGCTACACATTATACCAGATTCCAGACTATAGAAAATGCCACTCCAACTAACTATATGTAACTTCTTGAAAAAGATAATAAAGTCTTCTTATCTTATCTATACAGATAGCTTAATACAACCAGCAACTGACATATTCTTTTACAGTTCATTTTTGAGCAAATTTATGAGGGAATAATAAATAACTTTTCCTTTACAGACTTTCTAAGTTAGAGTCTAGCTGGATGGCAGTCAGCGACCAGCATGATTCCTTCAGATGCTGAGGTCAGTTGAGATGCCAAGTTGTACAGAGGGCTCCCGTGTGGTAACGGTCAAAGCCATGCCACAGAACACACAGCAAGGAATGTTCAGTGGTGGTAAAGATGCCAGTACCAGTACACTAAGACATATACAAGACACGGCTGAAACTTCCTTCACTGAAAGTAAACTTTCACCACCACCAGCTGTAAGCTATTTTTAGCCACGCCAGCAGGCCACGCAGTGCGAAATCCATGCACAGCCAGCGTCTCTGATCTGACTACAAGCAGTTCAGCCAGTATAAGGGACAGCACAAGGGTTATTTTCAGGCATGTAACTCCGAAAATTTAGTTTTCCAGGAAAATTTTGAAAGGATTAGCAGAGCCCCGAGAGCGAGCCTGCAAAGCAGGCGAGCCCACTCCGGAATTTTTTTTTTAAAAAAGGTTAAAATCTGTGCAATTTGGCACATTCTGAGCACTTTTTAAAAGACGAAAAATCAATCAACAAAGACGAAAAAAAAAAAAAAAACATTTTAGTTTAAACTATAAACAAGAATGACACTGGTAGGCCTACATGTCTGTTAACATTCTTTTTTTTAATAGTCTGTCATTTAGAAATAACATCAGTCCTCAGAAGAGTGAACAAAATAAACTAAGCTTGAGTTTAAAAGTGTTCTTTTTACAAAGTCATGTTTTCTTCGATTGCTTTTTGTAAAATGTCAAATGTGCTTTTTTGGTCTCATTTTTCAGTGTTTCTACCGTGTTTCTTATCACAATGTCGGTTCGTATTTATCATCACAAAAATGCTTCCATACATTATCAAACTTTAAAAAACAGAGAATCGTGCACAAAACATGGTGAAGACGGTCAAAAATCAAACGGAAACAACTGGCCGCCTACGCTATAACACAGAGCGAATCACGTAAGAGAGAAGCAATCTGATTGGTGAGATAAATTTAGCTAGCCAATCACAACGCCACTTTGATATGATCGTTAAAATTGACTGTCATGGCGGTCTAGCAGACAAATCCCGCTGATATCGCCTACTGTGATAAGAACGCTTGCAATTCTTTCTTTTCGACACAGATTTTTTTAATACTCCCGGAAATTTTTTAATCACCCGGAAAGCCACCGGGGCCCAAAAATCGATCTCCCAGAATTCCGGGAATTCCCGGAAAAGTAGCATGCCTGACTTTTAGCCATAGCCTGAAAGTACCGCTTATGAACAGCCGTGAAGAGTAGATTCTTGCATTATTAACCAACCAGCATAGGAAAAATAACCACATACTCTCTGCACCCTAGTGCACATTATTACCCTTCTCCATTCTATCCATTATCAAGCTCATTCATTCAAGCTTTATCATAAATGAAATGAACGAACTGTACCAAATAATTTCCCTTTATTATAATTGGAAACAGTTTAACTGTAATTTATTAATTATTTCCCTTTACAACCACTGAAACACACTGATCAAATTTCATTTACAAATTATATATATTTTCTTAATTATTGACAAAATTGTTTTCATTAATATTTTACTTCTTTTTACAACGTTAGCAAAGAATTCAACCTTGTCATGCATAAATTATTTCTCTTCACAAACATTGAAAATAATTATCAAATATAAATTATTTCCTTGCATAAAAAAGCATACTTTCTTCACTAACATTTCCTTTAATTCAACATAAAAAATATATACATGTTTATACAAATATGCTTGCACCCAAGCAAAATGGCCACTTATGGATCGCCTGCAGGTACTTATGCTACCGGTGTTTTTTTCTATCCGCACAAGAAGATACCACACAAAACGAAACAGGTTCGAGTAGTCACAGTTGTGCATGCAGCGCTCTTCTTTCTTCAGGACATTGTCCCCAGGACGACTGGAAACTGCATTGCACTAACATCACAGCAAGACAACACTCTGCTTGAGATAGGCAGTAAATAGTCAACCTTCGCCGGCACAATCCCCCCTTGAAAACACTGCTGGCACTAGAGTACTTATCTTTTGAAATTCCACTCTGTGACTAAACAATTTAGCTCCGTACAGCAGTTTTATTTGCTTGCATTTTATAAGTCCGTGCGCACATCGCTCACGGCAAAAACTTGCATGGCACGTGACAATACACGCCTGCCCTCATACCCATATAGCAGCAGTCTTGAAAAGTTTAGGGTGACGAAGCAAAACTAACCAAACAACTCAGGTGTTCAAATTACACTATTTGCAAACTTAGCAATAAACTATATTTTCTCTCCCTCACCTTCCACCCTCTATAAAAGGCTTAGAAACCCTATCATCACAGGTTTAGAAAACCAAGTCGTGACAGACTGTCTTTCTGTTTCAGTTGAAGTGGCAGCGAATTCCAAAGGCAAGGTGCAGAATTTGTAATGGCCCTGAATCCCATATAGTTTTTTAAGAAGGCTTGAAGATCAATATCCTTTCAGGTTCTACAATGGGGTTGAGAATCTTGATTCTGTAGTCAGTTTATAGCATCATTATCTAGTGTTGGTTAACATTTCGTTTACTCTACATTATTATAGCATGCACACACACACACACGCTCACTCACTCACATGCACAGACTTCTCCCATCAGGAGATTAAAGCATAGTGATCAAAATAACTAATGTAACAGCAAGCCCAAACTGTCAACCATTGAGGTGCTGCAATTCAAGTACAATCAAGTTAATGCGATGGATAACACTGGATATATTACACCACCACCAAAAACAATTCAAGCCAAATTTGCTCTTAACAATTACAGCAACAACAACAAACTTGCCTTCCAGTATGATGGAACCTTCATATGGTCACCAGTGGAACCTAAACCGGCAGACCTAAGCCTATGGTGATGTGAACCACTGCCCGTCTGCTCCCGAGCATTGTACTCAGCAATGGCCTCCTTGATTCTGACCATCGTTTTTGCAACATTCTCTGATGTGCCTCGCACTACCAACACATCTTTTCCTCCTGCAACAGTTCAATCTGACATTAACAAATGTATTTTCAAATGTTCAAGAATGAGTGTAACATATAATATGTATTATTGTTATACAATCAACTTAAAAATGTTGTGCTGTAGTCAGGAATCAAAACAAGCTAAATGCTAGGCTGTATAAATTACAAATGAACCGATTTGGATGCTTTTTTGATATACATGCACTTCAACTCATAGCCAATCATTCCATGGCTGTCCATATAGGTTGTTGGTCAGTCAGTTGGTCCGTCACTTCAAATTTTACTCTTTGTTTAAAACACGCTTTATTATGCCTCATCTCCAGAATGATTGAATTGGTTTTATTTATTCTTATTTTGCAGATACTTTCTTAATGTTGCTTCTTTAGGATAAAGCCAAGTCACAACATCGCCATGAAACCAACCAACTTTGAAATCATCTTTGAAAATGCTGATTTTCAGCTACGGAACAGAACAAAACAGAACAGCTATGTGTGGAAGTTTCTGCAAACACCTTTGCATGGCTTTCCATCTTGTTATTAATAACACTCTGCTGAAAAGCTGAAATACAATGTTTTGCTCAGAGTACTGCCACACCTCATTCATAATTGTGAAATTAATTATGTTTACAGAAGAACTCTCAAGCTCTGACCTCTGGTTTGAACGTTGAGAGCTGTTGATGTCTGGTTCGCAAAACTCTTGATGGCGTCTACAGCTTTCGAACCCAGTTTCCTGAATGTTCGCATGTCATGGACCAGTTCCTCGTTCACAAACCTTAACTTCAACAGACGCAGGAGATTTGACTTCACAGCACCAAAGTCACCGAGGTTACGCAGATACAGCTGCACTTGTCCATGCTCAGACAGTCTTGGAGCCTTAAAAAATGGCCCTACCACACAGAACAGCAACATGGTAAAAGTTTCCTCACAAAAATAATTCAATCTAAACCTTCAAGTTTTAACTCTTTCCCTGCCAATCGACGATATATCGTCGATCTGAGCCGCCATGTTTGTGCCAATCGACGATATATCATCGATTTCAGTATTCCGTTTCGTTCCGGTTTTTTGCGCAGTCCAATCCAAGTTTTATTTTAACCAAAGAGAGATAACTCTTTGTACTTTCGTTC
The DNA here is from genome assembly GCA_036898135.1 of Oncomelania hupensis. Classification (NCBI taxonomy): domain Eukaryota; kingdom Metazoa; phylum Mollusca; class Gastropoda; order Littorinimorpha; family Pomatiopsidae; genus Oncomelania; species Oncomelania hupensis. The sequence continues at coordinate 38,421,222 of CM072518.1, forward strand.
TCGATCGACACGCGCGTTGTTTCTTCAAATTGATTCGTTTTTAGAGTGTTTTTTGTGCATTTTACTAAGCATTGTGATGGGGCACAATCGACAGTGTGTCAAACTCTGCTAATAATCAATATAATTTCAAACTGTAAAGTGTATTTTGATCCTAAATAAATTTTCTTTCTGGTGTGTGAAGCTGATTCAGTGATTGGAATTATTCCTCCAGATTTTTTTTAATCACTGTGGTATGTAGAAATATTTTTATTTTATTTTATCATTTCAAAAAGATCAACATACTTTCAAAACACATATTTCAATAACATAATCAAATTAACATTTTTTTTTTTTTTCTTATTCTTCACTCTTTTACCTTTAATTTGATATGAAATATGTCTATTTAACAACTATTATTGAAAGAACAGTAGCTTAAATGCCTAAGGTACTGAACTTTCTTTCCGGTGCCAGAGAAATGTCTGGCACAAACGTGGAAACATGCCTGGCAGGGAAAGAGTTAAGGAAATGTATGTATGGTTAAAAAAAAAAAAAAAAAACTGGTCACGGAACCATTCCTTTCATTAACTCTTCCCAGTGGTATTACTAGTAAGTTCCTCCCCAGGTACTTGACACATTTGCATAAAGCAGAGGTGTGTTTGAGGCCTATCAAGTATGTTCCAGATGCTTTTGGAAATATGTCACTTGTGAAATAAAGTCTGTTATCTGTTATCTTTCCCCATGCATCAGTTCCGAGATGGGGTGAAAATGCATGTAAATAAGCTCAGAGCGATCTTCAGTCATTTCCTCACTAAACTGTTGCTGGTCGGCATCCAATTTTCCTTCATAAAACAATTCTCATACTGGATATAGCTCTCTAATAATAATTCTCTGACAGACTGCCCCACAACGATAGAGAATCGGGGTTCTTTTCTAAGTTTCTCAGCCATTTATATTGAACATATATTGCATAAAATTGAGCGGCGGAAAATCTACACAATGCCGACAGGAAATGAAGAGTTTTGTTTACAAAACAAAGAGTTACTTCCCTTCCCTTATTGTCAGGGAATCGGAAAAAATACACTAACTGTCAGCAAACGAGTTAACTTGTTTGCGGGAGTTAGCATTGTTAGAGTCGATAGTCAGGAAATAGTTAATACATTGTACATAATGACACCATGGTGAGGGTTAAAATATGCGATTCTAAAAGAAAACACATTTTTTTCATTTGTTTGCCATTGAGCTCAATGATATAAGGGTAAAAACATTTGCTTCTAAAAGAAAACAAAATCTGTTCGTTGTTAGTCACTGAGCTCAATGATATAAGTAATCATTTTATTACCTTCATCCCTCTCCTCGTCACTTCTCTGAGTAAATTCCAGCTCTTCGTCACTGTTGCTGCCCTGATGCTCATCATCACCTCCTCCTCCCATTCTGGCACCAGAGCCACTAAGGTCTGGGTCATCTCCTCCATCATCATCATCATCAGCATCACCATCATCATCATCATCACTGCTGGAAATATCGTCAGGCTGCGCACTAAAAAATCGCTGGAAAATGGCAGGAGCAGGGGGATTGACAATCTTCCTTGTGATTTCTCGGAACTTCCTAGCCTCATTTGAATCATACACCACGAAGAACACTTTCTGAAAAAATAAAACAAAATGATAACAATAATAATAATAGTAATAATAAGAATAATTTATTATTACAATGTCAATATTATTATATTGCTACACTTACTAAAGAGGAAAACAATAAAACATATAACAGAGCTGCCTACCTGTCAAAGTAAGAATCAGTAACACTAGCTCCAAAAATCAGGGACAAGAAAATTTTCAGGGAAACTCCCGGTTATCAATAAAAAAGGATGTTCAAGATCTAATAGCGTTGTTTCCATGTACGGTAACTTACCTTATATTTAATTGCTCCACACTACTTACATTTTTCAAGTTTATTTTGCTAATTTATTCATTGCAAAGTTATTTTATTCAATTCCTCTACAAAACATTTTTTTTTAGTTCGTGATAGTTGCAAAATTGTTTTTAAGAGGCACTAATTATAGATCTAATTGTATCTGTCTTTCACTATCAGCCTGAGTGCGTTTGAGAACAAATAATGCAGTCACAAAAAATGCAATCTTTGAGAATAATACTTATTTTTTTTGGAAATTTCTTTGAGAATGGCATTCCCTTTGCTTCTACCACACTGTTTTGGGCAATTTTAGAGTCAGGAAACATTTTTGGCAGCACTTTATTAAAAGTATCCAGAGAACTAATTATGGGGATATTTAAATCTGTCACCGTATTAACGAGCATGACTTCTGCACGTATCACTGCAGTACTGTCTTCCTTTGCATTTGCTGATGTAGACTGAAAAAAAGCTGATATCTTTTGGCACTTGCTCTGTTCCGAAGCTTTCTTCTCGTTATCCAAATGTGTTTTTTTAATACAATGCCTTCGACAGTCGTCAAATCACTGTCACACCGTTTGCAGTATGCGAAAGTTGCAGCTTTTTTTCCCACTGAAAGGCACGGAAACATTTTAGAATATTCGTCACGAAACGATTGTTGTCTCTTTAGTGTCTTTATTTCTTTTTGTAGCGTTTTCTCTCTGTCAGACTTGCTGTCTGTTTGGTCCTCTATTAGAACAGAATCAAGCACAACATCCGAAACTCGCTTCGCCATGTTTGAAAAGTGCGACCTCGGTATGAAGGTAATATTCGCGCATGCTCTGAAGCAACTTCTGTTTAAAAAGACAAAACTCGACAACTTCCGGCCGTCTGCTACTCGTATAAGTAAGCGCAAGCAAAAAATAATAGTGCTTGGTATTAAAAAAAAAAAAGTTAACAGATTTTGTTTCCCGTAACTTTCGTTTAGTCTCCGTACTTTCCGTAGCAAAGGTCATTTGTTGATAATTTCCGTAACAAAATATGGAAAATCGTAACGGTAGGCAGTCCTGCTATAAGAAAATTGCTATACTCACTAAAAATAAAACCAAAGACACACGCAAAACCAAAACAAACATAAACATGCTGTAACAAATGTAATCAAATTTAATGTCCTCGTGACCAAAACAGACACTAAGCTGCTGAAAGTTCAGATTGCAAAACTGATTTATGCTTGTTCCACAAAAAAAGTCATTATCTTTTAAGGAACTGTATCACAAACCAGAAAAATGTTGATGGTTTCACCCAGTACCATCATCGGATATACAGGTTTTTAAGAGTATTTATGAAAAATCATCTGAATCTGACGCCTGGCATTAAAATTAACATCATTGTTGTTTACTGAGCCCATGGAGCCACCCTAAACCATATGCAACCACACACAAAGGACTAGGCAATAAATAACAGCATAAGAAAGAACTTCTACATGGTAGTTACATAATTATTTTGATCAGTTAAACGGCTGCCACTTAGCATTTCTTACTTGAAGGGTTGTTTTGTTGTTCTGCAAAAACTGTTTGGTAGTTGTTGCCATAGCATTAGCAACAGTATCCAGTGGAAGCTTGAATCTGCGTCCACATCCGAGAGGGGGGATGGCTAATGACACAATCTGATCCTTCACAGCATACTGCAAGCATCTCTGTGTCATCTGAAAAGAGGAACACATTTAAAATCTGAAATCTTTGAAATAATGCCACTCCTTAACCCTTACAAAATGACTGGGCCTTAAATTTTTAGTGCCTAAAAGTGTTACGTTTGAGACGCGCACGATAGATCCGATCGTTTTGTTTTGCAAAGCATGCAATAACAGAGTATATTTACCCTTAATTTGATTTTGCGTTGTTGTTAGAAGAAGCTTTGTATAATGTTGATAATTTTCATTGGTCGATATTATTGGATAATTTTCAAGCATGTAGATAAATCTAGTGGTAGCTAAGAGATTCTTCTAACCTAAATAAAGTTACATGACGTAAGACAGTGCATAGTTCCGGTGACGAATTTTATTCTGATTGGCTGTAATTGCGTCACGCTGGAATGTTCGAACTTTCTCTAGAGTATAGAGAGACTATGAAAAAGTAAAAAAAACGAAGAGTGAAAAAGTGATTGATAGAGATTTGTAATGATTGTATGCAGTTGTTGATGTATGCTGAATAAAGTTGGAAAACTTCATACGACTCCTGCCTTGTTGCTAGGTTGCGTGGATAAACGAATCTGTTACACTTATCAAGATTCAAGCATCGGGGCTGAATCAACCATTGATAAAAACAACAACAGTGTAACAAAAAGACAATGCTGCCGATCTGTTGGCCCTAGAAGAAGAGCATCTCTGAGTTGCTTGCATTTGGCAGTTATTGGCAATCATTATGACAGATTTTGATGCATTTTCCAGTGGATTATTGTGACTCTGAATGATGCTTGACCAGAATTCATTCACTCCACACTGAAGTCTTATCAGCTATTTAGGATTTTTGAGAATAAAATTAATTTGAACAGTGCGACATTTGGACAGGAGATAATCCCATGAAGTTTCACACTAATGTACCTAGTCACTACTTTATGAAAGAGAGAGAGAGGGCAAAGGGACATAACCGCAGCACTAAGTTGACCAAACTTTAGCAACATTTGGAGAGGATATAGTCCAATGAAAGTTTGATACTAATGTACCAAGCACTATGGTGTGGGATAACTTAGTGAAGTTGGTCATTGTCAGTTCTTGTGTGCAGAACATCTGTTTTTAGAACAAAATTCAAACTTTTTCCACCCAAATTTCAAACGATTTGCCAAAGAAAATAAAAATGACACTACTCCGACTTTTGCCGCATATACTTACAGCCGCAATAGCCTCTGGCTGCATCTGCTCTGAGAGGACAGCCAGAAAAAGCACAACCTGCTGACCTTTAACTCTAGCCACCTGGCCTTGTTTGCATTGTCCCGGAATATTCTAGAACACATAAAAAATACAATTACCACATTTTACACATATTGAAATAATATACTAGCAATTGCGAAGTTGTTACAAATAGGCAAACAAAACTGTGCAAAAGAACACAATAACATAAAATTCAATCAAAAATCTTGGACACCATTTTTTTTAAGATACAATATGATACATCAATAGTTAAATGATAACATTGCTATTTGCATGTTAAAGGGGTTCTAACCTGTCAAAAACACTTTTTGTGGATTCCAGCGTATGCCCAAACTATAGTCTAAACATGTATCCCTTTTCTTTAGAGCCGTGCTTTAGACACTGTATACCCCAAGCGAAGTTCATGATTCCGGAGATTGCTGAGTGTGACTTAAAATGCAATGGAAAAAGAAGAGGATCCACTCTAACATTGCAAACTCTGAAAGTCATTCTTGGTCTCGATAGAAACTGATCTGTTACCTTTTGTAATAGCTGTCAGTGCAAGCTAATACCATATCTTGTGACTGGATCAAATCTGACTCCAGGAGAGAGCAAACATTTGACTCAACTTGTACTCCTTCTCTTTGTTACAAACAGGAAAACTCCGTGATTGGCATTTAACTTCCTCAAAATTCATTTTTATTCCCAGGTGCTCACATTCAGGTCTCGCTAACCTCATTATAGAGACAGGTTGTCAGGTGGCATGACCGTAAAAATACTTGAACTGACAGGTATCACAAAAGTGACTACAGTTACATTTGCTGCAACTATATAGCCGAGATCCACTTTAAGCTTAATTATGATAAACAAACAAGACCATCACGTGAGAAAATAAACTGACAAATATTTTTCGATAAACGACAAACCAACATTTGAAAATATTACCGACAAATATCTCCAACATTCAATAATCAAAAAAAAGAAACCTATTGTGAAACCACGAGACTACAGAGGGTGGAATTAGAGATGACTCCATTACCCCCAAACCCTCCATCACCCTCTAAAAATAAGCACTGGGTGTGTAAAAAAATATTGGTGCAGTATATCACTATGGCAAGTCGAAAAGGGGATATTTCAAGTAGCTAGCAACAACCACCTGAGCAACTGAAGGGTCTGATTTGAGAATGGCTTGTCCCACTGCTGTCTTCTGAAGATCCATGTCTTCACCGACCACAATCACCATGCCGTCTACCTGTTAACATGAAAACACACAAACGTAAACACTAATTGTCTTACAAGTATACAGGCATGTTGAGGAGCTTTGTCTTCAAGCTCCTGAGCCTCAGGCTGCTTGTCAGAGTGCTTCCTGCTGTAGGGTTAAATGAAAAGTCAGTGAGTACTGGTAGTCTGCCAAATGTCTGCTAGTCTGCTAAATATATCTAGGCAGCCTTTGAAAGATTTCCACAGATTACAAATTTGCCATTCCAGACTTTAGCTGTAGTTTTAGTACGTAATGGTTACCTAGTGATTTTATGTAATGCGACCGGCAGTATTTTTTTATGAATTAGGTAGTGTGTTTGTCAGTATGTATGAAGTTATTTACCTTTATTCTTCTTATTCATTCTGTCTTGATTGCATTAGTGTTAATATGAAAGAGAGAGATAAATAATGATGATGATGAAGAGGGAACTAAGAAGTGTATAACTAAGGCAATTTTTAGTTTACTTAGTTATTTCCCTTAGTTGTAGTTTTTATCTAATAGGCTAATGCACAAGTACATCAAATAACAAGTTAGTATCTCCCTTCTATGTCTCTGTCGACGTGCGCGTACAACCGGTTGCTTCCCTTTACATGCTTTGCGCTCCATAGAGCGTCGTCGGCCTAAAATAATTTTTTAGAAACTTCAAAACCCAGGGGAATTATGGGTAGGGAAATCCTTTTCTGAAATGACGCCGGCAGGACTCTTTGCAATTGGTGCATGGCACACGAGACAACACGCAAAATGGCGTCACAAGAAGATTGGTTAGATCTGAATTCGTCTAATTTGACCTCGCATGCCGCTAGATAACAATGCAATTTGAATTTGCTTTCAAAAATCAAAAGAGAGCGAGACCACAACAAAGTACAACGAGCCAAGGCGACGCAAACATTCAAGGCCGACAGAACAAAAAGCACACAAACTACAAAAGGTAAGTACCCGTGACCATTCACAATAAAGTAGGCCTAACCACCATTGCAAAATAGGATTGATCATCACCATGATTGAATTTTTCCACTCCACCTTCCAATCTGTACGGAATCGAACATATGCTCAAATCATCATATCTTTGACAGAACTTGCATGTGCATTATACAGTGTGATTCAAGCGATAAATGAACCATCACATCGAAGCGATCTGAGCAGCTGAATCAATGACAATGGCGAACAATCGTTCAATGAGACTCACGATCGCCTGCGCTGAGCTCACATACATGTGTGCATGTTTCTATAAATCCATCGTGTTCTCCTTCGATAATTGAGCAAAGCCTTTGTTCACTACCAGAAATATGCAGTTCCTCTCCCAACTTTCGTTTAATTTCAGCCAGCACATCTTCGCGAGAAATGGCGACCATGACTGCAACCGTAGTTAGTTATCAGTTACTTCCCTTGAACAGATTTCCCAGAATTCTCTATTCTATTTTTAGGTTTGGGATACCCCCGTCTCAGCTTGTGGCTAAAACCAAGGGCAACGGGACAACCGCACGTCGACTGGGGGCAATACGAGATACAAACTTGTTAGTTGATATACTTGTGGCTAATGATATTATGAGTATTGTTCTAATTAGTAATGTAGCAAGTAGTATAAACCAGTTTTATTGCTTAGAGAAATGTGAATATTTTGTGATTAGTTTTTGAAATAGGGTATAAATTCTTTAATCAGATATTTTTGATCATTTTGCTATGAAGTCTTAAAGCAATACTTCTGAAAGGTTTTTGATGTTGACGCGAGTTTTGTAGCCCTTGTTCCATAAATAGGGTAACCCATACATTTAAATTATTTGCTTCTATGTGAATAACATAATGCATTATTATTATTATTATTATTATTATTATTATTATTATTAATGTTGTACTGTAAAACATAATTGCCTTTTCCATTATTGGGACAATAATTATATCTTTTCTCTGTTCTTGGATTTTGAGTATGAGTGAGATTCAACATGTTCATGGTAGCCATTTTAAAAATAACGGTTTTATGGATTATTTTTTTCACCAAGTGATATAGCCTCTAGTTATTTTATATTGATGTTTATATTCTTTTTTTTTCTTTCTTTTTTTTAACCTTTATTAGTTAATGTGATAAATATAGAATTTTGATATACTTTTGAGAATAGAGAGAATAAAACACAGAATGGAGATAGTTAGTATGGGTTTTATGTTGTGTGTTTCAGGGCTTCATCTTTCCTTCCTTCATTCACTTCATCCTTTTTTTCCTAATGTACTGCCATATACCTTCTGCACAATCTTCTTTGAAAAATAAAAGTACCGCAGGGAAAAGAAAAACCGAACTCCTTGTTTGGATGACTGGATGAGAAAATTCTTTTAGCTGTCCTGTCCTGTCACATATAATAATTTTATTTGCTTTAATGCTGAATGAAGTGTGATAAATGAATTCTCCATTGTGGGTAATACAGATTTGGTGCCTTGATTTGATTTGATAATTGGTTTAGCTTGATAGTTATAATAGGGTTGAAAACAGCACACTAATGGTAACATCCTTTTGAATTGACATGGATTACAAATTTGCCATGCACGGATTTCGCTGTCATAAATAATGTAACTTACCACAGTTGAAAATGACAGTCTAACATGGAATTCTTTTGATACTTTTAAAAAAATATATCCCAAGAACTAAAAATACCTGTTCATTGGCAATGTTGCCCGACTTGACTGTGATAAAACTGTTGCCAATTCCAGCCGTGAAAGGTTGAATGGAACCTGAAGGACGGTGCCGCCTGCTGGGTTTCAACACCACTTTAGGTTTGGGTTTTGGCTGAGAGCTAAGTCTTTGTCCATGGGGCTTGTGTGGCTTGTACCTGCAAGCAAGAAAAACTATATAAAGCCTACATAAGCATTATGAGGAGACGCGATGAGAAGATGAGATGCCGAGGCAACCTGGTAAGACTCGGTTTTATTACAAGTAACTTCATTTACGTTAAAATCTCTAGGCAAGTTACTGTTCTAATGACTCCCTCATCATCTCTTGTGTGGTTCACTATTCTTGCATGACAAAATAGTTCTTGGACTTTCCACCAAAATCCTATAAAAAGCATAGATAATCTCACCTCTCAACAACTTCCTTATTAAACTCTTGTGCATGCTTGTGTGCCGAACGTTAGCTGGTGTAATCCAGGGGACTGTACAGACTATTGCACATAATACAGTATTTCCCAAAACGTGTCAAGAAAAATATTCAAATGGAAGCCTAATGTTGTGACGAGGTTAAACAGCGAGATAAAACATGAAATTCAGATAAAACTCCTTCGATTTACTAAAGCGCTGGCATATAAATAGTGTGTGTAACTTACTGAAGGCTTGGCAGATTGCAGTTTTGAGCAAGGCTGAAGCTCATGATCACATCCCAGCCTCCAGCCTCCTTTAGTTTACCCTCAAAGAAAGAACTCATGGCAGCCGGCCCCTCTTTATTCACACCCTTGTTGATTAAAGTGCGCTCTGTGTACAAGGGAACTCCACGTCATTATCAAATTTAACACACAATCACATTGTTTCCAAGTACGAGAATCATAAACTAAATCTACAATGTAACTGGAATTGTCCTTAAAAAGCCATGAAGTACGAATATTTGTTGGTAGCGTTAAGGGAAGGATTCTCGACAATCTAAAAAGAAATTTCAGAACTCCAACCCGATCTGGTATCCCTGAATTAACATTTCAAGGCATATATTGGAATATGAAAAATATGCCAAATGTACTATCTTTAACACTGACCAAAGCCAACAAAATAAAGTAATCACGTCAAACACTTGTTTCATAATGGACTCTTGCACAGGTAAGTTGGTACTTCCAACTATTTTTTCTTTATTCATATACTCCAATGTTGTTTCTTTGCTTTATAGGCTTGTGGAAAATAACAATGTCTATGGAAAATGGCTTGGAATTTTAATTTTGTTATTAAACACAGCATTTTAATGACAGCAAAATGATAAGAAAACAATCGATGCAGAAGAAGGAGGAAAAAGAACAAGTAGAACAAGAACATAAAAAAAGAAGAAAGAATTTATGTATTTATTAATTCTAATTTAGAAAGAAAGAAAGAAGAAGAAGAAGAAGAAGAAGAAGAAGAAGAAGAAGAAGAAGAAGAAGAAGAAGAAGAAGAAGAAGAAGAAGAAGAAGAACAAAAGAAGAAGAAGGAGGAGAAGAAGAAGAAGAAGAAGAAGAAGAAGAAGAAGAAGAAGAAGAAGAAGAAGAAGAAGAAGAACAACAACAACAACAACAACAACAAACAAACAACAACAACAACAACAACAACAACAACAACAGCAACAGCAACAGCAACAGCAACAACAACAACAAGCTATACAGTAAACTTACCAGTGTATGACTTAAATTCATCCTCTAACTGAATAGTTTTACAGCCTTTTTTAATGCTTTGCAGCTTGTCCTGTACTTGCTGGAGAATGTTATCATTGGCGCTATAAACCAAAGCAAAGTCTGCCTGGACACAATCCACCACCGCTCCTCCGTTAGACCTGCAAACACCAGGTCAGTTCTTCCTTTATTGTAGTTCCAGACTAATCTAAATATCCTTTGAAATAGTCAGGAATAAGAAGAGGCCCTAAGTCGGTCGGTCTGTTAGTCCCGTCGGTTGGCTCATTGCTTGCCATTTCCAACTTCATAGGAACATTACATTAGTCAGGGGTCCCAATACAAATTAAGAAAAATCCCTGAAAAAATCCAATCACCGAATTTGTGCACGTTGAGTGTTACATTGACAGCCTGGCCAAAAGGTGTCGGTGATGGTCTGTCTATCAGTACGATCAGCCAGTTTACAAAATGTTTACTTGCTTCTTAAAATGCTAACATATGGATCCAGAGAAGTCACATTCTGGTAAGCTGAAATTCCGCTCGGCAGTAGCCGTCCGTGTCTTGTGCTTTGCCGATTTGACATGGTCAGTCAAAGCACGTGCGCCACTACTGCTGTAGGCAGTAGCGTATCTCACATCGACAAAGCGTGCAATACGCTTTGCCAGGTTCCTCCAGCTTCGCGCACCATGTAGAGAAAGGAACGCTTTCAAAAGTTCGATCAAACCAGTTCCAGTTCCATTTATTTTCGCAGTCTTTGTCAATATCTTTCACTCTGCTAGAGTTCTTCTCCACAATGTCTGCACGCGACATGTTGGAACTGTGAGCAAAATGGCGGAAACCCATGAGGAGGCGCGCGCATCGGCAACTTCCTACCGCGTTTCACCAACTTTCGTCGTCTGCTATGAGACTTTAGCTACATTATTAAATGATTATTTTAATTTTCCTCTCCATATTTTAATTTTCCTCTCAGATTTTTTTTCGCGGATCGCAGGTAATTTTCGCGGAAATGAAATTCAGTTTTTCGCGGAAATCCGCGAAACCGCGGGTAATTGGGACCCCTGATTAGTGGTACCATTCTGTACCATTGTATTTGCTCTACTTAAAAGGTCAAGGTCGCTGGGTAAAATCTTTGCTAAACATGTTTTATATTACACAAAAAGAGACACACATAATATCACCATGTCGTTTATTACCATTATGATTTACCGCAGGACCATTTTTACAGTTGCATAAACGATCAGCTAGCTCACCAGATCAAATTCTCGATCTCCTTGGCATACCACTGTTGGTACACCCTGTTTTCCAGCGGTGATTTTAACGAGACTTTGTGCAGACGCTGGTTTTCCTCCACCTCCCTGCCAGCAAGATCCACGTCGCCATTCAGACCCTCCACTATGATCTCATCCCCTCCGTCAGAAGGAAGCTTGATGCGTGCCAGAGGGTAGTCGCTTTCCAAGCGCAGTTTCAGATCTGCAAGCTGTGCTTTGGGAGCATTTGCCTGCACACAAAAGACATTTCACTCTCATCATTTTCATCACAATACTCTGGCACGCAATGCCTAGAAATACCCCCACCGTATCTCACTATTACATAGTATTTGTAGTAGTATGTCACACACACACACACACCTACACTCACGAACTTGTCACCAGCCAGATTCACAATGCCTAAAAGCAGTGGCCACTCAGAGCAGAGGTGTTGATACAAAGAACTGGTCCCTTTACTAAACGCACATAAGAACATGGGGGAGCAATGTAAAATGTGCACTTCCTCACTTGATGGGTGACCTTTATTTTCTCACTCGTCTCCATCCTTTTATACAGCTGATGGTACCTAAATTAGCTTTCACTGAATGAATTATAAGAACGGTCTTATGCGAACACTTTTTGGTTTCATTCGGTATGAAAGTGGTTAACAGGCTAGTGAGCATTCTGATGAACTTTTTCTGTTACTTAACCCTTTCAAATTCCCAGAGCCAACTGTCCTGAACCACAGTGTTTGCGCACCTACATACATTAAATATTTAGCAGAGTCTGTGAGTTGGGAGGGGGGAGGGTGGGAGTGACAGACAACCCTTGAAAGAGACTCTAGACCCATGGGTAGTTTTGTCACAGATATGCTACTTTGGCTCTCTCGCACTCTTGCGCCATCAGCGACAAAAGAATTAAATCTAGTGGATGAGTTGAAAATGTTGTCTTTCAGCGCTTGTGCTGTGAGCAAAGGTAAACAGAAGCCTAATGCCCTAGAGCACCCACCCTGTATTTTTTTACACTGACAGCTCTCTTCATGTCCCTGATTGCGTTATCCACCAGGCTCTTGTCTCTTCCAGTACAGACTATGCAGGAGTCCTGGACCCCATATGTGCAGCCATATGGAAAGGCAACCTGGTCCATAAAGCTTTTGCCTTGGGGAGTTTGAAGAATGGAGATCACAACAGGTGACAACAAGATGGTCTCCTCTGACAAATTCTGCATAAAAAAGATGAAAGACAATATAAAATAAACAAATCAGGTTTACAAATATAAAATTGCAGCTTAGAAAGACAACTGCCGCATCTCACTATTAATAAACAGTGTTATTTCCAAGCAGAAATATCATCCCCGAAGAATGTATACAATATTTGTCAAAAAATAATGCAAACTCAAAGCGATGCACAAAAACATCTATTGTGCACTGGATGTATATTGGGAGAAAAACACTTGTGTATAACCACTCCAAAGCGGACTAAACTGCTCGACATTAACACATAATAAAATACTGTCAAGATTAGTGTAGATTAGGGAGGCAGGGTGGCCGTGTGGTTAGAGCGTTGGCTTGCGGATCTGAAGGTCCCGAGTTCGAGCCCAGGCCGGGGCATTGTGTTGTGTCCTTGGGAAAGACACTTTACTCCTGTTTCCCACTCCTTCCGATATGGATGAGAGTATAAACTGAGGTCTAGTCTGTGTCGCATGCATTCCATCATAACGGACTTTACAAATCCTGACGCTCATGTCCTAGACGGGTGAGTGCCGGTGACCAGGACACACGCCCAGCATGTACCATGGGTAAAGCGCTTCACTTGGGGCTGCTGTGCTTTCGAAAATTAAAGTGCCCGAATTTCACCTCGGTGATAATAAAGTTGTTAAAATAAAATAAAATAAATTTTAAAAAATAAAAGTGTACCAACCAGAAATAAGCAACAAACCTGAAGTTCCTGCAGAAGAGAGAGTTTTACACTTTCCACAATATCCTCGGGTCCTTTGACTTCTATTGTGCCATCCTCTTTGTGGATCTTGACATCACAAGCAATGCAACTGCTGCTGAAATGCTCTACATCAAAAAGCTGCAATTTGTTTGGGGCAACACTGTATTTCCAAGTTGTCTGGCTTTGTATTCTTTGCAATTCCTGTTCCAGTGTCTTCTGTTTTTCCAGGACATTCTTTCTTTCTTTCTGCATCTCTTCCTCAAATTTTTGTTTTTCTTCTGCCAGCTTGTGTCTCTTACGTTCTAACTCCTGCTTGGCTTCTTCATCTGCAGTTTGTCGACTTCTGGCCTGATCCTGCAGAAGCTTCTCCTGCTTCTGTTGACGTTCCTGCTCCTGCTTAATCTGTTCAAGTTGTCTTTCAAGCTCCTTCTTCCGATTTTCCAGCTCAGTTTCTTTTTGCTTTTCTTCATTTCGCTTTTCCTTTGCTCTCTCTAGTGCAGCTAGTACTTTGGCTTCCACCTTGCTTTGCTCAGATCCAGGAACTTTCTTTTCGGATGTTTGATCAGACGTTTCTTGTCTGACCTGACCAGGAGTTGTCATCTTGTGTTTCTCACCCCATTGGTCAGCAGTCTGAAAAGCCTTACTAGATGCAGGTTGCTGGGCCCACGCAGGTGGAGTAGTTTGTGGCAATGGTAACTGATGTGAGGCAGAGAAAGGTGAATTGTCTTGTAAGTCCGTTCTCAAGCCAAAGTCATGCACGTCTCCAGATGGACCAGGCAACTTCAGCTTAGCTGGAGGTGGATCAGGCTCATCATAAGGTATGGGGTTGCAGTCCTCATCCAGTCTGATAGGTCGAGGAGCAGTGGCTGTTGCTGGAGGTTGTTTGACATATGGTGACCTAGCAACCTGACCCGACTGCACTGATCTGCTGCTGCTTTGGGCGGGTTCAAAGGTAAATAATTCATCTACTTCAGCTGTTGTTGGTGACCAGTCATACTTCCCTCCTCGCCCTCTTCCTCTTCCACGACCATATGGTCTGTTTGTTCCACGCTGACCTCTGCCTTGACCCTTGCGTTCTTGGACTTCATTCTCTTGATCTCCACCTCCATAATTCTCTCCTGTTCTTGGAGGGTAGTTATGCTGATCTTGGCCTCTTCCTTGATACCATGCATCCTGTTGACCTCTTCCTTGATTCCAGTTATCCTTCTGACCTCTTCCTCGATTCCAGTTACTCTGTTGACCTCTTCCTCGATTCCAGTTATCCTGCTGACCTCTTCCTCGATGCCAGTTTCCCTTGTGACCTCTTCCTTGATTCCAGTTAATTTGACCTTGACTTCTTGAATCATCATATCTGTCATCATGTCCCTCTCGTCCTTGATCCCCACCATCCTGACCATGATCTTGACCTTGTTGACTTTCATCTCGGTTGTAGTTCCGGCAGCGCCTTCTGCGATTCTTTCTATAGTTTTTTCCTCGTCCTCTCTGCCCCTGGATGTTCGCAGCATTCTCCTGACTATCCTGACGCCCAAGTGGTTTGACAGACAATCCGCAATGTGCTTCTCTGGTGACTGAGCGCTCCAAATGTTTCGGTTCATAGTTAGGAGCTCCTAGCTCTGGCTGCAACAGCAGTGGATGTCCAGCAGGCCAAGCTTCTGCCATTGCACCATCTCTGCCGATAACATCCTGGGAGGAAGGCTGCCTTAGTGTTGTGCCCTGTTGTAGCCGGCCATGCAAAGGAGAGGCGTGGGTCGGCAAAGGTGCTTTACCACTCTCTGCTTGCTGTCTGCTTTGCGCAAATTGTATTTCACTGGTCCGCTCACTGACATCTTCTTCCTTCCCACTGTGGTCCTGCAGCCCTGGGAAAGGCCGGTGTGTCAGATTGCAAAGGATGCGCTTGTGGAAGTGATCATAGCAAGGCACAACTCTCACCATGCTCTCTTTAGAAGGGAAATGTTGCTCTGTCTTCAACACTTCAGCCACAACTGAAATGAAAGATAACACACAACAAATGTCAAGAAAGTATTGATGTTTCGTGTTTTAACAAAAGCAGGACATTAATTTTATTTCATAATTAAAAGTGTATTCTGTGGGTACTATGGAATACAAAAAAGCAACAATAAATAATAGAACTAAAAAAAATAGAATAAAACTTTAAATTCTGTTTTAAATTTCAAAATAAAATTAAAACTAAATATAACAAAACAAAACATTATTAAAATTGAATCAAATTTATGGGTACGACATGATGTTAAAAAGTCAAAACTTAAACAATCTGAAATGACAACATAAACATCACAATTAGATTTTTTTATCGAGATCAAATAGATTTAAACTGCACATGCAGGTTGTCCGTGGGTCCCAAAATGAAAATTAGGAAGTGGATTGTGCACTGGTCCATCCACATATTTTGTTTATTTTGAACTTGTTGCATATTCATATGAAAAGCCATAGCTCATCAGTCATTGTCAATAAATGTAAAAAGCAAGCATTAGGCAATAAGTTTACATTTATAGTGCATGCTCGCATGCCTTTGACATTTTATGACATATATAGTCTGTCAGATAATAGATACTGCTCATACAATTTACATGTCTGCTGTTTGTACACTTTTGCAGTAAAATTTTTTTGTTATGCAGTTCAACTTTAAATTCTTATGACATGTTTTTTTTATTTCCAATGCATGAGAATACAGTGATCTAATGTTAAAAACTGCATGAACATGAAAAGACATTTTAAAAAGTAAAGTATTGAATTGAAAAAAGTCACACTTGCTATGCACTCAATACTCCCGGCATGGCGGATAATCCAAAATTAAAAATTACTCTGGCAAATCCTGTTTTACTTTGAATTTGTTTTCATGACTGGGACGATTTTATTGTTCCGTTTAGAAGCCACATAAAAGTATTAAATTGTCAGATCATTATGGCGTAAGGAATCAGTGTCAAGTAGTCTGCAGACAAAGAAACTTAAGTTAGGTGTGGAATGGAGGCTGTGTGAAAGGAAGAGGTCATTACCGTCAGGTGATGTGAATGTGACAATGGCCATGCTGTATTCATCAAAATCCACAACTCCATCATTGCCGTCCTCGTCTTCTATCACTCCTTCATCCTCCCCTCCAAACAGCTTGCTGTCAAAGTAGTAAAAAAGATTGTCATGGGTCAAGGTGGGGCTACGGTCAAGGACTAGAATGGAGTCAGGGGCTTCCTGGATACGAAGAAATTGCAGTGACTTCCCTTTGGCTCTATTCTCTCCTTCCGCATTTTCAATATGCTTTTCTGAAACAGAATGTGTTTAAAAAATTTTTTAATTAGTTGTGTTTGCTAGTTGTTGTTTTGTTTTGGGGCAAAAATGAAATTTAAAAAATACATTATATTTCTGCTGGATATTCAACAGCAAATGAGTCTCTTTTAGACAACTTCAGCAGTCTATTTAACAGAACCTGAACCTAGAAAAAATTAATTTAAAAATTATTTTCTTTTGTTTAAATAATACTTGATAAACTGTACAACTTTGACATTCTAAAAATGAACCAAAAAGAAACCACATTATTTTCTTTGTTAAAATAACATTAGATCAGCTTTAACAGTAACATAAAACTTGTTTTATTGAAAAATTAACTCAATAAAAAAATCTACTAAATGTATAATAATTTATGTTACATTTGGTCTTTCTGTCACTCAAATGTAACCTATACAGGTTTTCATATGTCATCCTGTCCATCAAGGTAACATTTTTATGATAAGAATAAGAATATTGGATGCAACATACTCTCTTTTCCCCATATCACCTATCAGACTCAAAAGTCAAAGTGAGGCGATCTGAACCAAGTACCTACCTCACATGTTTTATACACTCTCACAAACACACATCGAAATATACGGCACCGTTCAAAAAAAACTTCATTCAACTGCATTTCGCCCAATCCTTTATTTTCGAAAATAAGTCAGCATGACCTCTTTTCTGAGCTATGAGACCCCATTGTATAACGATTCGCCCAAACACGAACTCACGGTTCACCCAATTGGTTTTAATTGACCAAACTTCTGCATGCCAAAAGTGTTAGAGCAACTCAAAAACAGTTTTAAGATTTTTTTTTAATTCATTGAATTGCTGTCTTTTCTGATATATAAAGGACCATAAAGAGATGGCGAGACTTCAGTTGGTGAAAACAAAACTCTTTAATGCTTTTAAAGTTTACTTCCTACTTATTTTTTTACTGTTCATTTTTGAAAGTGGTAATTTGGGGTGAAACGTGGTGATTATTTAAATATTGGCTCAAAAGTGATTGAGTGGATCATGACTGGGCAAAACATAATTGGTTGAAACGTGATTTGGCCAACTGTGATGCACTGACTCATACATGTGTAAACGCAGGGAGATCGCTATTAGAAGATTAACCCTATTATAGATATAGATATAGATATATATTCAACAATGTTTGACATTGTGGACTGGACAATGTGTAAGTAAAATTCGGGCTACTGGAAAATGTCTAAATTTCAAAATTAATTAAAATAATTAAACTTCATGTACCAAAGTGAACAGCAAAGACCAAAGTGGTATCTCATGTACTCTGTTGGATATAAATATCCCAAGCTAAGAAGAAAAAAGACTCAAAGGTATTAAGCTACTAAAGATTGAAATCCAAATTTTAGGGGTAGTATACTACGCAACGCAGTCCACCAAACTGCAAATGGAGGGTACCTGGTTCCATTTAGAACCATGGAAGGTAAGGCAGCAAGAGAAAGAGAGAGGAGAACCACCCTGGAACCCATGAAGCTGGCCCAGAAAAAAGGGAGGTTTCAGACATTTATATAATTTTTTTTTCTTTTACAATGTTTATTGAAATAAAAGCACACATAGCTACTATATTACACTAGTATTATTGTCAAACTACCTGGAAGACCTATCTGGGTACCATAGCTGTCCCTGGGGCAATCTAAACCAGCAGTGAAAGCATGCATTCTACTATTATAACTATATAACTATTATTCTATGCTGGCGATTGCACGGAGCACTCAGAAACTGTTACACATTGTAGCACTAGCAGAACTTTTATTTATTTTAATGTATCCTGAACATACTATTAGTATTACAGTTGAACCTCCGGTATCTGTCTCTCTTGTATACGACTCCCTCGGTAATGTGACCTGAAAACTTCTGACAGATTCACTTCCAATAATAAATGACCTCTGGTATGCGACAACCTCGTTTATGTGACCAGCGACCGTGTTTTAAGCCCTTTATACAACCGTCTTAGGCAATTTAAAAGATGAGTTAATTTATTGACTGGACCTTTCGTTTTCTCTCTCGTGTTAGTGTACGCCTGCTGTTGTCTGCTATTTCCGGTTCACAAGTAAGGGACATTACTAGCGCAAGTATGGGACATTACTCGCCTACACAGGAAAGTTCTTAGTTCGGCAGAGAGAATGAAAGTGACTGAAAGAAGTGAAAATGGGGAGAGTTGTTTGTCTATTGCTAAAAGTTTAGACGTTGGGAAGACCCAAATTCAGATTATTATAAAGGATAAAAAATTTTGACTACATAACCCTCCGACCATGACACCCCCCACCCCCCCTTCTATTTCCGGTATAAGACCACCTCTATTATAAGACCGTTTTTACTCGTTTTGGACGGTCTTCAGTGTTTCCCAAAACGCACATGTGTGCGTCAGAGACGCACAAAAACTGAAAAAGGACGCATTAAAAAAAAATTGGTGCATCACAAGGGAGGCAACGGTTGTTTTTTTTTACTGTATCCCGGCACCTCTGAGCTATCGTGCGCACGAGCCGAGTAAGCGCGGTGATCTCCCCTACCCACTGACCGTGCTGACACGCATGCGCAGCCTTTTTGTTTGCTTCCGAAAAGATTAAACATGTCGCTCGACACATGGCTACGGAAAACGTCAGAAAAAAATCAGAAATGCTGAAGACGATGCAATCGTTAAATGTTGAATCATCATTTTCAGTTCTCCCTAGACTTGGCAATGATGATCTTGTCTGTAATACGCAGTTGAACAGATTTTTTTGTCTCTTTTTTTTTCTTTCTTCTGGTCATCGACTTAGTCACCTCTAACACTAACTGCTTTTACAGAGACAATTTGTCAGTACATGCAGATTGATGTGTGTAAATTGTCGTATGACTATTTCATGTTTGTTCTATTGTCATTTTATGTGATTTTAAGGTTCCTCTAGTCAATGATGGATTCCTTTGTAACATTTATCAGAACAGCATTCCTTTTGTTGTGTTGCTTATTTTATGGCTATTCATAATTTTCAATAAAGTTGCATTGAAAACTATAAGCTTTGTTTGACTTTGAGGCGTATTTGTGTGTCCGTGATGTTGGTAATCAAAATCAAGGTAAATGTAGGAATTGTAAGGGGACTCTCAAATTTTGTAAGGGGACTCTTGAAATTTTGCACCAGAGTCCCAAGGACTCTCTGAAAAAAAAGCTGTGGGAAACACTGGTCTTATACCGGAGGTTCCACTGCTACCCATTACAGTTTATAGTGTGACCCAATATTAAACCATCTTTACCAGTAAGTCGCTCTGTGAATGTGAGTAAAGCAGTATGGCGAACATCAAGAAAGTGTTCAACTCCATTCTCTTCTAGTTCTGCTTTTGTCACCACCTCCATAAAATTCTCAAGCATGTCCCTGGACCAGCCATCTGGAATGTTCTAGTAAAACAGAAGAATAAACCAAAATAAAATGAAACAAAATGATTTCACCATATTTACATTTTTGCAAACTGAATGGCATTATATTATTACTACTTTTAGCACTACTATACAGATTTAGATTAAGTCATTAACCAATTGCATGGTTGCACTTGCAGTTTCTGATAAACTAACGTAATTCCAGTTGTAGTTCTGTCGAAAATGTTTTCCATATATGCATAATTTTTGTAATCAGCGTTTACTTTATAATGCGCCGTTGATCTAGTAAAGGTAGGTACAGGCAGGTCAAAATTAAATTTCAGGGGAAGTTAATTAAAATTATAAAATTATGAAAGAGGGCAAAAATACAAACACAAAAAACAAAACAACTTCTTTCTATCTCTACTAGAACCAGAGATACAGACCTTTAAATATGGTACATATTCAGCCGTTTTTGGCCGTTTTTGTCAAATTTCACGACAAGCTGATTTTGAGAAGCTGTAAGAAGCCACCATTTCCATAAAACATGTTCAAATTAATACAATTTGTTGCATTGTTTATGTACATTAACCCTATTTTTTTTGAGGCTATCAAACCCATAAGCAAGACCACTGGCATGACCTAAATGTTGCAGTTTCTGCAAATTTTAGCTGCGGCCGTAAGAGCAATTATGTGTGTACACTTCAAATAGCTGTAGAATGTAACATTATTGTTCGATTTTCAAAATTCAAAGTGTTCTGTGTGTGTTTTTTATAGACTTTTAAAATGAAATGCAGCATGACAACATTCCTATATATATGAGGAAATAACATTTGCCCTCACCCCCCCCCCTATCCCCCCCCTCACACACACTTACACACAATATTATTTGCAAATGACACCTTTCCAACCTTGACTGGTTTATTCAGCAAGTTTTACTTTAGGCAACAAAGTACAGGAGCTTCTTTGCATTAGTTTCTAGCCCTAGATCCGTTATTATTATTATTATTATTATTATTCATTTATTGGCAGTTTTGAAGGTCACATTATTCATATGGGCCTTTTTCTTGGCTGTGTACATTTATAATAACATGACTAACATTTCTAAATGCATTATTTTGGGGTAAGAAGAGTAAACAAGAACATAAACTTCACTTTTGCTGATTTGCATTCAGTGTAATAACATTTTCACAGTCTGTAGTGTAATAGGGGTTTCCCACACCACTGTAGCCTACTGTTTAATCGGGCAGATTACCTCCCTTGGAGATTTGTTTATGAAACTTTTGCAACAGATATCTTATTTAAAGTTGAACATCCAGCACTACAATTAAATCAGCAGTTGTCAGAACTACTTATTGACACATTTGATATTTTATGGTCCTTGTATTTATTGATTAAAACACACAGTGAACTTTTTCATCGGGCACTTCAATGCCTTGTTTCCATTTTCTCAACAGGTCAAAGGCAAGAGTGCCTCAGCGCCTTGATTGTGAAAAATACTAAATTTTAAGTGCAATTCCAGTTTATATATAACCTTCCAACAACATTTACAGCAAAAATACATTGAAGTATGTTTGATTTTCTACCAAAATCGCGTCTAATCTGACTCCAAAGGTCCCAGGTCAACTCATTCATGTTAGCTGCCATTTTGACACAGACTGAGAAGAACAACCAATGGCTGTGCTCGTTTCATTCAAAAGCTACGAGGCCCTGCTGAGGTTACAAGGATATCGTGTAGACCACTAGAAAGAGCGAAAATCAACGTTTTCAAAAAGTATATGCTTTGTATGCTTATTTTTGCGCTTTTTGGTCGAAAATGACTCCTAAAATTTGTTTTTTGTGATTTAGACTCTTATTTTTTTTAAATTACAGGCAAAATTAGTATCAGTTTGAAGGGAATTATCTGCACTCTCTTTCTGTGCTATTTTTAGCTGTGTACATTGAATGGGGAGACGTAGCCAGCGCAAGGACCACACCGTGTGTTTTTTGTATCACTCGGCAAGCCACGCTCACAGCGAGAAATAACCATCCAGAGCCTTTTTTTAAAAAATTGTCAAAAATCACTCATTCAACATACAGCAAACAGAAATACATCATTGGAAAGGGTAAAAGTTCAACTTTGTTTACAGTACAAATAATGTGGTAGTGCATGCACAAATTGTGTCATAACATTCGTGGGAATGCAACTGAAAAACAGCTGCTGAAGCGTTAGTCTTACAGTTCAAGACATAGCCTGCCGGTACCTAGTAAAGGCTATACATGTTAAAATGTATACTGTAAATTATGAGTGGAATGACACGCACTGACGCAGACATCTTGAAACAGACTTTCAATGAAAACAAGTTGGCAACGTACAAATCTCAAACTAACCTGAACAATCATTTTCCTTCTCCATGGCTCATCAGAAGTCGCCATCGCGCAGTTAAAATGCAAACGAATGGGCTATACTTTCAACTAACGTACAGTATCCACCTGAATTGTCATTGCTAAAATTAAAACCAAAAGTGCTTTCCCTGTAATTCCTATGTCTAAAAACAGAACCGAAAGTACTTCTCACGAACGGCAACTCTTCCAGAAATAACGAACGATTACTCAATGATTCAATATTTGATCAAAAACGACAGTTGCGCTCTTCTTTCTTTCTTATAATTATATATATCGCATAATTATCTAACACGAATCTATTTGGGAAGTGGCGCAGTTACTTAGGTGCCGGTTTCGAGATTATTGACCTTTTACAGTTTTAGTCCGGTTTCACCAAAAAAAACTGAATGCAGTGAGTCAGAACCATCAGTCTACATTCCAAAGTAAGACTGCTGCGCTCTCTGGTCATCTCCATCTTCCTATATGCTTGCGAAGCATGGACCCTCACAGCAGATCTCCAACGAAGAATACAAAGCATGGAGATGAGGTGCTACAGAAGACTTCTGTGCATTTCCTATACCCAACACATCACCAACGACGAAGTCCGACAGACCATCACACAAGCCATTGGACAACACGATGACCTGCTCACAGTGGTGAAGAAACGGAAACTCCGATGGTATGGCCACGTCACCAGATCATCAGGCCTTGCAAAGACCATTCTGCAAGGCACAGTGCAAGGAGGTAGAAGAAGGGGGAGACCGAAAAAGAGGTGGGAGGACAACATTCGAGAATGGACTGGTTTGACACTGAGCGAAGCCATGAGGGCTGCTGAGGACAGAGAAAGATGGAGTATGCTGGTTAAACGATCATCTGTGGTGCCCCTACGACCTTCGGGTTTTGGGACAGGATAGGATAGGATAGGCAGTGAGTCAGTCAAAATTTTAAGAAATCCTATCTATCCTATTCATATCCCGTAACTCGGAGGTCGTAGATGATCTCAAGCATGTCCCTGGACCAGCCATCTGGAATGTTCTAGTAAAACAGAAGAATAAACCAAAATAAAATGAAACAAAATGATTTCACCATATTTACATTTTTGCAAACTGAATGGCATTATATTATTACTACTCGTTTAACCAGCGTACTCCATCTTTCCCAGTCATCGGCAACCCTGATGGTTTCGCTCAGTGTCAAACCAGTCCATTCTCGAATGTTGTCCTCCCACCTCTTTTTCGGTCTCCCTGATCTAATTCTTCTACCTCCTTGCACTGTGCCTTGCAGGATTGTCTTTGCAAGACCTGATCATCGTGTGTATATGCGTGTTGATTTCCGTCCCGTCTTCTAATATCAATTCCCCTCCTTTACACCACATGTTTGAGTGGATAGATCAATGTGTGTCACCAAAGAACGTTTAGTTTCACAAAGAAGGAGCATAACTACCGGACAGGGCTGGCGTGCATGAACGAACTTAAAAGCCGACTTAGACTTAAGTAGCATGTTTCAGTGAAGCGTTCATGCACGCCAGCCCTTCGCCACCAAGCGGTCATCATGATAGAAAATGGCTTACGGCATGGAACGAGACACTGTACCTAGCGGAAATTCTACGAAAAGACATGTGGGAGTGATCACTGCAGACGTGCAGTGCTATTAACTGCATAAATGGTCGTTACAAGTGACTTTCATTCTTCATATTCCCGAAGGATGAAACAAGATGAGTGTCACAAATGATTGAAAACTATGCTTATTTGTAGACGAACAGGCCGTTTTGCCACTAAACTGTATAGGCCTACGTGACATAAATCTTCCTCAATAATGATGATAATAATAATAATAATAATAATAATAATAATAATAATAATAATAATAATAATAATAATAATAATAATAATAATGTGTTTGTATTCGCTTTTTGTTGTCCGGAAACCAATGTACACTGTAGTGTCGATAACATTAAAGCTAGATCTCAAGGAATTAGATCACTCGTGCTAGATCTATACTGTTTTTGAAATCAATTATAAAATAGACCATCTTCTGCACTGCTGCTTCGCATCCTGTTAACTCGACAGGAAAACTTTTGTCTTGAATAGCCTTCTCTCGAATAACAAACGATAGCATGATCATCGGTAGCTAGTCTTTCTTATTTCGGGTTTGAGCTAGGGCTATTAGGATTATTTTAAAAAAAATAAAAGAAATGAGTACCGGCGGCGTGCGGGTCTATGCCTATGCAGTATGCTGTTATAGCCGCCATTCATAGAAAACGGCGTTCAATGTATATCTGGATACATATCACATCGATGAATTTGGCATGATTTTGGTTATCAATTAGCATAGCAATAGTGCATTTTTACGCTGGTAATTTTTGCCCTCGGGATGAACTTTTTAAAGTGCTAGACTATCGGGTTTTTGTCACGAATTTTGGCCTCGTGCTTTATCATTCTGAAACACTTGGTGTTTGTAATCAATCTGTTTACTTTAAAAAAAAAAAAATTAAACACAAAGAAACACAATAAAAACCATTATGTTCTTTCTTGTTCAAGAAGATCTATTTTTACGCTGGATTTTTTGGCAATCTGCAGGAACTTTTTGGAGTGCTAGACTACCGGTTTTTAGACAAAAAGTTTGGTCTCATGCTTCGTCATTCTGAAACACATCAACATACATCCCAGCTACAAACCTTTAATTTTTGTGTGCACTTATTTTCTTGTACATTATTTTTTACCCAAAAGGATAATTTACTTATTGTTTCACAAGCATCTGTGCTTATACTGCACATTCTGGGTCGTTTAATTTAAAAAAAAAAAAAAAAAACGATTAGCCGCATTCGACACTCGATCGAGGTTTGTTTAACCTTGGCGGTTGGTCCCGAAAGTGCTGAGTTGAGCAATGCCCGACTTCCGGGTGTCTTACTTAAGCCGGGCGCCTTTGCGCATGCGCCAGGTCAAGTCTGTCCGGCTTTTTCACGATGTTCTTAGGCGTCGTAACTCTAACCCTAACTCTAACCCTAACCCTTACTAAAACTACTATTGCACTGTGCGTATGCGTCGAATTTTGTAATGCGTCGGCCAATCAAAATGCTCCCATTCGCTCCCAGCCGAAATAAGATACTAGGAACTTTGACGATGTTTGCTCTAAGATGAAGCAGAAGATACCGGGAAAACTATGAGAGTGAGAATGGGCTGTACCTAAGGTCCCAGCAGGTCTTTTCCGTACAAGGAACGAGCCCGCATATTGCAGGTAGGGGATAGGACAAACCGCAGGGTATAACGAACTGGTCGCTGACGTAGATTCACCAGATTGCCTTTTGTAGAGAGGGCAATGATCTCCGAGAATATAGGATTGGATCATGGAACAGGATAAGTTAGGTTAGGGGTATAAAAGACCCATGAAACGGTCTGCAAGGGGGGGGGGGGGGGGGAGGGGGGCGGGTAGCTCAGTTGGTAAGAGCGTCTTGCTAGTAACCGAAAGGTCGCTGGTTCGAATCCCGGATCATATTATTTTCCCCTTTACCAACAACTGGCCCGCTGGTGTCAGTATAAATCGGTCCAGTAGTCACCTATATGCGAAAGTGTCGTGTGACTATAATCTACAAACAACAACAACAACAACAACAACAACAACATCTGCAAGAGGGGAGGAGTCATTCCTCGGCTGAACAGCGACAGTCAAGGACGGGCATGCTAGCTCAGGACGAGGTAGCGCAAGCTCCTAAGAGGTTAGCATCGCCAGGAGTCTGTCTTCTTCGAGCTCCAGCATTTACCATTCGCTGAGGTGTTGGGTGCCTTCTATTCCTACCATCTGCCAACCTGCATTTCCACTGCGGCGGTTATCTGTTCAGCCTGCCTAGCCGACCTGCGTTTTCCACTGCGGCGGTCGCCGACCAGCATTTACTACTGCGGCGGTTAATAGGCTTTTCGAGCTCACACCTGCTCACGGAGACGTTCAGTCCCACAGACGCCCAGCATGCGGAGATGAGGAGGACGCGCCGTCGGGGTGGAACAGGAGCCTACCCGGCGGTGGCAGTACAGAAGTCGAAGCTGCTGACGCGGACTGTGGGAGATTCCGATACGGCTCCGTTGGTCCCGGCGTCGGTCGTGCTGCGTTGAAGGGCCCTCCTCGCTTGACTTCCGTCTGCTTGGCCTCCGGCTACCCTTCACCTTTCTCTACGATTGGGCGACGTGGGGTTCCCTTTGGAGCGTGGCGACCTCCGGACTACAGGTGTTTCACCGCCAGTGGCACCCTGCGTTTGCCTACCCACCCTCACGCGGCCTCTGCTTGGCCACCTCCTTGCGGTCCTATCGGCGCTTCCTTCAAGAGCCACATCGGCACACTTCCTCAGGACAGGCCCTGCGTCCTGTTTGGCACCCTTACGGCATCTCGCTGCGCACCCATGCGCTCTTCACCTTTGGCATTCTTACTACAGCTGCTCTTCTGCTTCATCATGACTTCTTCCGATTGTAGCAGCAGCCTCGTGCGCTTCATCCTCAAGCGACTTTCCATTACAGCAACATGACCTCTTCCTCCATCGTGCTTCACCTTCTTCAACATGACTTCTTACTACAACGGCTATCATCCATCTAAGTCCACTATATGCTTATGTGTCAGGGGACGGTAATCTACCTACTGACTGACTGACTGACTGCAAGGGGTGTCCCCTATACGCTACGTGTCCGGGGACTTTAATCTATCTATACCGGCCTGCCTGCCTGCCTGCAAGGGGCAGTCCGTCCTGCCGGGTACAGCTGAATTCTTATTGTAAAGGTAGACCCATAAAGAAGGAGAACGTGAAGTGAATGGAGGTTTTGAAGATGAGGTAAGAACAACCCTCATTGAAACTTCTTTTGTTAGTTATATCAAAGAAAGTACAGCTGTACTTTCTTTGGTTATATGTGCATGCGAATTTTATGGTTGGTGATTGCAGTAGATTAAGTATAGGTTATTAAAAGACAGCCAAAGTGAGTGCCTTATGGAATGGAATTTTGTTTCTTCGATTGGATGGTAGTGTCTTCGGATGGCAGTGAGACCTGTTCGGGTTTGTGCGTTTATAGACTATGATTGTTTTAGTTAAGGCTTGATCCCCTTACAGGTACGAAAGTAGTTTAATTAGTTTAGCTCTCTCACAAGTTAACGCTTACAGCATCGCGTTACATTTGTTTACATGACGCTGTGCACTGGATTGCCTCCCCTAAGTTTTTTAACACGATGACCGCTTGAAGCGCTTCGCGCGGAATGTCGTCATTATTTATATAGCAGTCTTTCGGAATTATCCGAATGCGTTAACTGAATATTCTTTGGTGTCACAGACATTTGTATGTGGACATGCGAGCGCCTGGTAATGGTCACAGGCATAGGCGCTCGCGTGTCCAGATAGGCCTACCTATCCTATCCTATCCCGTAACTCGAAAGTCGTTGGGGCACCACACATGTTCGTTTCACCAGCGTACTCCATCTTTGTCTGCCCTCAGCAACCCTCATGGCATCACTCAGTGTCAAGCCAGTCCATTCTAGAATGTTGTCCTTCCACCTCCAGTCTCCATCTTCTTCTGCTTCCTTGCACCGTGCTTTGCAGGATGGTCTTTGAAGGCCTGATGCTCTAGTGACGTGGCCATACCATCGAAGCTAGTCCTGATTTGGCTCGGAAGAGTTCGCTGGACCTAAAGCAATAATCATGTAATGTAATGTAATGACGTAATACCATCGAAGGTTCCGTTTCTTTACCATTGTGAGCATGTCATCGTGTTGTCCAATGGCTTGTGTGATCGTCTGTCGGACTTGTTGGCGATGTGCTGGGTATAGGAAATGCCCAGAAGTCTTCTGTAGCACATCATCTCCATGCTATTATTCTTCGCTGTAGATCTGCTGTGAGGGTCCATGTTTCACCAGAGTATAGGAAGATGGAGATGACAAGGGATCGCAGCAACCTTACCTTGGAGTGTAGACTGATGGTCCCGTCTTTCCAAATTATATGGGCTTCAACCTTGTCAGGGCATCAGTTGTTTGTGCGATCCTGGAGAGGACTTCC
Organism: Oncomelania hupensis; assembly: GCA_036898135.1. Lineage (NCBI taxonomy): Eukaryota > Metazoa > Mollusca > Gastropoda > Littorinimorpha > Pomatiopsidae > Oncomelania > Oncomelania hupensis. The sequence goes on from CM072518.1 coordinate 38,449,786, forward strand.
TGTCGGGAGCCATTGTCTGGACTGGACTGGACTGGGATTAAATTAACGTCCCCGACACCAAAGCGTAAAGGGGACGAGTGTTGAAATCAGGAAAATAACGCCGACAAGCAGCTGAAGATGTAGGCTAGTTGCAGGTGAAGAAGAAGAATTTGCTGGTAGTGGAGTGTATGTAGAAGCGGAGCGCTCGAGGCGGCACTGAATGAAGAAGCAGACCGTCGCGGGAGAAAAGGAAGTCGCAGTAGAGTGGCGATATCCAGGGAGAGGTGCTAGGGGAGGGATGGGAATGATCTTCAAGATGGGTAAACTATGGTAAGTGTAGGACAGACCAGGTCTGCCAGACTATGGTTGGATAAAAGTTTAAAAAATTTTTTATAGTCTCAAACGTTAAAAATCCTACAGGACCACATTTAAAAACAGGGAACACGAATGTGAAAACTAAGAAAAATGTTAAAAGAAGATAAAAGGCAAAATAAACGCCGGGAGACCAATAAAGGTAACAAAGGCCCAAAATATAAAAAATGCACCAGGCACAGGGGAATAAATCTAATAAAAGGTGCGGGTGCCGTCAAAACAATTTTGACGAGGATGGCTAAGAGGCCATCATGCTAAAACTGAATCGGCTACGGAGCAGCCCCGTCAGACGAAGTACGGCCAGGCAAGGGACCACGGTGAGATCGGAGCGCGTCTTTAATAGGGACATTTTTGAATCCCCAACGGAAGGTGTCTAGAGCATAGTCTAGCTCGTCAGCATCTACATAGGGCGCAAAGGCACCAGCGGCCACCTCCAACCATCCCGCTAGTTCAGAACTAGAGGGAGGTTGCCTCGACTGTTTCGCCTGGGTGGCGCAAGTCCTAGTGGACTTTCCATCATGGCTCGGGGAAAACTGAGCCTCCGCGTCACGCACGTGACCGGGACCGGCGGTCACGACTTCAAACTCGGACTGGGTTCCAGCATCAGAGCAGGACTGGCTGGAAGTAGAGACCGGACGCCCAGCCAGGCCGCGGACCGTATCCACCAACCCGGCCACCGCGTGAGTGAGCCTCTCAACCATGGACTCGAGGCGAGCAATGGCAGCCCAGGGGTCGCCGCCGCCAGAAACAGGCGCGGACGACGTCCTCGCAGGGTTCGAAATCCCAGACCCCAGGGAAGGGGGAGCAGAAAGGAGCGGATCAGGACAGGTAACCGATGACGCGGAGGGCAGCGCTGCCACCTTGGCAGGTGGAAGCGCCACCGGAGCCCCCCATGCAGATTTAACAGGAGCCGAAGCGGCGGCAGAGTCCGCAGCCAACTGTGAACGGGCCAAGTGGAGAGCTTGCAAACGAGGCATGTAAGTGGCGGCCCTGAGACGATTCGCGAGGACGCGCTCCCTCAGGGCCGGACAGTTTTGATTTGAAGCCGAGTGATTACCGCGGCAGTTCAGACAAAATCGCGTACTGGCTTTACAGTTCGCGCCGGAATGACCAGACTTACCGCAAGAGGAGCAAGCGGGAGCAGACCTACAGTGTTTTTTAGTGTGACCCAGCTTCTGGCATTGATAGCAGCGGACAACTGCCGCGGCAAAAGGACGGACAGAGTAGTTTCTTGAATTTATCAAGAGAACAGAAGGGAGGGTCGGCGCTTCGATAACGACCTTGATCGACGCCGAAGCCGACCCATCCGCGCGGAGCAAACGATGTATGCTTTTGATCCGGCAAGGGCGGACCGATCCCTCAGGGTCGACCAGGCCCTCGCACTTAGAAAAAATCTCTTCGACCGAGATCGAAGCAGGAATGTCCTGTACAACCCCCTCGACTATCGAACAGGGAATCACGCAAGTGACCGCGCGATTTCCCAGGGTACCGAGACCGACCAATCGCTGCTGCTGCGCCAAAGTCCTGCAGCTAACGAGGAAGCCATCACTGATGGGGCGGACGCGATCAACCGAGCCCACCGCGTCGCGCAAAATATCGACCAACCTCCAACCAAAGGAGTCGGTAGCAGCGACACCAGATTCACAGGCAAACTTGACCGTCACCGGGAACCGGCAAAGGCCATGTACAGGCTGGGAAAGGATACTCGACGCAAACGTGCCCACGGACCGAGGTTTGCGCTTTCGTCTACCGGAGACGGCGGTCCAAGCCTGCTGTTCAGCTCCCGAAGGGGCAACATCAGTCACCGAGTCAACCGCAGCATCCATAGCATCGTCAGCCACGGGCGACTCCATGTCAGAGGACGAGGAGGAGGAAGCAGAAAGTGTCTCCCTCGCTCTCTTGCGGTTGGGGGTGAGCAACCCCGCGGCTTCCGAGGCAACCAGGTCGCCAACAGGAACACCGACAGCCCCCGTAGGCTCTGATAATTTAGCGAGCGCCTTCGCCGACTCAGTAACGGGGCGGATCACCGGAGAATCTCTACGCGCGGCCCCCACGGGGCAACGACGCCACGGCGGCGCACGCGAGACGGGGCTCTCCATGCCAAGTCAGTAAAATACTGAATAAAACAAAGTCAGCACAAGGTAAGAACCTATCCCCAATGGGGAGCCTAATAAAATAATCAACACGATAAAATTTAAAAGCTAAAACCGACCCAACAAGGGAGCACTACAATGTAAAACGATTCAGAAATTATCTAACTTTACAATTCAAGTCCAGGACTTGAATTTAAAAATTTCAGTAAAATATAAAACCCTAGAAAGGGCAGCTAAGGACTCGGGGCAAAAACAAAACAATATCACCACAAAGGCGGATCTCCAAATCGCTGCTGGCGACGACCATCAACAGTTGTCACGAACTGGCTAGCTTTAACTCTGCACATTGACTATTTAGCATGTGTAGTCATTGTACCCTTAGAGAGTCAGTAAGCTACACAGCAGCAATTAAGATTACAGCACACTGCGAGCCTGACCCACACAGCGTAGTGACTTAATCAGCACTGTGTGCGAGAGTCGTAAATATTTTACCCAATGAGAGCTTAGGCAAAGCGGTTCGAGCTAGTTTGACTGTGTCAGAGCCTAACACAGCTTTGGTCAGTTGGGAGGAATACACCGAAGTGTTAACAGCTAGAAAGCTGGCAGAGAAATCTCTCCACACTTAGACCAGGAAGCAGGACTTAGAATTCTATCAAGTCACCACGGGCCTGAACTTGTCAAACAGGTAAATGAACACCCTTCTGTTTCATCGTGATATATTTATATTATTGTTGAAATTATGTTTGTGGAATTTGCTATGCATAAATGTGAATTATTAATCCGAATTTGCCGTACCACGTGGAAGAGCCGACCACGAGGCGAAAAACGACCGGTTGCGCCGCCATGTTGTATCCCGTACGGAACCACTGTTGTTTAACTTATATGTATGTTTGCAGACCAGTGGCTGTACCACTGAATGTTTATAATATTATTAATTCTGTATGTGTATAGTTAGACACGATTGATATTTATGTATGTATAGGAATTTAGAGTGAGATTACAGCGGACCCCGGAAGTAGCAGAATGTTCGTCGCTTATGTATAGAGATGTGGAGCTATCACTGAGGGCTACTTGGCTTTCAGTGAGACGCTCTGCACAAACCGATTATTCAGGGTTGTGCAGAATTTCGTCTCTTATATTACAGACGAGCAGGCGAGCTATCCCGAGCTATCCCGAGCTATCCTGTGCACCCCACTCCACAGAAACGACTAGTTGGTCGAGGATCCTCTACCGCACAAGACGGAAGGAGATACCCGAAGAAACACCCTGTCAGACCCCACAGCGTGGCAAGGGAACCCAACTACACAACGACAAAGGTGTACCAGAAGCTACCTCACAGAAGGACTTCGAACACCCCACTCATGAGTTAAGTGCATAACACGAAGGTGCACTTAAACTGATCTAAACAGGACCACAGTAGTCCAACTCTTCAGAAACTGTAAAACGGACCACAGTAGTCCAAATCTACATGAAATATTATAGCAAAGTGCCCAAGGAAGATATAACAGCTGCCTAGACTATCAGCGATCGAACTATTAGCAGTGACTGAGACTTTTTAAGTTAGATTAGTACTTAGAGAATCTTGTATAGAGTAGAAGAAATAAATGTGTGATTTTAACTGTTATCAAGTGGCTGGACTACATATGATTCATAGCCGTGTGAAAGCTAGTGTGACAGTATCTTTTACCATTTTTCTATCTATTTCTGTACCCCAACCTTAACACAGAACGAGCTAAACAAATAAATTTATTAAAGTAATTCATAGGGTGACGTACTAGCAGTTCCCACCGAATAAACGTGAGGGTCCATAATTCCATTGTGCAGAGCCCATAAACCCCACGTGACAACAGTCACACAGCAAAAGCAGGTAAGATGCCCCAATGTAGTGGCGACAAAGGTGTAGAGAGGAAAGCAAGCCTCATCAGTCCCTCACAGAAAAGTATAACGCCAAGTCGGTTGTCAAAGTTCGATGCGGGCGTGAAGTCGGAGAGCGTGCGTGCCAGACATCCTCTCTCATGCACAGTCAAAAGCAGAATGTCATTGTCCAACCAGCCATTGTCTGCTATAATTGCTCCTAAATATTTGAAGCTGTGGACCGTGTTGAAGGATTGGCCTTGGACTTAGATGTCCGTCTTGATGCCATTGATGCTGTTGGTCATCATTTTGCCCTTCTCTGCATTTATTTTCATTCCAAAGGCTTTGGAGGTGGTGTCAAGCCTCTGTACCAGCTCTTCAAAAATGTTGGCAGGTTTATCACCGGCCGACTATTTCTCCATTCTAGACTAAATACAACACAATGAGGACTTTGATGCATCGGGACTTAATATTCCGCCGATTTCCTTTGCCAAAGGCAAATTTATGGTTTTTATCGCACAATAATGTGGTATTGTATTGTATTCCAGACTTTCTGAATTGTAGTGATTACTTGTGTGTGCGTGTGTACGAGATACATGGTATATTGGATAAAATAAATCTCCATTTGAGTTTCACATACAAATTCCAATGTTATGGTGTCATCATCATCATCATCATCATCATCATCATCATCATCATCATCATCATCATCATCATCATCATCATTACCTTTTATAGTTATCATCATCTGCTTCTTCTTCTTCTTCATTTTTTTCATCATCTTCTTCTTCTCAATCATACTTTCGTTTTCGATTCTTTCCTGTTGTTGTTGTATTCGTCTAAAGCTGTAATTGCGAATAATTTAATAGCAACAACGTCTGATGATATGTGAAGGTGAATTAGGGTTGCGGGTGGGAATGGCCTTGGAATTGAAAGGTTACAATTTTGCCTATATATTATTTTGCCAACATTGAAGTTAACAATCGCTAGCAAAAAAATTTTTTAAGTTATACATTAAAAAATAATAATACATAAATTACGTCAATACGATAACCTCACTCGATGTATATAAGTTTTGTTTTTTGTTTAAGGCATATGTACACTCTAATTACATTCTATCCTATCCCGTAACTCGAAAGTGGTTGGGGAACCACAGATGATTGTTTAACCAGCGTACTCCATCTTTCTCTGTCTTCAGCAACCCTTATGGCTTCACTCAGTGGCAAGCCAGTCCATTCTCGAATGTTGTCTTCCAGCCTCTTTTTTTCTGTTTCCCTCTTCTTCTGCCTCCTCGCACCGTGCTTTTGCAGGATGGTCTTAACAAGGCTTGATGCTCTGGTGACGTGGCCATACCATAAGAGGTTCCGTTTCTTCACCACTGTGAGCATATTATCGTGTTGTCCAATGGCTTGTGCGATCGCTTGTCGGATTTCGTCGTTGGTGATGTGCTGGGTATTGGAAATCCCCATAAGTTTTCTGTAGCACCTCATCTCCATGATTTGTATTCTTCATTGTAGGTCTGCTGTGATGGTTCATGTTTCGCAAGAGTATAGGAAGATGGAGATGACAATGGATCGCAGCAATCATCCCTTGGAGTGTAGACTGGTGGTCCTGTCTTTCCAAATGGGCTTCAACCTTGTCAGGGCAGCTGTTGTTTGTGCGATCCTGGAGAAGACTTCCTGTCGGGACCCATTGTCAGATAAAATTGCTCCTAAATATTTTAAGCTGTGCACCGTCTTGAGGGATTGGCCTTGGACTTTGTCGTCCGTGTTGATGTCATTGGTGTTGTTGGTCATCAATTTGGTCTTCTCTGCACTTATTTCCATTCCAAAGGCTCTGAAAGCGGTGTCAAGCCTCTGTACCAGCTGTTCAAGTTCTTGTTCCTCTCCTGTCCACTCCACAATGTTTAGAAGACGTTTTAAATAAATTTGACCCCTCCACTCCCAAAGTATTATTATATAAGCAAATAATTATCTCTTTAGCGTGTTCCCGACATTGTATACGTTTTTGCCCAATTTTCAACTCAACCTCAAGCGTATTTTTAATTAAATGTAAAACGTTAACGTTTCAATTTTGACATCGAGACGTTCCATAGTAATCATTTTGATAAGTTCAGTACCTTCGACTTTATTGATACCCTCAGACTAGTCACCATTTGTCGGAAATTCATGTTTTTGTTTTGAGGTGGAAAACTAGGCTTAATATTTTTTTAACACAACAAAAAAGATTTCAGCGCACGTCACAGGTCTACCTTGTTTTACATATGACATTGCCATAATGAAGGAAGTAAGAAAAATTTTAAAAAATACCACCACCACCTCGGGTTGTTGAGAGGTTAACACTTGTATGCCATGGTGGGAAAGTAGTTTAGCTCTATAGCTTATTATCCATGTACTAACAATAATTCATGACTAAAGGCGGTTTTTGTTTTCGTACTTACTTTGCGGCGGGCGGATAACTGTCCTGAACAAAATGAAAAAGCATTCGAAGAGTCATGTCTACAAAACAGGTTCAATTCTTGCAAAGCTAGTATTACAGGATCAAACAAGTGTTGTTGTTTTTTTCCACTCTATAATGTAAGCAGACTATGTGGACTAAGGCGAACCAAAGAGCTTATTACGGAAAGAGAGGGAACTTCCATTATGTCCTATACAAAAATGCGAGACGCTCTCACGGATTATTTCCCTTTGCTCGGGCTGGCTATATTTCACCATCTGCTATATGAATGATCTGTGCGTGGTAACTTATTGAGCCTATGCTATTGCAAAAGAACATTTTTATGGCAACGTTTGCAAAAACCAAACTTTTAACCATCATTATTATTAACATTCCGCTACTGCTGTCTTTTTTTGTTGTTGTTTATGTTTACTTAAAGACATTTATTAGGTGCTTTTATGCTGCTTATGTGTGTATGTCATAGGTTCGTTTTCTGCCCTGGAATTTATTATTTTTTAATCAACGACAGATATTTTAAAATTAAAATATGCATGACAGACTGTTTCATTTATCCGAACCTGTAAATCCGTAATCGTGAGAGAGAGAGAGAGAGAGAGAGAGAGAGAGAGTGAGAGAGAGAGCTCTGTCATTCAATCAATTAATCACAATAAAGCACAATAACAAAATGTTTCACTAATAGTGTGAATTTAATTTATATCAGGTGTCCCCCAACCCCCAAACCCTCTCACCTCCCACATTACTGGCTTAATAACATCAGTCACTTCATGGAAAATAATTAATTAACCAGACAGAACAATCAGAACCTACTGGCTAGACTACAACATTCCACGCAATATAGATCTAATGCGCAGAAATTCACAGATCAGAACAAGGACTGAGTTTCTACATTACATTTTTTTCCCGTTTACTCTCAAACAAAAAGGGATTACAACAGATCAAGGACCATTTTTGTGCCTAGGTAATGGGTTATCTTGCACAGTATTTGATCACGAGGAGAAAACAGACTTAGTCTAATTTAACTTGTTAACATAAGCAGTTTGACGAAGCCAAACTGCCAATCTGACATCTACTTTTGAAATATAAGCACAAATATAGTCAAACAACTTAGCAATAACGTAAACAGTGAGCGACCTGTTGAACGTAAACTGTCAGCAAGCAAACTGTTTTGGATTTAGCACATAGGTATAACATGAATCATTCAAGCCGCTCTCCGATTGTTTTAACACTAACAACACTGCAGCGGTCTTAGTTTAGGCCTACATAAACACAAAAAAATGAAGTTTTTCAATTGCAATTTACCTTTCTTTGTCTCTTAGAAATTTGAAAAAGGACTTGCCAACACAACTTTTTTTGTATCTGGCATTATGGCAATTGATAGCTGTGCAAAAGTCACCGCCCTGTTTCATTCGGTCGCCTTTTGACTTTCTGCCACGAGCCATTTTCAGCATGTCGACAAGGGAGCATAACTCGTACATTTCGTCTCGCGGTTCTGTACCAAGTTCGCTCTCTTTCTATCATAAGCTCTTTGGGCGAACCCCCTGAAAGATCTCTGTAGTTTGCAGGTTTGTGAGAATGCAATACAGTAGGTCTCTATAGGCAGGTAGGTATGTTGGCCAATAGTGAAGGTGTTTACAGAGTTAAATCTCCCAAGACATTCCATACAACAAGTCGGCATGATCCCTGACCCTGTCCTTTGTGTCCATCGTAGCCTACTGCGTTATTATGTAATGTAGCTACCCAGAACAGAGCACCCTTCCCTCCTTACCCGTATCCACCTACTCCGTCCACGCCCACCCCATCCTACCCCTTATTCCCCCACCCACACACCCTGGCCTCAAGCTTTGAAATACAAATGGCTTCTTTTAAACCAAATCCGCGCCCATGAACTAGACATTACGATGGACAGGCACACTACAAATCAAACTGCAAACACTATGTCCTATTCCCTTTCGTCCTGGGTGGCGCTGATAGCTGTTCGGCTGCCGCGCTTTCGCTGGGAAGAGAACTCGAAATTACACCATAGAGTTGATAAATAGTATCCAATCCAATCCCAAACTTCACAAATCTTGGCCATAAGGCATAATGCTTCGTTGAACAACTTCGTGAATGGGAATCAGTGTTTCCCAAAACGCACATGTGTGCGTCAGAGACGCACAAAAACTGAAAAAGGACGCATGAAAAAAAAAGGTGCGTCACAAGGGACGCAACGTCTTTTTTTTTTTTTAGTGCCGTTATGTATTCTGGCACCTCTGAGCTATCGTGCGCCCGAGCCGAGTAAGCGCGGTGACCTCCCCTACCCACTGACCGCGCTGACACGCATGCGCAGCCTTTTTGTTTGCTTCCGAAAAGCTGAAACATGTCGCTCGACACATGGCTACGGAAAACGATAACCAGCAGAAACGCGGAAGACGGAGCAATCGTTGAATGTTGAATCATCATTTTCAGTTCTCCCTAGACTAGGCAATGATGATCTTGTCTGTAATACGCAGTTGAACAGATTTTTTTGTCTCTTTTTTTTTTCTTCTGGTCATCGACTAGTCCCCTCTAACACTAACTGCTTTTACAGAGACAATTTGTCAGTACATGCAGATTGATGTGAGTAAATTGTCGTATGACCATTTCATGTTTGTTCTATGGTCATTTTATGTGATTTTAAGGTTCCTCTAGTCAATGATGGATTCATTTGTAACATTTATCAGAACAGTATTCCTTTTGTTGTGTTGCTTGTTTTATGGCTATTCATAATTTTCAATAAAGTTGCATTGAAAACTAAGCTTTGTTTGACTTTGAGGCGTATTTGTGTGTCCGTGATGTTGGTAATCAAAATCAAGGTAAATGTAGGAATTGTAAGGGGACTCTCAAATTTTGTAAGGGGACTCTTGAAATTTTGCACCAGAGAGTCCCAAGGACTCTTTGAAAAAAAAGCTTTGGGAAACACTGGGGAATCAGTGGGTACACATGGGCAATACGCCCGTTTAGTTGATCCTCGATAGCACAGCGGTAGTGGCTTTATGAATCATAGACTTATAACGTCCTCAATTTGGACCAGACGACTCTCTTAAGGCCTGTCTTTACTGGAAGGTGTGTGGATGTTCAAAACCTTCCCCCCCCCCTCCCCCCAGATTCTCAGATCTCAAACCTAAGTTGCTGAACCGTTTGGACAAAAACAACAACAACAAAAGTTCAGAAACCTAGGTTCGGAATCTGATAACCTCGGAAGAAAGGTTTTGAACCTCCACGAACCTTCCAATTAAGACGGGCCAGTATCCTATACTCTACACTTTACTGTTTCTGAAGTTTTACTAATTGGCACAATCTAGTGTCACAAGATGCAGACAAAAATTCTTCTTCAGAGCAAATGGGTCAATTTGAGTGCCAGAAAGCCTGCCTTCAGACTGTCCTCAGCAGCTGTCCAGCTGGTCATCTTCTCCTCCTCTCCCTCTCCGTGACCGGCACTCTCTCTCTCCCCCCGCTTGTCTCTGGAACCCCAGTCATAGGCTCGCAGGTACTGGCACTTGGCCAGTTCGTCCAGAGGGTTCTTGTCCATCTCCGCTGTGTTTCCGGCATCCACCTGACTCTGCTGCCTCATCCGATTCAGCAGCTTCTGCAGGTGGTTCGATTCTGGGCCGTCCTCTTGCGAGTCCGTGTCGTGGTCTGCTAGTGTCTTTTCGTGGCCTGCAAGTATAATAAACAGTGGATGTTGAACATAGTCCAAAGGATCCGCTCAGCTTCAACTTGCTACTAATAGTAATAGTAATACGAACTAGAAATCATCAAACCGGAAGAGATGGTGCGACAACTAAAAATGAGACAATAAAATAATTGTAATAACAATTTACGACATCTTTGTAATGTAAAGGAAGAAGAAGAAACATAAAGGAAAGGAAAAACAGGAAAAATTTTAAACTTATATACTGCAATTGACAGCTCAAAGAGCTGCCCGAATCTGCATATAACTCAAAGGCAAGAAGAAGAAGAAGATAAGAAGACCTTATCGTCTTCCTTGGAATTACCCGATTTACATAATAATAATAATAAGCTAGAACTCACCAAATTTTCGGGCGAAAAGATCTGTAAAGAAGCTGTCGATGTTGCTTCTCCTATCCAGCTCCTTCTTGTGTTCCTCTCTCAACAGCTTTTGCTGCTGATATTGACGGCGTCCGTTGGGCAGACCCCACTGACGACGTTCGGTTTTGGTCAGCAAAGGCTGCAGTGTGCCCCGACTACTACGGTAATACTGCGTCTACATGAAGGAAAAGTTTAGTTTCACTCTTTAAATGGGTCACGTTAGAGTAATTCTGAAAACAAAAATTGCAACAGTTCACCGCCGTACGTTATAAAATACAATAAAAATAATAAATTTATGGTTGCTGTCCAAAAGGTTTTTGAAGAAGACGCTGGTTTCACGATAAGTAACTTAGCTTAGTGTGAGAAAACTGCCTGCATTGTTAACGATTGCAGGAGTAGTGTGGGGAGCCTGTCGAAAAGTATGCTTAGACCCAAAACTAGTTGTTACAGAAAGTACTTTTGTTGCAACACGTTCGACTAGCTTACCTCATCATTCACCACAAATTATACCTCTTTCAGCCTCTGCATAATTTTGTTATAACGGTTTTATGATGTCACATGTAAACAACCCTTGCTATCTTCAGTTACGTTGCATAAACCCATTCTGTAGCGCACCATTTGAAAGCTCAGCTAACCATCTTCTACCATCATGCACAAATGCGTTGTTTATAAATAGACAATATTAACAAAAAATCTAATTCCACAATAGGATTTATACGTCTCCGTAGAAACATATATCAACCACTTGTCCGCTTCATCAAAAAGCGTCCTAAAAAAAAAAAAAAAAAATGAGCCGGGTTTTATTCAAATTCACATTTTAATTACTCACAAGCAAAGAGTACTTAAGGCAATACTTTTTGGGGTGGGTGGATGGAACATTATCAAACCGAATACCGTGGGTATACGAAAAATAGGATATCAAGACCCGAGTACGTTCGTTCTGGATCCCAAAAGCCAGCATTGCGCGGTATCTCCACGTAATTGCCTCTAATGTCTTTCAAGGACTAAATCTTGACCTTCGTGCTTTTTGCAATAGAATTCTAGCTTCTTTTTTTTTACTGTTGTTCTGACGTATGCGCGAACGTTGAAGTAAAATTAATTATTGGGTATGCGCCGCAATAGCGACCGGTTGCGCGCGGCAACAAGCAACCGATCTCTAATTGCGGAGCATACCCAATCATATTGCGGTGTATACCCTACAAATCTTTGTGTGACCTAATGTATTCATATGTTGTGATCAAACTATTCCACTTTCAATCACTTCTTCAAGCGACTAACAAATTTTAAAAAAGGTCATTGATTACTTTCCGGTTGTCTGCAACTTTGGCCGCAAGCTTAATTATTTTTTCATAGTAACTGAAAAGTCAAAGGTTTCACAGTCATATGACCTGAAAGTGTACATTCTCTTACTTTTATGTAAGTCTGCTCAGTCTGTCACATCTTCAGGTCTCCTGAAATATAGGGTTCCCAAGGTTTTGGTTTTGGTCCTGTTTTATTCACAATTTACATTCAGCCTCTGTCGTCAAACCTTTTGACCATCTGAACTACTTCTTTGCTGACGACTGAAATCAACAACTCTGCCCCACCAGCTAACGTCCCGTGCCTGGCGCAGGGTATGGCCTTAAGCTCTGTGGCTGGTTGGATGAGCTACAACAAACTCCAAATGAATAACTATAAAACTTTACTAACTTATGTTGGGACACACCTAATTCATTTCAATGCCTTCAATATGCCAAAAATAACTCTCAGAACTTCTCACTCCGTACCAACCCACCCGCACTTTGCGCTCTCGTGTTACTTCACTCCTTTCCTGCCCGAGATTCTCCTTGAGCACTTCCGGAAAAAAAGATACATGTAATTGTTTTCATTCGCCCCAACTCTGTAGAATTCGCTACACGTCCTATACTTTTTATATACTCTATACCATATCCGTCACTCGCAGTCGCTGGACTTCCAAAAATAAAAAATAAAATAAAATTTTGAAGACATATATTCATCAAATAATCATGAACCTTTACTGCCTTTGTGTGCATTTTCAACAAACCACAATAACTCCCCATCTTCTCGCCTGGGATCTGGTTTTGGGGAGTAGCACTCGGACTTGCTATTACTTTTACTATGTCTCATTCATTGTTGTTCTCTGTTTTCTTAAAATGTAGTTAGTTCAGATCAGACATTTTAGGTTTTTCACTGAAAGATGTATCATTTCCCATGAGAACACAGTCATCTAAGCAGTCATTTTCATTTATTCCTCGTAAGAGAGACATAAAAATGTTTGCTATTAAAAGGGGAATTGGTGTTGAGAACACACAAGTTTGCAATGACACTTTCGATCTGCATGTCGCTGCCACGAACCTCCATTTCTATATGCTGATCACTTAAAACTGTCGCCAAGTGCTTGTGACTTCTTGCATGGCATTTTTCTCACATGAGCGCAGACTGGCATGGAGAGCAGCTTTAGATATGTTTCGCCAGCCGTAGTGGCGGCCTAAAATTAGCGCCGACGTGGAGGTACAGATTGTTCTGGTCGCTATTTACAGTAGAATACATGGATTTAGCTATTGCTGATTCTCATCCTCATGCATTCCACAAGAAAGGTAATCAATTACGCATGCTTCACAAAGAAGAGGACGCAAAAGCAAGACAAAAACATGGGTTCAAGCAAACAATGCAGTTTGTTTACAGACTGCCAAAGTATCTTCTGCTGCTTCACCTCAGTAGTCGCCGAATCGTTTCCAAGTAGCTACAGCGCTATTATTTCTCAAAAGAAACAGCTTAGTTCTCTTCTTAAAACGCATATTACGTTCGTGATTAAAACTGTTTACTCACCAGCGGTTCTCTGTCCAAAAGTTCAGATCGTCTCTTCGATATTTCCTTGCGTTCTTGACGTACTCGTACAGCAAGGCTTTTACCGTCTTTGTCTCCTTCCCTTTTCAGTCTTCCTTCTTTACTCATACTCTCTGCATCACCGATTTGGCCTCTCGACAATGGAAGGTTTTTAGGAGTACCTCCCAAACTTTGACCTCGTTTGGTAGTGTTCCTGGGGTCTGGCGTCGTTGCTTGGTTTTCCTTAGAAGTATGGTGGTCTGGTATACCTACTGAATTTTCGAAGGTAAGCTGCTTTGGGGCATCGCCTGATATGGAAGGTAGAGGCTCGTACCTGTTCAAAGGTGCTTGATTTGGTTGAAATGGATGATTCATAGAGGCACTGTTTGAGTCTGGACTGGTTTTGGCCTTTGAAGTGGGGTCTTGGTCGGATACGCAGATAGTGTCCGGTTTAAAGAACAGGTGATGAGTGTAGGCAATCTTTCTGGTCCTGGTGACGGGGTTGTATGGTGTGGAACTATCAAGATTGTGTCTGCTTACCTCTATCACTCTGCTATTAGATGTGGAGGACGTCGCTCTCATATCATCGTAATCATATACGTCATCATTCCCCTTTCCAGCGATCATTCCCTCGGGGCAGTCACTGCGCAGGCTCAGCGTAGATGACCTTATTTCCGGAATGACGTCAAGGTGTGTCTTCCTCTCAAGTTTTGACGATCTGTGTTTAGTTCTGTTGGAACGTTCTGACGTTGAAAGTCCATTTGACCTCACAGACACAGACTCATTTTGAATGGAGACAGACTCTGCGCTATATTTGTCTGTTTCCGCATCTTTAGTAGCTTCTTGTTGACAGTCTCGCTCATGTCCACTGAGGTTGGAACTTGAAGTCTGCGACTGAGTCGTGTAGGATGCTCCAATGGCAACGTAGTTCAAAACAGCTCCCGGCATGACGGAAGGAACCAGATAGCTCGTGTTATTTTCCCGTCTCTTCTCTTCCGCTAACACCTCCTCCTCTTCTTCTTCCTCTGTTATTCCTACTTTGTTATATTGACGCCACTGAACTTCCAGCGTTTTGCCCGCCCAACTCTTATTCCACAAACCGCGGGCTGTCATCTTCTGGAAGGCGTTGCGCCTGAATCTCTGAATCACTCGTCTCTGCAGCAGCTCCATCTGGACATACAGACCCAACAACATTTTAAAATAAAAGATTTATAGACGGGTTGATCGCTTACAATTTAACGCTATTAAAATGGAAACTTAATCGGCAGCTTTCAGAGAATGGCCGCTACAGTGAAGAGAATTTTGATTACTGTGATGGCTCGTATGTTGAAGAGGGCGCCTCGGACGGCTTCAGTTCGATCCTGAGTATATCGTCCATCGTCTTGAGAAGTTCTTGAGCTTGAAAAGCACTATAATAAGAACGACTGAATAAAAATTAAATAAAATTATGCAATAACCTGCAATGATGATGACTTTATTGATGAGGATAAGGGATGATGTTGGCGACTGTGAAAATGTTGACGGTACCTACTAACGATGGTGATGATGCAAAGGAATGGACATTAGTGTACAAGCCAGATTTGCTCACAAAGATCGCTGATAGAGCTGACTGAAGGAGGAGGGTCTCTCATGCTTCATCCCTCATTTTCCTCGACGACCTGACCGGATGAGGGACTAATCACAAGATTATAACCTGTGTGGGTGACATAGCCTAAGCCTACCTCAAGTTGTTGCATATTTTCTCGCATCTCTTGCTGTCGACGTTTGTAGAGTTCCCGACGTGCGCGGTGTCGATCCTGCTGCACACGCGCCAACATTTTGTATGCGGCGCGCTGGCGGCGGTTGATCATTTTGAGACTGTGCTGCACAACGCAACGACAAGCAATCCACGGCGTTGTTTACAAATCATAGTAATCATTAGGCGATGAAAATAATGATAATAATAATAATAATAATAATAATAATAATAATAATAATAATAATAATAATAATAATGTCTGTTTACGGTAACATAAGAAAAAAAAATTGGGTGAGTAGGTCGGCTTTTTAAAAATGTTTGAAACTTTTTCTACCTTGGGTACGATTTTTTTTGGCTTTTTTTTTTTCCAAGACGTTTTGGGTCGATCAAAAAAATTATGGTCTGTCGGAATACCGTAAGCAGACAATTTTTTTTTTAGGGGAGGCGGGGGGGGGGGGGTAGGGGGGTAGAGGGGAGAGAGGGGGTTGGTCTTATCATCATCATCATCATCATCATCATTACCGTCATCATCATCATCTCATCATTGTCTTCATCATGCATCGATCAGTCAAATCCATTTTAAAGTTCGTGCAAACCTCACACCGTTGTGTATAAATTCATAAATCCATTTTCTGAACAGAACCGAAAGCTGCGAAAAGCAAATGTCGCCAGTGACTTTCTCACATGCGCACTCGTATCACCTTGTTAGTTTTTGCTCCTGAATATTAGCAAAACATAATTTTCAATGATGCCCCCTAAAACTAATTGCTGCAGTTTGCAACATGCCAAAAAAGGTTCATGTTGATGACGACGACGACGACGACGACGATGATGATGATGATGATGATGATGATGATGATGATGATGATGATGATGATGATGATGATGATGATGATGATGTGATGATGACGATGCTGTTGATGTCTCACTTCATGATGTCTAAACCAGGTGTTGACATTATGCATCAGCCTAGCTTTAGAAGCGTGGTTGAAGAAGAACACTCGGTTGGTGTACTCTGGCTTGTCAACTCGCTTCAGCTCCGTCAGGCTGTCTTCGTTCAGCTTGGACAGAGGTTTATACGACGACTTCTTCGTCTTCTTAATAGGAAGCAGATGATTGTTGTCTGTCGCCATGGCTGAAATGTAAAATGTGGCATAAGAGAAAATATGCACACTGACACAATATTTTTTAAATTTAAATTTTTGTATTTTTTGGTTTGCTTTGTTTATTTTGTACTATATTTTGTTATTTTATTTCATTTTATTTATTTATTTGTCTTTTTTTAAATAATAATTTTGTTTTATGTTTTATGTTTTAGTTAGTTGCTTTTGTATTTTATTGTAAATGATAAACATCAAACACGAGTAACTATCAGGAACTACATTATCCTGTATTTTCTTGTTCACTTTGAGGCTATATTGACCCCGAAGTACGGCGAAGGGATGCTGTTAACTATATCAATCAAATAGGTCAAGTTTTACCTGATTTAAACTATGGTACAGTACGCAATAAACTAGACTAAGACGTACTTGTCTACATAAAATAAATATAATGAAATGAAAGAAACTCACAATTAACAAACACAAAAAAAAGAATGTAAAAAACAACAACAAAGAAACAATAACAACAACAACAGCAACAACAACAACAGCAATAATAATAAATAATAATAATAATAATAACAACAACAGGGCCGGACCTGGGAAAAGTCGAAGGGGGGTTACAGATTCAGCGAAGGCGCGAAGCGCCGAGCCTTCTAGGGGGGTCCGGGGGCATGCTCCCCCGGAAATTGTTTTTTTTTCAAGGATGCAAAATGGTGCAATCTTTTGCAATCTGAACCTTGAAAAAGCCATTTGTGATGGTCTGGGACTTTGAGCTTTTTGAACAATTGAACTGACAAACTCTGGGGTACAAAAATTGTTCTCTGCCCCTCCATTAAAAAACCACCACACACACAAACATTTATTTATCAGCAGAGATGTTTTATATACTATTATTATTCACTACTTTTTGTTGATCGTTAATGGTATAAAGCTTTACCTTGTAGTTTATGAACATCACCGCCCTGCTTTCACTTTCAGTCTTGCTGCACTAGGTTCCTCGGCATTAGTACCATTATTTTGTGAATTGTATCTTCTGGCAAAACAGTTCACTGCCTCTTTGAAGTCAATATCAACATCCCTGTGCACTTTCAGTAAAGCAAGTCCATTGGTCTCTGTTGCCCCATTGTAGAGCACATGTAGTTTTTAAGGTTGCGCAACTGACTGTTTGAACGCTCACACTCGGCAGTAGTGACAGGCAGGGTGCAAAGGTTCTTTAGCATGATGAACAGGTTGGGATAAAAATCCCTGTCACAATGTTTCAGTGCTTCTGATGCCATGGATGGGATGATAGCTGTCGCATTCTCAGCAGCACTTCGCCATTTGCAAACCCACCGTCGGTATTCTGCATCAAGGGTAGCGTTGTTTGGTATGTCAGACTCCCACAACATTGCCAGTGTCTTCACCCCTTCTGGAACCTGCATAAAACCATCCTGGTTGTCTATTAAAGTGCTTGGCACCAGACAGAGACCATCAACTGCTAGGTCAGCATTTTTTAACCTTGAGTCCAATTCGGTTGACAGGTGTTACAAGAAAGGAATGGAATGCTAATCTTGAAATATTCTTCTGGAGGGGCCGCAGGTTGGTTGTCACGGAGAGTCTGTCGGGATGCTTGACGAGGAACGCTAACATCAGTTGTCAAAGCATTTGCCATTTTGCTGACTTCACCAAACCAGGCAACGAACGCTGTGTTCATAATTATCAACTTAGCATCTTAATTAATATTTCTAAAAAGTCGTTTTTGTGGGATTAGGGCAGTATCAAGGTGAAGGTGCTGGAAGAGGCTTGCGGCCAGCACAAGAAAATATGGCTGCATTTACTAATTTAGGCTTAGGGGTTGGGTTACTTGGTCGTTTCAACGGGAAAACGCTTTGGAAGTTTCAACGGATCCCTCGAAATGGATTTCCGTTAAATTGTCTATATATAACTCTTTGTACCTTGGACTAAAAGTGACTAAAAACTGCAATGTTTTAAAAGCAATTAAAAAAACAACTCTTTGCATTGAAAAAAATTCTTTTTTTTTTTTTACTTTGAAAGGGGGGTTTTAGAACCCAGGTAACCCCCCCCCCCCCCTGGAACCGGACCTGAACAACAACAACAACAACAATAAAATTATAAAATATTAAATCAAACAAAATAAAATAAAATAAAATAATTTTTAAAGAAGATATTTAAAAACAAAAACTTATAGCTCTCAAGGTAAAAACACAATTATTCGGTTTATTAAAAAAAATATTTCAAATGTACAACACCGGCCATGTATACAAATAAAAGACATCAAGCACTATGATGATAATATAACTTTTAAAAAAAATATGTGACAAGTTTTCTTCGGGAAAATATACATACTCACCCGCAGTCTACTGTTAGTTGCTTTCCAAACGGAACAGTAAAAATAGTCGGAAAGTTACAAACTTACAAACATAATATTTGAAAGTGTATCTTTGATGTTGTCTTATTATTTTGTTAAGCACATTTTAGCACAGGTCCTAGGCAGCCTAGCCAGCAATATCTTACTAATTGTAATGGATATACGGTTTGGTTTAAGCATATATTTGCATCAAAACTTACATTTAAAAAATGTGGTGATTGTTTTATGATTAACATGGTAAACCGATCCTAGATTATGCCTACCAGTAAAAGCTTAGCTTATAGTTAGTTATATGAACAGCCTGAAATGTGTAAGTGAACGTTCGTAAAACTTAAAAAAAAATGTTTTGCCCAAAACCTTATTAAGAGCTGGGATATATCGGGTGACTCCAGCTTTTCTCTTTTCCTACTTTTAAAAAAAGATATCTAAAGAACACAAATGCATAATTTTAGCTAAGATAATAATGGTCGGCTGTATCTAGACCTTTATTCATATATCTATATGTATATATATATATGTGATGTGTTTTATTTTTTTTTTGGCTTTTATATAGCTCTGCCTCGTCTACTTGTAAACTGTATCTAAAGAACATAAATGCATATTTTTAGCTAAGGTATTAATGGTCGGCTGGATCTAGGATCTGCGCTACCATAGACCTTTATTCATATATATATGGTAGCGCAGATCCTAGATACAGCCGACCATTAATATCTTAGCTAAAATTATGAATTTATGTTCTTTGATACAGTTTACAAGAAGACGAGCCAAAAGATAAAACACAGCAGATTAAAAAGTTCGCTAGACATGTATTTCGCTAAAAGCTTCTTCAGGAGTTACCAGCCAACTCACTTAGGTATGGTAAGTCTGAAACGTGGAATAAACAAATAAACAGCCTATACATCCACTTCAAATATTCCTTGAAATTGCGGTTATTGTTTTATTGCTGAAAAGTAAGTTACATGTAAACTCGGATCCTAGTGACAAATCCTAACGAAATCCTGTGGGCTCACTCTGCCAGTGAAACATGGTAGTTACAGTTGTGTATGATGATCAGAGTAAAAAGGAGGATTATATGTACAATGCACACCCGTAAAGTAAAGTCCTCTAATCCGGCACCGATATATTATATCGTCAATACTGATCATGTTACAATACAGTCTTTCCACTGGAGCTCTAGAAATCGTTTGCTAATAGTCTTTCCACAAGAAACTCTACACATTTTTTGCTAATGTCACACAACTTTTCAACCTCCAATTTAAACTTACATAAATTCAATAGCTTTTCAAAAGACAGGTTGACATCTTTCACAAATGTTTGTTAATATACCTTTTTTTTTTCACTGCAAGTTATCGAAATGTGCTGATACCAAAAAACTTGTCAATACTTTTCGACCTAACAATCTACCATATAACAAAATAAATAACTTCAGTACAATTTTCAAACGACAGATTGAATCCGCCACGATAACAATTAGTTGAGGCGGATTTCACGTTCATTTTGTTTGCGAAAAAGATTAGTGTTAAGGCGGGCGATCGCTGATAATATGCGATATCAACTAATCTACAACTGTGCGAAGACGCAAAACAAAATTCTTTATTTCAGCCAATGAATCATCTGATCCATTCCTACACTCAAAATATCTCGGCTGGAAGTCCAGTAAGTCAGCCAGTGAATATAATGTGGTCCAGCTTAGACTGTTAATGTTCTGTTGTGATTCATCTAGGACTTTGTAAAGTGAGTGTGAAGTCTTGATCAAATTGCGTAAACATAAAAAAAAGACAAAGAAAAAAACAGTCTAACCAAAGAGCTTATTATGGAAAGAGGGGGAACTTCCATTATGTCCTATACAAAAATGCGAGACGCTCTCACGGATTATTTCCCTTTGCTCGGGCTGGCTATATTTCATCATCTGCTATATGAATGATCTGTGCGTGGTAACTTATTGAGCCTATGCCATTGCAAAAGAACATTTTTATGGCAACGTTTGCAAAAACCAAACTTTTAACCATCATTATTATTAACATTCCGCTACTGCTGTCTTTTTTTGTCTTTTTTTTTGTTTTTGTTTATGTTTACTTATTGACATTTATTAGGTGCTTTTATGCTGCTTATGTGTGTATGTCATAGGTTCGTTTTCTGCCCTGGAATTTATTATTTTTTAATCAACGACAGATATTTTAAAATTAAAATATGCATGACAGACTGTTTCATTTATCCGAAATTGTTTAAATCCGTAATCGTGAGAGAGAGAGAGAGAGACAGAGAGAGAGGGGGTGGTGGGGGGTTGGGGGAAGAGAGAGCTGTCATTCAATCAATTAATCACAATAAAGCACAATAACAAAATGTTTCACTAATAGTAATAGTGTGAATTTAATTTATATCAGGTGTCCCCCTACCCCCCAACCCTCTCACCTCCCACATCACTGGCTTAATAACATCAGTCACTTCATGGAAAATAATTAATTAATCAGACAGAACAATCATAACCTAGACTACAACATTCCACGCAATATAGATCTAATGCGCAGAAATTCACAGATCAGAACAAGGACTGAGTTTCTACATTACATTTTTTTCCCCCGTTTACACTCAAACGAAAAGGGATTACAACAGATCAAGGACCATTTTTGTGCCTAGGTAAGGGGTTATCTTGCACAGTATTTGATCACGAGGAGAAAACAGACTTAGTCTAATTTAACTTGTTAACATAAGCAGTTTGACGAAGCCAAACTGCCAATCTGACAACATCTACTTTTGAAATGTAAGCACAAATATAATAGTCAAACAACCTAGAAACAACGTAAACAGTGAGCGACCTTTTGAACGTCAACTGTCAGCAAGCAAACAGTTTTTGTTTACTGAAGCCTCTCCCCGATTGTTTTAACAACACTGCAGCGGTCTTGGTTTAGGCCTATATAAACACACAAAAAAGAAGTTTTTCGATTCCAATTTACCTTTCTTTGTCTCTTGAAAACTTGAAAAAGAACTTGCCATCACAACTTTTCTTGTATCTGGCATTACGGCAATTGATGGCTGTGCAAAAGTCACCGCCCTGTTTTACTCGGTCGCCTTTTGTCTTTCTGCCACGAGCCATTTTTAGCATGTCGACAAGGGAGCGTAACTCGTATCTTCCGTCTCGCGGTTCTGTACCAAGTTCCCCCCCCCTTTCTATAATACGCTCTTTGGTCTAACCACGTTAACAGATGACCCCTTGCTTACATCGGCTAAGTGAGTGTAGAACCCTAGATCAGAATGCGAAAACCCTTTTTTAAAATGTCTGATCCACGTTAAAGAGTGAACTATTGGCTTAGATAGCCTAGTCATACATATTATGTTGTGTGTTTGTGCCTGATATTTGAGAACTTTGAATCTAAATGACGTGTCCAATCGTTCTAAAAGATCGTCTGTTACAACAAGTATATGAATTAGCTCCCTAAAGGTTTGTCTTCATTGGAAGGTTCGTGGAGATTCGAGAAACAATTTTTATTTTCGAGGTTCTCAGATCTTTTGGACAAAAAAAAGGTTCGGGATCTGAAAACCTCGGGGAAATGGTTTGTAAGCCTCCACAAACTTCCAATTAAGACAGGCCATAACCGAGAGTTGGACACAACCTAGAGTTCAATGCCACTGTCGCTGCATGAATATGCTAGCTCGTTGAACATACGTATAATAATTAAATTATTCAACACACCCCCTGTTTTACGATTAACCATTTCCGGGGTGATATTCGGCGAACTTATGCGACCACTTAGACAAAAGTTGAACACTTTATTTTATTTTTAAAACGCATATTTAAAAGTTTTTATTGCTATAATGTGGACTAATGAACTGTTCTATTGATTGATACTATTATAATGTACAAGTTAGAAGTGAAAAAACAAGGCCTCAGACTCACTTTAACGGTATAGTCGTCACAAACGCTGTGTAGACTTCTGTGAGAAATGACGGAAAACGATGCTTAACGTCCTATTGCATGAGCGTTAAGGACGATCACCACGTCGCCACCCTGACAACAATGACCATCATCATCATATCAAAAACGAGATCCAACGAGAGTGGCACACTACCTTTTATTTCCCTGCTGAGCTAAAGGAGTGTGCGCCGTGAGTTCAGATGGGGAAGGGCAATGAGCAAATAAAGGAATAACAGAAAACAATACACCAACGGCGATCTGAAAGCACAGAGCGATCTTGAGCTAATTAAAAAAAAAAAAAAATATATATATATATATATATATATATATATATATATATATATATATATATATATATATATATATATATATATATATATATATATATATATATATATATATATATATATATATATATTAGTGACAAAGCAGAGCGAGAGAAAGAGACAGACAGACGGACGCCACTCTACGCTACGCAGTGTGTGTTAAGAGTTCACAATGTACATTTGTTAACAAAAAATTTTTTTTTAAATCTAATATTTGCAAAAGTTGTGCGAAAACACTTTTTTTTATTTTTAAATAGTCACATTCGTGCTACTCGAAGGTAATGACTAGCCTATATCTGCTTATATATACTATATTCATACATTATTTTATGTCTAATATTTTACGAAATGTTTGAAACTAAACGTTGTTGTCTGAGCGTTTTAAGAGACCGTCTACTATAATCAGTACACGAGTTAGCTTCCTTTTAAAAATGTTTTTACTTTTATTAGTATTAATTTTTTTAAATTTTAATTGAAGTGGCTCACTAGTGTCTTCATTGTTTCTGCGTGTGGGTGTGAATGTGTGTGCGTTCATATTATCCATAATATCAGTTAAGTTCAGTTCAGTCCCGCAGCCGGGCAGGCCGTTGGGGAGACATGATGGATGCCGACGAAGAGAGTTGTCGCCACTTCGATCTGTCTGCAATTATTGTCAGGAGGCGCGACATTGCTAGCGCAGTCCATGTGTTGACATCATCTGTTCGAGTTAACTTGCTTATACATATATCTATGAATAATGAGTAAATAAGCATGCAAGTTGACGCCTCGGGCGGCTTTAGTTAGATCCTGCATCAGCCAGCGCCTTAAGCTCCTCTTTAGCCAGAAAAGCACTATAGAGGAACGATTAAATAAAATAAGTACAACAGAACCTAGGGTAGCACCTGCGCCATGTTTATTTGTCATCTTATCGTTGTAGTGAGATAGCCGACCAGGCTTAGCCCTCTAACACCAATAATCGTATCTGAACAAATTCAAAGTTCGCAGAATACGTACATTAACCAGTGCTGTATTGTATCTCAGAGCGGCCATACAGCCTACCTCAATTCAAAACAAAATAATGCAACGAATCTTTTTTTAAAATTATTTTTAGAAATTGAGATTGAATTTAATCTCAGACTGATACATGCTCCTCCAGTAAATTACATCGATGACACGTTCAATTACACCTAAGATGGGCCCCCAACAAACATCTGTTAGTACCTTACTCGGAAGGGTGGGTGGAAGGGTGGTTGGGGGTGGGTGGGTGGGGGGGGGGGAGATGCCACATGAACATGTGATGAAAAACAACACATTGGAACACGTTACTAAGGTTATGATAAAATATGAATAAATAAATATATACATTATGTTCCTGAAATTGTTTTTAAAATTTGTTTTAAAATCTAAGTTGTAATGCATTCTGCAAGTTTCAAGAGAATGTTTAAATTGTGTGTTTTTGAAGTAAAAAGGGCTTCTAACTTATACGAGCAATGTTCTAAAGCCTGTCACATTTCCTTGGAATATTAGATTTGTTGAACTCATTTAAATTGAACTGATCTAATTAAATGCAATCCCATACAACACAATACCATTCCACTGTCTGATACTAGTGACAAGAACCAGAATAATCTGCTTTTAGCGACAAGACCAATCTGTTTTCGGCTCCCTGTCCACTATACAAGCAGAGATCTTGATACAAGTACAAATTCCGATACAATAAACTTTCTTTCTTTCTTTTTTTGTGGGGGGGGGGGAGGGGGAGGGTATTAAGAGGTGGTGGGAGATGGGGGTGGAGAGCGGGGGGGGCGGGGGGAAGAAAGGGGAGTAATCAAGGACATGACCCGTCTGATCTTTGAAGCTTACAAGGGAAATAACTAGTGACGCGTGAAAAAAGAATGGGACAATACAACGAATAGAAATCTGAGAAAACAATGTTGGCTTAGTAGTTTCAGAGCGCATATCAAAGCAGCAACAACAGAAGTAAAGAATAATGCCCATTCACTGCTTTGTACAATGAAACAAATTAATTTCTATTGTAAGAAGAGCGTGCCGGTACATTTTGCTCAGAAGTTGTCCAGTTCTGTAGGTGAAACATATCCTAGGCTCTTCTACTAACTAGAGCTTACCTTTCGCCTGTGCTGCCAATGTTCCTTCTCTGTTCTGTGAATATTAGGTATATGGTAAAACGGGTTACTATACTGTGTTTTTGTTTTGTGTCGGAACTTATTAAAATAAAGACTATACTTAATAAAACATAAGTAATCAATTACCCACGGATTTTCCTGCACTTCGTTTGATTGACAAGTATGAGTAAAGACATTTATATCATCATTATCATCATCATCATCATCATCATCATCATCATCATCATCATCATCATCATCATCATTCTCTAAGTCTTATGTAATTTGGAACACGAAAAATGGTGGACAGACTGGGCTAAAAAGAACCGAAAGAACACCAAGAAATTACAGGGACCCAAGAGGGAAGGAGGACAGAGGACAGAAAGAAAAGAAAAAAAAATCATTCAGCTGAATCGCCGCACGTACAATTAACAGTTCTATTTCATTTAATGAATCACAAAACATGCTTACAAAGTGCAGCCATTCGACATGAACACGCGTGGTTGAATAATGCTACAAAAATGTCAACAGCCGTATCGTGGGGGTATGTTCTTCATGAAATGGGAAACGAATCATTCCTACCCGTGTTCGGAGATGCAGAACACGCCGGATATAGGGAAGATTGCCCTGAGATGATTGGATGAAGCAAACAACCACAAGGACAAGACAAGCGTAAAGGGCGGGGAGAGGCGAACAATGGTAAGGGAGGGGAGAAAGGAAGTTGGGTGGAATGGAACAGGATCGGTAGGATGCAGAGTAGTTTACCACGCACTCAGATATTACTCTCTTCATCCGCTTGCGAAAAAGATGTCGAGTGCGCCAAATCAAATTCCTTACTGCTGCTGCCTAGCTTTTCATCATGTGAATGTTCTGGCTGCGATTCATTGAGGTCAACACTCAATTCAGACATCCTAGCGCTGGACAGACTGACGCTGCTAATATTAGTGTCTTGGCTAATCCCAGACCAGGAAACCACATCGGGCTGAAATTTGCGATCCACCGCAAAGTTCTCCTCTATGGTCATGGCGTTCTCGCGACTGATGGTCCGGTGGATGCTGGAGGCAATGGTTTGATAGCGCTTTTCTGTATCCTCTTTCTTCTTATTCCGCAGTCCGCACACCAGCAATACAATCACCATACTCAGCAATGTCACCAGGGTCAGGCCCAACTCAGCCAGACTTAAAAACATGATGCGAATTTAGATCTACACTTCGGGGATGTCGTGGCTCTAAAGTCAATCACCATTCCAATGGTCGTGAGAGAACAACACCACACAGATCCTCCTCGCGTATATCTGCATCGCCCACGTTAAATGAAGGCAAAATACCACCAGTAAATAACATTTCAGCGTTTCCACTTCGTACTCACGCAACTGGAATACTACAAGTACAGTTCCACAGTCCAAGAAACTCCCAAAGTTTGGTGTGGTAAAAATGTTTACGACTCCCGATCATTAGATTTAGGGACCGCGGAAACAGCATAAAGTAATGACGTCATCAAAAGAACACATTCGTTACGTAATTAGATCTAAGTGACGTTAAATTTAAAAGGCACCTATTCGAAGGCTTAAACGGGTTAACTTTACCCTAACACATTCGCATTGTTATTA
The DNA here is from genome assembly GCA_036898135.1 of Oncomelania hupensis. Taxonomy (NCBI): domain Eukaryota; kingdom Metazoa; phylum Mollusca; class Gastropoda; order Littorinimorpha; family Pomatiopsidae; genus Oncomelania; species Oncomelania hupensis. The sequence goes on from CM072518.1 coordinate 38,476,594, forward strand.
CATTAAACAATGATAAAATGGGCTATCTTTGCTCAAACGAGCCACATAAGTCTGAATTTTCCATTTCTGTTCTGACAGGGAGTGATTACGCCTGTTTTTAACGGTAGATCGATACCATACAGCCCTGAAAATGAAAAAAAGGTCCCACTAGCCTTTGGCTAGTAACTTAAAAATTTTACTAGCCAAACTAAAAAGTTTACTAGCCAAACTAAAAAAAAGTTCATTTTAGCGCACTCGCATTTGGCGACTAAAGTTTTTTTTTTAGTCGCCAATTTTTTTTTTCACTAGCCATGGCGACTAAATTAGTCGCCATTTTCAGGCCTGCCATAGCTGTGTGACCTTTGACCCTATTTTTGAGTAAACCACTCGGCTCGAAAAAACGACTTTGGTGTCTGGGGTAGTGCAGAGTCTATATTAGCAAGGATTTACATTATAAGATTTGTCACTCATGGGATTGTACAGCTACTCGGTTGCGTCCCTTGATGTTGTCATGAAAACCGTGTTTGTACTATACTACTCAAAATAATTGAAGGGCCACTCTCATATTTCATTTAGTTTAATTATTTTTTGCTGCTATCAATAATATCGCTTATATTGCTTATTTCAAAACTTATCCTGTACAGTAACATTCAAGACAATCTTAACAAGTAATCACATGTCACATGTGTGAGTTTTGAACTTTCTGCACTGAATTGGAAAAAAAAAACATTTTTTACAAAAAAAAATGACCTTAATTTACTGTTGTACGCGTCTTGCTAATAAAGCAAAATTTTCAACATTAAAAAGTGATTTGCACGCAAAAGGCTTGCATTTTCTGAGTTCAGTTCAACAATCGGCGCTTTTTTCTGGGTATAAATGACAGCGCTTTTGCTGCTTTTCTAACCATGCCCCCAAGGCGACGATTGACTGATGCGGATAGAGGCAGAGCTATTTGCATGGCTTCAGGAAGGGGTGGGGGTGAGAGAAGTTGGCAGGCGGGTGGGACAGTGTCCCACTCCGTTGTCCAAAGGCTGCGGGAGCGCTTTAACAACACTGGAAGCGTCCAAGAACCAAGAAGGTCCGGACGCCCCCGCGTTACCACTGCAAGACAAGACCATTTCATCACCCTGTCAGCTCTGAGGATGAAGTCCGCTACAGCAAACACCATCAGAAGACAGTTTCACGCGGCCAGCAATGTTAACGTCAGCGACCAGACAATTCGCAACCGTCTACACGAGGCAAACCTGTGATCAAGACGACCAACAGTACGGCCTTTGCTCACCCCAGCTCACCGTGCAGCGCGTTTGGCCTGGGCTCGGCGTCATTTGGTGTGGACTAGGCAACATTGGTCAAGGGTGCTCTTTACAGACGAGTCTCGGTTCTCCTTGTCTTTCAACGACCGTCGAGTGAATGTTTGGAGGCGTCCACGGGAGCGTTTTGCTGATGCGACGGTGCGCGAGCATGACCGCTTTGGTGGTGGATCTGTCATGATGTGGGGTGGCTTTGCATTAAACTTCAGAACACCACTGCTCCAAATTCATGGCAACTTAAACGGTATTGACTACAGGGATGACGTCCTACAACCTAGGGTTCTCCCAGCTCTGCGGGCCATTGGGGAAGGTGCCATACTACAGAACGATAATGCCAGACCCCACCGAGCGCGTATCGTCAATGACTTCCTGCAGCAACAGCACGTCATAAGAATGGATTGGCCGGCTCGATCACCTGATTTGAACCCCATAGAACATCTGTGGGATGTCTTGGGTCGACAGACATGGGAAAACCTCCCTCCAGGAGCTAACCTTGAAGTTCTGGCCCAAGTTCTCCAGCAAGAGTGGTTGGCCATCCCAGGAAACATCCTCCATAACCTGATACGGTCCATGAGACAACGATGCCAAGACTGCATTGATGCAAACGGTGGCCACACCCGATACTGACTCTATAGATTTTTGGTTTCTAAAGTTTTGATTTTGTAGATGAGTGGTATGTCCAGTTAAATTGAATTTACTCGAATTTTAAGCGAGTGATGTCTAAAATCTTTTTTGTTATTGATGCAGAAATGATTGCAATAAAATATGATGAACTAATAAATTGAATTCGTTTTTCTGATTTAAAGAGAGACCCATATGTCCAAGTGGCCCTTGTATTATTTTGAGTAGTATATATTGCTGCATAAATATAACGTCTTTCGGGCAGCATTTAAACATCAAAATATCTTTTTAAAGTTTATATTGTGTATTTATATGCCAATAGATTGCTTACAGGTTAAAAAAATATTGTTGGATTTATATATATATATATATATATATATATATATATATATATATATATATATATATATATATATATATATATATATATATATATATATATATATATATATAGCTTATAATATGTTTATTTTACTTGTTTGAAACTGCTTTGGGAAGTCTGGATTCATACATTGCTAGGGCAAGGAAAATTATAGGGAGTAGTTGAAAGATTTATTAGTCCATTTAGAATTAATTTTATGTTAATGAATATTAAGAGTGTTTTTATTGGGATATATTTTCAACTCCTATTAAAATGAATACACTTTTGTCTCGTCTGCCATGGATCAGGATGCCTTTTGGTGGTTTTGTTATGTTTTGTTGGGTGTTTATTCTAGGGGAGGGTGTTGGTGTTCTCTGTGTATTTGTGTGTGCGTTATTACGATTATCGTCGGGCACTCAACCTTTTGACACGAAGATGCAGTAATATTAACCTTTTGACACGAACATGTACACACAGTAATACACTAAGCAAGAGCTTTAGGAACAATGTGGAAACTATTTTGATTTCACCGCTTGACGCTCTGTTCAGTTGCTAGTGGCGCATTTTCTCGGCATTTTGCAAAAAGAACGCGCAGCACATCTAGATATGGTCTATATTGATCTAGTAACACCTGAACTTTTGGACCTGTGTGATAAACGAAGAAATGAAAAAGAAAGAGAACACCTCACAGGGAGCTGATGCCTACCAAAAAATCAACAATTACATCTGAAAAGGCATGTGCTCAGCAAAGGAGAGCTGGTTAGAAGAGCAATAAAGAAATAAAGAACAGTTTGAACAAGAACAACAGCAAGAAGGCCTACCAGACTGTGATCCGGCTGACAAATGTTAAACAGCAAAGGTCCACACGATCCATCCAAAGCAAGGCTGGCATATGCCTTACAGAAGAGCAAGATCTCTTGGATAGATGGACAGGCACTGCTCTGACCTTTACAACCACACACCAAACGGAGACCCATCAATTCTAGCATGTCCCCAGAACAAAGAAGATGAAGAAGAAATCCTCCCAATTCTCCGAAAAGAAGCTGAGGCAGAAGTGCAATCACTGAAGAAGGGGAAGTCAGCGAGAGAGGACAACATATTGCAAGCAGGAAGAGAAGCAATGATTGACGACCTCACCATTATCTGTAATAAGATCTGGCAGAGTGTGGAGTGGCCTACACCATGGACCCAGTAGCTTGTCATCAATCTTCCCCAAAAGGGTAACCTTCAGGAGTGTGACAATTACCGCATCATCTGCCTCTTCAGCTATCCAAGCAAGGTTCTCCTGAAAATAATACTCAACAGGTTGAAACCCCAAGCTGAACAAATCATAGCTGAAGAACATGCAGGATTCAGGCCAGGACGGAGTACCACTGAACAGATTTTCAACCTCAGAATAATCTGCGAGAAAACCTACAGCTCCAACGTCTATATTATGTGTTTGTAGACTTCAAGAAAGCGTTTGGCCGAGTCTGGCATGCAGCTCTGTAGGCAACCATGAGGGCGCACAACATGAGCCCTAACATTATTGAAGTCATCAAAAGCCTGTATGACAAGTCTACCAGTGCAGTCCTCAACAACAGCGCCATCGGAAACTGGTTCACAACAACAATCAGTGTGTGTCAAGGATGCCTACTCTCTCCAACACTCTTCAACATCTTCCTAGAGCACATCATGTCAGATGCCCTTGCAGATCACCAAGGCACAGTCGGCATAGGGGGAGAGCAATCTCCAACCTTCGTTTTGCAGATGACATTGATGGATTGGCAGGAGAGGAACAAAAACTTGAACATCTGGTACAGAGGCTTGACATCACCTCCAGAGGAGTGGGGTTTTGGGTTTAATACGCGTCAAAATAATACATTACATTACATTACATTATTATTGCTTTAGATCCAGCGGACTCTTCTGAGCCAAATCAGGACTGGAAAACCCCCGATCCGCATGAAAGATCTGCCGAAACAACCCTAGTGGTGTCAAAATAATACATTTTCAAAGAAAGAACTGCTGCTCTACAAGTTCAAATTTGAAGAAATGCTTAACTACACCAAAGTGTTGGGGATTTTTTTTCCACAAAAGAATCAATTAGAGATCCAACAACAAACTAAAGAATTTGATGTTTTGCACCTTTCTTTTTAAATTTTTTTTGTTTAGCGTTTTGTATTTCTGTTGCCAACCAGCCAAATTGAGGATACTTTAATCACATGAAGATATTTTTTCCTGAGGACTTTGTTACGTTGAAACACGAATGGTGTCTGAAACGCGCACGATAGATCTAATCGTTTCGTTTTGCAAAGTATTCAATAATGGAGTTTATTTACCTTTGATTTGAGTTTGCATTGTTGTTAGGAGAGGCTTTGTATAACTTTGATAATTTTCGTTAGTCGATATTATTGGAGAATTTTCTAGATGTGAGTATTTACTATCGATGGAAACTTCCCGATAAATATCGAAGTATTCCCGGAAGGAGAAGAAATATGTATGACGTAAGTCAATGATGACGATCTTTTATTTGATTGGTGGTAGTGCGTCATTTCTATTGTGTTCGAAATTGTTCGGGAAGAGAGAGAGGTTATAAAATTATGTGCCGCGCTGTTTTGGGAGGTTGTTGATAGTGAATTGGAAAGTAAAACTTGAGAGTGGAAAGGCGATTGAGCGATTGTATGCAGTTGTTGATGTGTGCTGAATAAAAGTGGAAAACTTCATACGTCGACTCTGTGACTTGTATGCTGTTTGGACGGGTTGCGTGGATAAACGAATCTGAGCTACACTCATCAGTATTTCAGCATTGGGGCTGAATCAACACTGATAAAAAAAAACCACCAACATCGAACCGAGTGTAACAGACTTCATTCAGGTGTCTTCTTATGCTTTGATATATCAGTCACTTGTTTTTTAGCAAGCTGATGCACCGACGAGCTGAGAACAAAGCAAAATGGCCACCTGTATTTATGGCACAAATCCACAACATCAAACCACTGGCAGCGGAGAAGCAGAGATAGATCTTTTCTACCATTGCCCGGAGGACAGCATGTAATAAGGATTATATTCAAGATGCTATCAATACACTCCAGTCCCATCATTAAGTGAAACACCTAATACTTGAGTTATACACAAAGGATTTGTTTCCCTTTCAAAACTTTCATGCTCGCTGAACAGCATTCAACACATTGTCAATGCCATTCTTTTATTTATTAATGTCTTCATATCTACCTTGCTGTGTACAACAACCAAAGTCATCAAAGCCGACAAATAAATACATTCAAAATCTACAATAAAATAATAATTGGATCATTACAGTCACAACATTTTCATGCCAGAACTTAAATATTACACACTCATGCTATAGCCGAGTGCTGAAAGAGACTAGGGAAAACAATGTATATTAATTTATAATATTGAAGAGTCCAAAATGACATGATTATTAAAAATCCTCAATTAGAGCAAATAAAGAAAGAACATAATAAAGCTGTCAATATGAAAATTTAAAAAAAGAAAAAGTAACTAATTGTAACAATATACAAATTAAATAATATCAATACAAAAAATATGTTAAAACTAAGATTCCTAATCCTTTTAAGTAATAAACTGCTCTTTATGACTGACTGAATGACAATTCCTAATATCAACAGCTCCACTTTCACACACAAATATTTACCATTCAAACTCCCCCACCCTCTCTTCTACCTCACCCCAGCATTCCTCCTTACCCACCCCCTACCCTCCCCTCCAACCTCCACACTCCCATCCCAATACACAACCAAGGTTTTCAGGAAGTGCATACAATATCACAACCTACCTTTCAACAAGTTTTGAAATAGAGAAAATTACAAGTCGGTACACATCTGAATGTATGGTTCAGTTACTATTAACAATATTATAAAACCGCTGCCAGGAAATAATACTGCCACATTTCAATATCAAGCAGTATTATTTACAAGCTGCAAAAATGATAACTGGGTAATTATCATCAGGGATATTTTTATTTCTTATAATAGTGCCACAAGCATGCAAATCCATGCACTTAAGTTAAGAACAGCTTACAACTATCTTCAATAAATATCACTTTACAAAATACGAAAACAACGCAGTGAAAGTTCTTTTGTTTATTATTATACAACGCAGGATCACCCGGCACATACAAAACGAAATAAAATTACAAAAGCACAATTCAAAACAACTGTGACCAATTTAATGTTATCTTAGTTTACAAGACTAAGAAAATCGAGGAGTCTTCATTCTGGGATTCAAATACCATTCTTTCTCAATTAAAATATTTTTTTATTTGTAATTTTTTTTCACACAGACTAAAATGATTAATAAATTATGGCACTCGTACGTCAAAGCATAATGCACCAAATACAAGCAAACAGATACATAACAATGCTTGAAAACAACATCAATTCACAAGCAAGACTTGTATTCCTTTAATAGAGGAGTCAACAGGGAAAAAATAGCAACCCTTTAAGACTTGTACCTAATACTCAAAAGTCAACCCTGATATAATCTGCTATATGTCAACATTAAAGATTGTACTAACTTGGACAAAGAACATTTTAAAACTAATGTAATAATTTCAAGCTCGGGTGCTGAAAGCACTGTCCAATCTACAAATACGAGTAAGAAACACCATATGGATGACCTAATAATGTGCAGCTCTGCAGGCGTTTATTTTTCTCCCTCATGCCTCCTCGTTTTCACAGCTAATGCTAGTTTTATCAAATTTTACTCATTTGTGCAGAATCTCATCAGATGCAGACAAATTCCAGTTACAGTTTATCGTTCTTATAATAGTGCTTTTCCTGCTCAAGAGCTGCAAAAGGCGTTGACTGATCAGAATGTAACTCAAACCACGTGACTTTTATTTTGTGTGAATGTTGTGAACAGACTACTGAAGACTTGGGTGGACAATAGCATAGGCCACTAATCCAGCTGAAAATGCTGGCTTCCAACACCCTTGTCAAGGTTTTTCAATAGTACTTGTGTACAAGTATGAAGAGCTTCCTGCTACCACATGATGAGGTCAAATCAACAACGAACGTTAAAATGGACAATGTACACTAACCACTGACTGTTGTAAACGGAGGTTTGATGCATGAAGAGATCTTAAACGCACTGTATTACGATGGTTTTACCCCACACATCTTGTTGTCCATGCCTCACAGTGGTGAAATTGAATATCAACAGATGATACTAATGCTCTAGTACATTCATACATTTTTATGCTCCGCAAAAGGTGCTGCATTGGTACTTCAGTGATCATCAGGCCACAATGATAAAATGTATTGTGGAGACTTAGCGCTAAAACTACCTAACTTGTTCTGTTTAGATCTTCAATCTGCCCTTCAGCATGCAGGAAAAGTCCTGTAACAAACGGGAACGGCAAGTCAGAAATAAAATCAATAAGGTTGGAGAGAAAGGCGCTTTACAAGTGATCTTCGTCTTTGTCATCACCATCAACATGATTTTTTTTTTATTATGGCAGGCGCTGCATTGTTTATACTTGAACAAAATTCTTATTGAACCTGGCATCCACAGTTGTGTGTGCTGGGGGCTCTTTTACCAGAGGGAAAAGAAGTTGAAATACTGAACCTCAAACAATGGAGCTACACCAGAAATTAAAACAATACCATGACCAACAACATACAATCATTCTGAATTTTCTCTGACCACCACTACTTATGCTCACTTTAATAAAAGATAAGTTTTAGTATTATTTTGTACATTCTGTTTCCTTTTTAAACAAAGCAAAACGATTTACTCCTACTACTCATCTGCTTCCACATTCACATTCTCCGATCTTCAAAACCTGAAACTAATATTATGTCTAGAATGATACAGTACTACACATCGGCTAATTCACAGAATTATAATAATTATTAACATCATTATTATAATAATTATTATTAAAATCATTATTATTATTATTATTATTATTATTATTATTATTATTAAAGTTGTTCTTATAAAAGGGTTTTACCAGCTCAAGAGCTGCTCAAAGCTCTGGCCAAAACAGGATCTAACTCTAGCTGACCAAAGCGCAAACTAAGTGCTCCAAACATAGAACTAAAATAATTATACTGTAAGGCCAGAAACTGTTAAATGCACATTCAACTTACGGCTGGAAACTTTCAGTTGCCTCTGCCACTCTGTGCCGCACCATAAACGTTGCCAGAACATCGGCCACCTGTCGGACATTACATGTGTTGATATTAAAAACTATAACCTGAAGAACAATAAATATTTTATTTGGGAAAATGTAAACTGAAGGACATTATATATTTATTGCAATAAAAAATATAACCAAAAGGAGATTATATAATAATTAAATATAGAAAGTATCATTTTCAGCATGCATTCTACGGCATGGCATGAAAATCTGCAACCTGCATTACAGAGTATATGACTGTAAGTACATACAATTAAACTTGAAAATAGGGTTTTAAATGTAAACTTTTACACCTAAATCTTGATCTATTATAACAATAATTAACTATAATATATAACTATATTATCTGTGCATTGTTGAATCACACACACAGAGCAGTAATATAATCCATTTAAATAGTATTTTCATTCAACCCACATTACATATTCACACAGAATTAAGTATTGCGAACTTATTATGGACGTTCTACTACAGCTGCTCTGATTAAAACCTTATTATCTCTTAACCTCCGTTAGGGTTTTTTGGCGGTGCCGGAGGGTTTTCGGGGAATGTAAGAAAAAAATTGGGTTGGTGTAATTAAAATTCTATAAAAAAAATTCTATGAAACACAGAGCAATAAAATTTATATCAATTTGTTCAGCAATAACTAGGGCACATTTCCACTGTTTTCAACATAATACATTGCAAAATTATGAATCATATATTTCCAAAAATCATGCATAAAATGCACAAAAAAAAATTATAGGCATGCAATGAACTCACCACCATCTAGCAGACCAGGTAATCCATTCAGAAGAAAATACTAAGAATAAAAAGTATCCACCAATATCCCAGTAACAAAATATGCAATAAAGAATGTAATCTGACCACATTCTGTGGTGTAATTTGCATTCATATGACGAGGCACAAAGCGAAAGTTGGTTTCAGCCACGCCCAACTGTCATCCCTACTGCTTGTTTCCAATGCAGCTGTTTGGCTATTGTCACCACTGTCAGTAGGCCTAATGCTGCTTTTCCCTCTTCGTTTCCCTCTCCCTCCCCCTCTTACTCCAATGCCAGAAAAGCAAGAAAGATTGCTAGACACTCTTTTTCTTTTACTCCTCCCAGAAGAGGGTCCAGGCTTGTCAACATCTGTCTCATTGTCAGTTGACGTATTGTCTGATGAAGCGTCGGTAACGCCAAAAATTACTGCCTAATTCATCGATTACATTGCCGTCTTCATCACTCTCTTCCATCGCTTGTAAAACAAGCTGGGTGGCCTTTTCCGCCGTATATATCTCAACGACCGACGCTCCCCTGAAGCCATTACACAAACCTCATTCGCACACCACTAGCATACAAGTAAAAAAAATTGTAAAAATGAACGCAAAACAGCAAGAAAAACACATCATTCAAAGCAGAACCCATGCGTGTGCCGTAAACAAGGTCAGCTGCCGTAAAGCGTGTCGATGCTGCAAAGAAATGTGTCGTTAAACTTGGTACACATGTACGGCCGCACACTGCGGTCAGTCGTGACATGTAAAAGTACTCTCAGCCGCAGGCTGCGGTCAATCGGGGGTTAAGAGTTAAACCGGATGAGATCTCTTGGGTGACATACAACAATCAGTCGTTCCTCTTTCACACTTTTATTAAAACTGCTACATGTGCTGACCCAGGATTTAACTCCCTGGCTACAACAAACCTTTTCTGGATTATCTTCATGGACGGCATGGCCACATTGTGGAAGCACTTGCATCTGAAATTTGCCTGTAAAACAACAGGCAAAGTAAGAAAATAATTCATTGATACATATACAATCTGACAGACGCATTTACTTTTTTTAAACTGGTGAATACACAAGTCAACAACAGACAAAAGAATAATCAATTTACTGGATGTAATCAAATCAGAGAACATTAATTAATTGTGTACACAATTAATGCTTTTGCTTGTTCGCAAAATACCAATCGAGCTTTTCCCTTGGAATGGAGAGGGAGGAGGGAGGTAAAGGAATAGGAAAAGAGGAGGGGGAGGGGGGAGAAGAGGACCTGCTGCATGGACAAAAGCTGATCTTCCGAATAACAACTGCCCAGACTTAAAGAGAAAATGCAGAGTGCAAAACCCATGGTATAGGAATATCGAGATTGGAGGGAGCTCGCGTCCTTCAGCTGCAGCCTACACGTCCACCCACTACCAACATTACTGCTATGCCCCAAACCTTCAACCATCTTCCCAAACTCTATATCACGTGATGTACATTTCCCTGAACAAAATAATGGCACGAATAAAACTTATGATTGGTGCTTTTCCCATAATCTTAGCCATTACTGTAATGGACATACCTTGCATTTGTCCTATTGTTAGGTCCTTGTCCAGTCGGTCAACACCTGAAAAGGTGGCAAAAATGGGGTTAATTCTTGCATATTATACATATTCCCATCACCATTATTATTCATAAAACCCATCTATGCATTATAGAAGATTATAATCAGTTCCAGTTTGAACCTGAAACAGAAACACAACAAAATTATTAACAGATTTAATTCAAGAAATAAGACCACATTAATTCCTACATATCATCGCCCAAATAAAAATGCTGACATCAATAATAATAAATAAAACTGGACAAAGTTATTCTTACCTGCTAGAAGTAGCATCTTTGGCACTTCACAAGACAGAAATTTCTGTGAAAGACCTTCAAACCAGCCTGAAACATAAAATAATACAGGTATGATTTTTCTACAGGAGATTATTATGCTATCAGAACATTGTGTACGAGTATGTAGTAAACACTTCTACTAAACAGCAGCAACGAAATACTGACTATTTCATTAACACTTGAAACTGATGAATGCAAACGGTGTAATACTGACATGAACCAACAGAACAAAATACAATTTTTTTTAAAGTTCTTGTTCAAAAGTGTATGTCAAGTCCATAGTCCAGCACTTTTCTCACAAGGTACCATTAAACAGTGAACACAATTGCAAACAAGCTCAAACTACAGAGGTCTAACATATTGCAAATGCTAAAACCTGTGAAAATACTTTTATGGTAAATCAACAGATCTATATAAAAACAGTAAACTCAATAGTTCAAGGATCAATGACTATGTACTTTGCTGCAATGAGCCCTTTCACTGGTTTCTGTTAATGGTGTACTGTTTCAACAGTTGCTCAACTGATTAACATTAAAATTACTTACCAGGCCAAAAGTGTTCTGTCTGTGAGAGATTTATCCTCCATGTGTAGCTGTGCTGCTGAAAAAGAAAACCAAATTTATAGGAAATATTGTATTAGACAGCTATTTTATTCGACAGGCAAACCCCACTAAAAGATCACAGACAACAACAGCAACATTTTAGGCATTTCAGAGGAAACAATCTAAATTTTACATAAATGCTTCATATCAAACATATCAGTACATAGTATAGCAAACAAACCACCAACCAACAACAACTGCAACACATTAGTATGAACAAAATTTTAAAATTTGGAGATGAAATGCAATATAATTTATACACATGCTTGGGTTAAGTCAAATCTGCAAGATATGCCTAGCAAACAACCAAGCTCAAAGGAGAAGTTCAAAAAGCAGCTGAAAACCTTCCTGTTTGATTACTTGATACTGGCACTTTTGTCCTCTCTCTCATTTTTTTGCTGATCGCACCAAGCATGCTACCATCGCATGAAGACACCACGCTATACAAGTGTTTCACATTATCATCAACCCTAATAATCAATCAACCCTAACAATCATGTCAATGTTAGAAAAGAGGTACACTGACCGAATCAGGTGATTCCGGCACCTTGAAGTTTGACGATGACTGCGAACCGACAGACATCTGTGACTCCGTTGAGCTCACCAAAGAGAGACTACTGAGTCCAGCTTTTCCGTCCTCCTCTTCCTCCATGATGGTAGTTTTGGAAGACACGGTAGAGCTGACGGCCGAGTCATGCTCCTTTTCCAGTTCCAGGGTGGCCGTCTCTCCTGTGTCAACCCTCTTCACTTGCCCCACCATCGACACTCTTGCTGACTCCAGGTTACGAACCTGTCCACTCCTTACGCTGCAGAAAATAATAATAATAATAATAATAATAATTTATAATAATAATCAGTGGTGTTCCTAAGATTAGACGGCAATAGGACAAAATGTCCTAAATCATAAAACTAATCGGACATCATGTCCTGACTACATAAAAGCAATAAGACATTCAGATTGTGAAGCGAACCGATTAATGGTGCTTCTTTAAGATCGTTGCAGAGGAAGTATGGTGTCGGTTATTTCCCTTTCAAAAGTGTCGAGAGTTGCTGCCCTTTTGTTGTTCGACGGAATGTACTAAAGAGTCTAGCATTGTCCACTATTCAAACTCGTTTTAACGGCTTTGACACTCCAGTTTGTACTGATGTTTCTTGCAGTGACCGCTCTAGTCATAATACTATCGGACAATGACCGCTAATTTCGCAATAGAATCGGACATTTGACGGGACACAGGTGTTTGCATTCGGTCATTTTCCAAACGAATCGGACCATGACCGATGTCCGAGGCCTCGGGACATCACTGAATAATAATAATTGACAATAATAATACAGTTTTTACACAAGCTTTTACCTCAGATCCAGCTCAAAGCATGGCAATTAAAGATCAAGGTTGCACAAATAATACAGATGGAGATACATCATGAGAAGAAACTCAAAATCACGTAATAAAATTCTGAGATTAGTGTCAGCACATAAAATAATAATAATAATAATAATAATAATAATAATAATAATAATAATAATAATAATATGTCACTTACAGAGCTCTTCTTCTAGGATTTAGATCAAAGCACAAATAATCTTTTTTAGACATACAACATATGGAAACTTCAAAGAGGGTGCCATCTTGTAAGCATATCTTTAAAGATTGTACCAAAGTCACAAGTCTTTAGCAATTGTCTTTGGTTGTATGGCTAAAAGACAATGGATACTAAGGAATATTATACTTCAAAATAATGTTATTGAAACACTCAAAACGCCAACATGATTGCATAAGTTAAATTTACAAATCACTATATCATGTCAATAAAGGTACTCCATACAAAAATTCTTCTCAGGTGTGAATTTCTTTGCAAATTTAAAACGAAGGTATGCAAATCTCTAACAATTATCATTTGGGGTATGAATACCTCTTGCTTTTTATAAATGTGCGAGCCTGTAAAATTACTATCATAGAAATTTCTTTGCATTTTCAAAGTTTAGATTGACTGCATCCAATACAATTATTAAAGAAGGAAGAAAACCAGAAACATTTTACACTACTGATTGCAATATGAAACATTATCATACCACCACTCAATGGCTTGGTCAAGAGATTTGAAAACCTTTGGTCGTCCTCGAAGGAAAGACTGCATACTACTCAGGGCCTCCATGGCTGTGCCTAGAATTTTAAAATAAAAAGATTGTTAATGACATTGCTATATAAGTATATTTTAAATAGAAACCCAAACGCATCAAAGGATGTGACAAACACTAACGCAATAATCTTTGAGTGAACAATTGTCTCCCTTACTGTTACCACCTCCACAACCCCTTTGTGACATAAAAAAAGAAAAAAAAAAAGAAACATAAAATAAACTATGACTTCAAGACAAACACATCTCTCCCTTCTTATTCCCCAATGATTATATGAAAATGAAATCTATAAGAAAATCAAACATTTACTACTTATTTAAAGCAGACAACTGTGCTCAAGACCAAATTACACAATAACAGTTACCATCCAAACTACATGAACTTCTCATCAGTTTGCAAATCTACCTTCCACAACATCGATAACACAGAGACCAATCAGTGATGGCAGATAGTGCTGGGCTGCTACATTGACTGCAATAGCACCACCCATGCTGAAAACAAAACACTACGATGAATGTATAGCATTATATTTTTAAAAAATTATGAAAGAAATAAAATCTTTGGGGAAACAATTCACAGCACTGACAGGAAAATATACTAATGAAATTTTTTTTTATAGACATTATTGTTCCTTATTATTTTTTATTCCTATTATTATTTTCGTCATTGTCATCGTCATAGTTAATTGTTGCATCATGAGCTAAAACCAATTTTAGTTTTACCGAAAACTGAAGTACTACAAAGCTTTGTTATCAGAGCCTACAAAAACAGCCAATGTTCCTAAAAACATTGTAAACCGACATCTCTAATTCTGACATAATCTTTTAACTCATAATAGAGGAAATAGCTCTCACCTGTGACCAATAAGAATAATAGGTGGTGGGTCCTCTCCATATAAGTTTTCAATAACTTCCTTCACGTCGCTGAAATCAATTGTGAAAAAGAAAACATAAAATATACCAAGATCTGTATTGTTAGGAAATAGGTAATTAAAAAAATAAGTATTGCTGAATAAGGCAGTCCACAGATTGAAATTAAACGTTATAACATCTATATATTGACGTGGATCATATCAAACAAAATAATTACTTCCATACTAGCCTATCTTTAGCATATTAGCATATAAACTGGAACATCTCAGCAAAATGTTTGACTGGCCACAATGTCATTGTCTTGCTACAAATGTCTGAATGCATTCAAATGAACATACATACTTTATTTTTTATTTTTTAAAATTGACAGTCACTGATTTCAGAGAGAAAACCAAATTACTAGCAAAAGGTTTATGGTGGACAGGAAATAAAAATAAATTATTACACACAGTGCAAGACGCTCAGCAGACAGGTCAGTATCATCTGAGGTTTCAGTGTCACCTGTATAGAATGTAAAAGATCATACATACATTGAATGAAATCCCAGAGCTCAAACTAAAACAAATATTTGGACTGTGGTGAGGAGTGAAGTTAATTCCCATATTTCTTCTGGGCATTACATTACATTACTGTACATTACATGTTTCTTGCTTTAGGTCCAGCGGACTCCTCCAAGCCAAATCGGGACCAGCAACACAAGAAAGATAAAATTAATCGTTTGTTATTACAATACTGCATTATGTCCACACACACAAAAAACATAATAACAATAACAATAAACGTAGATGCATACCATGTCCTCTAAGATCAATGGCTGTACACTTGCATTTTACCAAGTGTGAAATCCTTGACTGCCAAAAAAAAAAAAAAAAAAAAAAAAAGGGTTATAAGAATTCAAATGCAGACCATCACAATGTACAGTTTTACTGACGACATTAATTAAATCATTTTGCAATTATGTTTTTTAGCCTGCATATTTAGCAGATGAATATGAGTGTGAGTGGGTGTCAGTGTGTGTGTGTGCTTGGATGTGTTTTAGTATCAGTATGTGTGTGCTTGGATGTGTGTCGTTGTGCATATTTTGTCTTGATATTATGTGTAGATCACTGTATGTGTGTGTGCATATGCTGATTCTCCTAATTCAAATGCTTGCCACTGAATACTTACTGACAGCAGCGACCAGGACAGAGCTGAGAAGCCACCACCATGAAGGAAGACTAGAGCAGGCCCTTCTGTTCCACATTCATAAACCCGAAAGACCTTGCTGCTGTGAAGGAATTTTCAGCAGTATATTGCCCTGAATTGTATTATTATTAACACGCCTACTACATAACCAGAAAATGTTCTCAATAAGAATAAAGGGTTTTCCCTTCAGAATCACACAGCAACATCTACCATTTACCTACACACTCTTTCAAAATAACTCTATTGCTAAGGATATTTTTATGTGCTAGAACTTGTTTGTTGTGTCAAGTGTGTTGTAGAAACATAGTACGTAGTTATACATTAAAACTGTTGGTGTGTTTTAAGTTTTATTATTGCTTAAAAAACAACAATAACAACAAAAAAACTATTTTATTTCTTTGATGGAGTATAGTATAGTATAGTTATTTGTAATCCGGACTGTCAAGCATGTTGAGAAAGAGAGGTGTGTACTGAGTGTATGTGTGTAAGAGAGGGAGAAAGAGAAAGGTAGAGAGATTGTATGTGTGATGTGTAATTTTAGCTCACCTTGTATTAAGTGTTCCATTTTTGGTCTAATTTTTTTTTTAACCCAAGCTCAGTGATCATGCTTTTCATGTGGAAATGTTTATGTGCTTAATCATTTTTCATTCATTCATATTTTCATATTGTGATAGTAGGAGTACTTCCTAAATAGCTGTCAACATGTATTTTGTACCGCTTTTCAGGGGAAACAACTCTCATTGAACTACTTTCGGTTTATTTAGGATAGATGTCAACATGTATTGTGTACCGCACTTCAGGGGAAGCAACTCTACTTTCGGTTTATTTAGGGATAATGCCTATTGTGCACTTACTTTGTCGTACATCGCTCAGTTAAGGGGGTTAAAACTGTATTGCTCTAAAACTGTATAGTTAATCAATACTGACCCTTAGTTGATAGTGAGCTGGTTTCCTATGCTGAAGGTGGCGAGTTCAAAACCTGCATGGGACAAATGTACTTGACTTAGGTACGAGACTTTCCAAAACACCGAGAGTTTTTTCCAGGTGCTCTGGTGTCCTCCCTTCCTTTAAAAAATGCTATTGGATGCAGCAAATCTAAAATGTCAAAAATAAAAAAAATGTATTTCTATTCCCACTTTTGTAATAGTGATCTCTTCAGATCGCCGCACTTTCCTGCAATGTATCGATTTCCACAATAAGTGTCTTATATATTCATTGGCCAAGTAGAGTGTTCCTAAACCTGATATTGCATTGTAATTCACCAATCACAGATGGCAATGTTTCTAGCAAAGCTTGGAATATGAAAGTCAAAAGAATACTTACACGAACTACTAACAACTGTTGTCCATGTAAAAAAGAAGAAAAGAAAAATGTTGTTTCTCTATGGATTGAAGACGAGCATATAGATTCTAGACTACCAATCCGATTAAAACATTGATGAAGAAGCACTTTTTATTCCTGACAAGAATTACTAGAATACGGTATTCCAACCGACCCTATTTTTTGGCCCAACCCTAAACTTTTGGGGGGGGGATTGTCTTGAAAAAAAATTGAAAAAAGACCAAAAAATCGCACCTAAGTTTTAAAAAAAAGAAAAGAAAATCAACCTACCAACCCTATTTTTTTCCTATGTTACCATAAACTGACTTTTTTGTGTGTGCCTATTAATAGCACATAAAAAATGTAACATAATTATCTGTTTAGTCATCAAACGAAAGCAAATGTGCATGACCACATTGTTTGAACCACATGTTATGAACCTGCCGCCTTCAAATCAGGAAATAAATCTATTGTTAGTGCAGAGGACAAAACTGTCTCCTTGCTGCTATTTACTTCAGATACTGCAAACATAACAACAAAGCCGACAGAATGTCAAAATTCTTACTTCTAGGCTGGATGATAACAAAAACATTCTCCATAAATGCCGCCATTTTTTTAATACCGACTGTCACAAAGTGAATTGATAAATATTTTTATTTGAGTATAGATCACAAGTTTTTAGAGCTAGAACGTGAGTGACAGCTTTTGACATAGGCACGTGGCGTATATACTCTCTATGCATAGGGACTATATTTCCCAGTTCATTAATATTTTGGTGATGAGACTTGGCTATATAAAGACTGTTTGGAGAACAGAAAGCTGTTATCGGTATGCATCTGATAAGTATCTGTGATTGGATGGATGAAATAGGACTAGGATAGAGAAATAGTGGAATGAAAGATAGACTACGAAAAAAAGAGTGAATGCTTATTTTGTGTGACTCGGAAATACTGTGGTACCGTGTAGGCTACATCTGTTTTTCACTGTGGTGATTCTGGATTCTGTTCATGACAGACACGGTAATTTGAATATGTATATTTTATGATTTACTGGTAAAAAATATAATATTAAAATTAATTTTGTAAATGCATAAAATATTTTCATAATTTGATAACTGTAATCCGGTCCTGATTTGGCTCAGAAGAGTCTGCTGGACCTAAAGCAATAATCATGTAATGTAATGTAATGATAAATGTAATTGTGTTATGTTGAAACGCACACGATATTGCATGTGAGACGTGCACGATAGATCCGATCGTTTTGTTTTGCAAAGCATTCAATAACAGAGTGTATTTACCTTTGATTTTGCATTGTTAGAAGAAGCTTGGTATAATGTTAATAATTTTCGTTGGTTGATATTATTAGAGAGTTTTCTAGGGTGCTTGTTTACTATCGATCGAAGCATCTAGATAGATCAACAGATAGCTGAGAAAATTCTTGGACTGTAAAGAAAGTTGTATGACGTAAGACAGTGATGACGAAGTTTATTCTGATTGGTTATAATTGCGTCACGCTCGAATATTCTATCGTTCTCTAGAGTAGAGAAAAACTATATAATTGATGCACTGTGTTGAAAAAGGAGAGAAAGTGAAAAGCGATTGAGCGATTGTATGCAGATGTTGATTTATGCTGAATAAAGTTGGAAAACTTCATACGACGACTCCTGCCTTGTTGCCGAGTGAACAGGTTGCATGGATAAACGTATCCAAGTTACACTTAAGACTCAGGATTCAAGCATTGGGGCTGAATCAACCACTGATAAAAACCAACTACGAGTGTAACAAATTGTCTCTAAGACCGGGAATGGGATTGCTTCAGAGAGAGATGAAATCATATTATAATTCTGCTATTTTTTATTTTATTACTCTAGGACTTATAGTTTTCTTGACTATAGTTTTCTTGAATTCCGTTTTAATTATTATTCTACTACTTTGAGTGAGAAAGAAGAGAATCATAAAATTAGCATTAAATTTAGTTGTGTTTCAACTGTTGTGTATTTTACGTCTTCAGTGTTTCAAGTTTATCTCTCTGTCTCAACTTGAGTAATTGTATAAAAAAGGCCTTTTGATGAATGCGTGTATACGTGGAATTGGAACATAAAAAAATGTTTACAAACTAATATCAAGTTTGTAGGAATCTTCTGAGAATAAAGCTAATTATTGTATAACACGCACGAGAAGATTATGACAGTGATGTAGGCAACATCGTCAATTTCCAATAGGCATGACACTTTAGGCCTACTGTCATGTGACGTGTAATGCTGCTTTTCATCAAATTGATTGCATCTGCCAAAAATATGTCACTGTTTATATTATTCGAAGGCGAAAAACTTGAAAGTTTGTGAAAAATTAAAATGTGCTGCAAACGTGTCCAATGTGTGAACTACTTCGTTATGGTGCATTCTTTGAAATGTGTTATGTGAAGTGGTCTTTGACATACGCCAATGAACAGCTTTGGTGTATGTATTGTTTTGGCAAATTTCTCGTTATATATTTTAATTCGATTAGTCAATAAAAAAATGTTATCAGCATGTCGGCATGGAATATGAAATATGTCCAACTCGATTGATTCACTATTTCACTCGCCTTCAGCTCGTGGATACACTGAATTGATCTTGTTGGACATATCTCATATTCCAAGCCAACATACCGATAACGTATATTATTATTATTATTATTATTATTATTATTATTATTATTATTATTATTATTACTATCTTAACTTTTGCTACTTCAAAAGATCTTAACATTAAATTAGTTTTGAAGAATATGAGTATCAAAACAATTAAAGCAAGTTTAAAATTGATTGGGGGCAGATCTTTATTTGTTGTCATTGTATATAGTCAAATGGGCCCTGAAGAATGGCGAAGACTAATAAAGTCTTAAATCAATGCATGAACTTACTTACAAATAGTTTTGGCAACAGATTATTTATGAATTTATGCAAGCTATTCATTCATTGACATTATCAAATAGTTTGTATCAAACAAAGGATACATTACTATCACCCGTCTTGACATTGTGACAGTGTTCAAAATACTTGTCCCAATAAATTGGGGAATAATCCTTCTTTCGCTTGAGAAGTTTGCGTCCTGATGCCCTGCAGACAAAGAAATTCAAGAACTGAAAAATAGAAAATCCAAAATTCACTTCATGGTGAGGGACTGAGAGAGAGAGAGAGAGAGAGAGAGAGAGAGAGAGAGAGAGAGAGAGAGAGAGAGAGAGAGAGAGAGAGAGAGAGAGAGAGAGAGAGAGAGAGAGAAAGAGAGAGAGAGAAAGAGAGAGAGAGAGAAAGAGAGAGAGAGAGAGAGAGAGAGAGAGAGAGAGAGATTTGTTTTGTACAATGATGTTCACATGTAAAGGGGTTGAACACACTACATATATATTTATGTAAAATAATAATTAAATTTTGTTTTTGTCTGCCTTAGCCGAGCCTCGAACCCAGGATTAATTGTACTTGGAACCCATACATTATGGACTGGGCTAACTATTAACATTTACCAACTATACATTTTGTTGAGTGCAACGTCGGAGTTGTTTCAATGTGATTTTCATAAAGAATTGGTACCAGTGACCTTTGCATTTGAGGTAGTGCAAATACAATTGCACGAGAGGCTGGCAACTAACCTAGGTAATGATCCTAAGGCAGTGTCACCGCCACGACTCCCTCCGGGCAGATGCCACAAACAAAACAACTTCCACACGCAGACAACCCAGAAAGAATGACGATTACCCGCAGACGGAAGTGATGAAAACACGACAAAGATATATACAACTTTCAAGCTATTTATTCATTCATACCACACACTCATACACATACAACAGAAAATGGCGATGGAACAATCAATGGGTCGATGAACAATGGAATGGTATGTCAGATGATCGAGGGTTGCTAATCAACCACGTCCATGTATCAACTGTGCACCGCAAATGTCCGTTGCACGTAAATAACCGAACAAAAAGGGGGGGTTCGAGTGTCAAGAGAGGGACAACAAGGAAAGAGCCGACCTGATAGTATGGCGTCCCTGTTGAAGTCTCCGTAAAGGTATCCGCCCCTCCTCGTGGCTGTTAACGGACTGTCGCTGTTGAATCCAGGCGTAGTGGCGTCGCCACTCACTCTCGCCGCTGACGATGATGATGATGATGATGGTGACGCCGTAGTCGCGGCAGCCCTGCCACCGTCGACGTCTCTCAGCCTGACTCCTCCAGTCGGCTAACACTGCGACGTCGAGGCCAGGTCCCGTCCACAGACGTCACAACCACCACGGGAAAGGTGGGGTTGTGGAACGATGAAGATGTACACAAATGCGGACGTGGACGAACGGGTGGTGATGATGATGTTCGGTCCACACGACCAAGTGCTGTCGTCGTTGTCGCACGACGCTGGTCAACGTCGATCCGCGTCACCCAGTGACGAGCTGATGAATACGAACGAACTTTCGAACGACGAATGGTCGAACGACGAATGGTCGAACCTGCAACATGCTTGTCGTATTGTTAATATCATGTCCACCCGATTCTGTCCCCCTCCCTCCTCACACTCCCCCCCTATTACACTCACTAACTTCTGCATCTTGAGGAGGCACAACTGCTGGTCCACTTCACTTCCCTTGACTACTATTATTGTCACTTGTAATCAAACACATAATTCATGAAACTCAATGAAACTATGAATGCATGAAATGAGCAATGCTGCAAATGAATACATGTAAACATCAACACATTATCCATCTCAAGCAACCGCAACCACGACAACAGCAACCACTTCCATCCTACCTTCATCACACTTCATCCCCATTCTCCTCCCTTATTCTCCCTCCTTTAGTCGCACTCTTCCTTTCGTCTGCCTCTCCTCAGTGCAACCATCCTTCCCCCAGCCTCACGCACAGCTATCGTTCAACACCCCAACAGCCGGCCCTCGGTCATTGGCACAGTAAGGAAAATACCACCATCACACTTACCCACACGGTTCGAATGTAATAGTACCTGTAGCCTTTCCCCTGCTTGTCTACACAGTACTCCAAGTAAGGTAATCCAGTGCGTAGTAGTTTCCGTTAGTGGACAATACCTCGACACTAACCTACCACAACACAAAACTTAGTTATTTGCTCTAAACTCTTTCCCGATCTTGCTACCACAACTGTAACATTTCCAACTAGTTTTCCTCTTGTAACCAGCTATTATCTACGTCAATAACTGTCCCTCCCTTACTTCCAGAACAAACAACCCCAGAGAAACAAGACCGCACGTCTTGTTTGTGACTCTGTCAAAACCTGTTCTGACTACAGTGAGCAAATTCCTAAACTGGCTCGCCGATCTACGCTGTTGATCACGATTTGCACGCATAACCTAGCATACGACAGCGCGCAGTTACTACCCCTAACTCATTAACTCTCCACCCACACAGTCTACCCGGTTTCATCACAGACTGCCCTGTGACAGGCAGTTTCGTCAAAACTTCTTTCAGTGGTTCTGGAGAAATAGCGTCCAACAGACGGACAGACAGATTGATAGACAAACCAATTGACATTTCATCCCTAACTGCTTAAATGATAAGTCTGGAAAGGAAAAAAATATAAAACCTAAGTTCTGAAAAACAAATCAACTCCGCCATAATCATATGGCCCTATGGGGATAGGAATAACAACTTTGTGTAGGAGGAGTAAGTGCAAAAATGGAATCTAAAAGACATTAGACAGGATGGTGTGGTATTGTGTGAAAAATAAAGTTTTCAATGGTTGTTTGAAAGAGCTGAGAGAGGTGCAGTGTCCGATAGAGAAAGGAAGAGAGTTCCAGAGTAGACAGCTTTGTTGTGTACAAGACCTAAGACTGAGCCCTGTGGTACTGCACAGAGCAGAGGTGTTATGCTAGAACGATAATCGGCTACAAGAACAAACTGACTTCTGTTTGACAGATAAGAACAGAACCAGGACAGAGCTGTGCAAATGATGCTGAAACTAGTGAAAGATAATTCCAGACAAGAGAGTAGAAGGTTGTGATCAATCATATCAACGCAGCTGAGAGATCAAACGGCAGAAGAGCTGAGACTTTGTTATGATCAAGAGCAAGTATTTGATTTTATTTTGTTTGAAGCTGGATGTTTAGAACGAATGCTTGAGTACTGCGCTTTGAACTGATATTGTTCCTTAGGAAAAAGCACTATATAAATATTCTTCCTATTATTATTATTATTAAGAGCAGTAACTTATATCATTGACAATGCACAATAATGCGGATCACGGGGGCACGGTCAGAGTGGGGGGGTGGAGCAATCTCCGGCCTTCATTTTGCGGATGACATTGATGGATTGGTGGAGAAGAGCAGGAGCCTGAACAGCTGGTGCAGAGGCTTGACGCCGCCTCCAGAGCCTGTGGAGTGGAAATAGGTGCAGAGAGGACCAAAGTGGTGACCAATAACACCAATGGCATCAGCATGGACATCAAAGTCCAAGGTCAATCCCTCAACACGGTGCATAGCTTCAAATATTTAGGAGCCATTGTGTCAGATAATGGGTCCCGACAGGAAGTCCTCTCCAGGATCGCACAAACAACTGCTGCCCTGGTGAGGTTGAAGCCAATCTGGAAAGACAGGACCATCAGTCTACATTCCAAGGTAAGGCTGCTGCACTCCCTTGTCATCTCCGTCTTCCTATACGCTTGTGAAACATGGACCCTCACAGCAGATCTCCAAAGAAGAATACAAAGCATGGAGATTAGGTGCTACAGAAGACTTCTGGGCATTTTCTATACCCAGCACATCACCAACGACGAAGTCCGACAGACCATCACACAAGCCATTGGACAACACGATGACCTGCTCACAGTGGTGAAAAAACGGAAACTCCGATGGTATGGCCACGTCACCAGATCATAAGACCATCCTGCAAGGCACAGTGCAAAGAGGTAGAAGAAGAGGGAGACCGAAAAAGAGGTGGGAGGACAATATTCGGGAATGGACTGGTTTGACACTGAACGAAACCATCAGGGTTGCTGAGGACAGGGAAAGATGGCGTACGCTGGTTAAACGATCATCTGTGGTGCCCCTACGACCTCCGAGTTACAGGATAGGATAGGATAGATTTGATCCAAGCCGGCTTCTTCAAAAAGGGTTTTACAACAGCTGTTTTCCAAGCTGAGGGACCTGAACCTGAGGAAAGTGGCTCATTTATCACATTGGTAATAATGGGGAGAAGGAAATCTAGTGGCCATACATCAGTTTGGTAGGCATGGGGTTAAGATCGCATGTTTTGCATTGGGTGACTAAAATGAGCTTGCAAACTCCACTGATATTGACACTCAAACTCGATAAATGTGGACCAGAATATTGTGCTTCATGCTGGGCTGACTGATTTTGATCAACAGAACTGTTGAAACTGCTGAGAATCTTTACAGTAATTCTGGTACTGTAAAAAGCTATCTTTGCACTATGAACCAATTTGTTTACTTTACATTTAGCAATTTTATACAGATTCTTGTGTATGGTCAGTTTGGACGACAACCACTGATGCTCAGCGCGACGACACTCTCGCTTTAATTCCTGAAGCTGAGCAGCAACATCGGCGTACCAAGGTGTGGCCTTATGTTGCTGAACCCTACGCTGAACAATGCGTGCATGCTTGTCCAGAGTCTGACCAAGGACAACATTTAGATCGATACTGGGAATGGCAGGAGTGACAGCACTTGCAAGATCAAACTTCAATGCAGACTCATCAATCCTATTGATACACCGTACAGTCACAAAGCATGGAACAGTCTCTGATCTGGACACATTCAGCACGAGGAAAGTGGCGGAGTGACCTGAATTTGTGAAACCAGATTGCCTCGCTGGCGTGAAAAAGCAATTAGCTGGTCACTATCTCTAGTGATGACTAGGTCAATAGTGTGGTTGTTCTTCAGATGCATCGGCTCTGTGACCCATGTGTCATACTGAACATCTTCAGTGTCCCTGAACCTGGTGGTGGTAGCTGATGTCAACATCTCATAATGGACATTGAAGTCACCCATCAAAACGAGATCACCAGACAGGTTGTTACAGTATTCTAGAAACACTGGCAGCTCATCAAGAAACATCACATCAGTGAACTTATTGCATTTGCTTGATGGTGGGCGATACAAGCACACCATGTTGATTCTCTGATTGTTCACAGTAAGTGTCATACATGTACTACGTCAAAGGATAAATGGGGGAAGGGAAACACACGAGTTGGAGGAACACTTGACAGCCACATACAAGAAGGGCATCACCACGCTTGGCTCTATCACTGGGGGGTTGGGAGAAAGAGTACATCGTATAGCCTGGTAAGGTACTGTCAGCACACTTCGCCTCCTCACCACTCTCACGTAACTATGTCTCTTCAGCTCTATAATGTCAACGCCATTATCCACAATAACCTCTTGGATGGCTGTCCGCTTGTTAGTATACATTGTGCCGAGTGACTGAGCATTAAAATGAACAGTACACACAAGATTGTCAGACTTCTCAAAGTTCTGAAGGGAGACCTGGGTCAAGTTCAGGGGTGGGAATTGCTGAAGTGAAAAATAAAGGAAACTAGGGTGGTCCGGGGGCATGCCCCCCCCCCCCCCCCCCCCCCCCCCGGAAAATTTTCAAAATCAAATCAAGAACAAAATCTGTGCAATCTGGCGTATTCTGATTGCAAAATGTAAGTAGTTTTGAAGTATGAAAAACATTCTTTTTTTGTCTTTTTTTCTTGTGCTTTTTGTTTGAATGACCAAATATAATGCTGTGATGTAGTGCTGATAAACAATGTACAACTAACAGACACGTTGCATAAAGAAAATAACATAAATTCAAAAAGGATTTTTGTATATAGTTATAACTGTATACATGTACAGTGATTATGTGAGAGAGAGAGAGAGAGAGAGAGAGAGAGAGAGAGAGAGAGAGAGAGAGAGAGAGAGAGAGAGAGAGAGAGAGAGAGAGAGAGAGAGAGAGAGAGAGACTGGAAGTGAATTTCGAGAGCTGACCTCCCACGTGCACTGTAGTTGATATCACACTCGCACAAACTGCAGTATGCTGTGCCTGGATTCTTCAGCTTGCGAATAAATAGGCTGAGCCGATCATCATTGACTTCGTACTCCAACCAATCCCACCTCCATTTGTTTTTGACGCCAAAACCTTCTTGAAAAGTTTCACCACGCTGTACAATCATAGCCTTTAAAGACATGATGGCGGTGATTAAGTACAACGACCTCGACCTCTCACTTCAGGTGAGACTGTTGCGCTGTGTCTAAACACCGCAATAGTGTAAAATTATTATTTTTTTTTTTTTTTTTTTTTGGCGGAAGCATTATTGTTTTTGGCGGATGGGATTTTTTTTATGGCGGAAATCCGCCAAATGGCGGACAATTCCCACCCCTGCAAGTTCTCATGGCACACACCGCAGCGCATATCATGTGATCTCCGCATACTACTCTGAATAACCAAAATGCTGTGAGAACCACTGCCAGAGTCAGAATACTGGGTACTAATGATTGATGGTTGAGCTAGACTCCAGCAGACAGCACTGGGATCACCAGATGGTTGCACGGAGGCAGGCAGTGTCGCCCATGGAGAATGCGCCATCCGGAAGTGAGCCCAGCAGCTGTGTAGTACTGGACAGTGAAGACCACTGCCCTCGGAAGGATGAAGGGTCAGCAAATGACATCTGTGCGGATTAAGGGACATCAAAGGATGAAGGTTCCAGAGACGCAGGAGAAGAAGCCCAAGGCGCAGGAGAAGAAGCCCAAGGAGGTTGTCGTGTGAAAGCAGCTGTGATGGTAAGGGGCAAGTTGTGCCACAGGCGGTAAAGTCTGCCGGCTCAAGTCCTAAGTCCAGTAGGAGGCCGCTGTATGCCCAACTCAAGAAGACTCTCGATCTGATAAACGTCTATTGGAAGGCAAAGAATCTAACATGACTGACCGATGTGGCGAATTAGTCCAGTGTCCATATTGGGACATAAGAGTGTCAGCACAAGGGTCAAGGGCCACCAAAATAGGCTTACTTATCTTGAAGTGTTATTGTAATTGTAGTTTACACAGCTGAATTAGGTGTAGATACAGAGTATGAGGGTGTGAGTGCATATCAAGAATATAATAATAATAATAATAGTAATAGTAATAATAATAATAATAATAATAATAATAATAATAATAATAATAATAATAATAATAAGGATATTTATATAGCGCTTTTCCCCAATGAACAACATCAGTTCAAAGCGCAGTACTCACGCATTAATTCTAAACATCAGGCTTCATACACAATAAAATCAGATACTTGCTAACGAATAAGAGACGAGGGAGGAAGGGAGGAGGGGAGAGCTAAGGATGGGTGATGGGGTGGGTGATGGCGATGGTCTGAATCAAAACAAAAAAACAAAAGAAATGGAGGAATGATGACAATGATGATGGGAGGCAAGATCAGAAACATTTAAGGAAGAGATGAGTTTTCAAGTTGGATTTAAAAGTAGCTATGTTTGGAGAGCTGAGAAGAGAGAGGGGAAGAGATGTTGAAGGGCCAAGCACTAAGAAAGATCGACGGCCAGCAGATGAGAGTTTGTAGCGGGGTATGTGAAGCATGAGGGTGTCAGAGAAAGAACGAAGATTTCTAGAAGGCTTATAGAATAAATTGAATGTTCTGGGTGAGGTAAGAAGGGGCTAAGCCATGGACACACTTGTAACAGAAAATAGCGATTTTGTAGATAATTCTATGAGACACTGGAAGCCAATGGAGTGAATGTAGAAGGGGAGTGATATGATCAGATTTTTTTCTTTTTGAGAACCAGACGTGCAGCTGAGTTCTGAACACATTGGAGCAGATAAATAGAAGAAGAAGGAAGTCCAGCAGGAAGAGAGTTACAGCGTGACAAAACAAGAGAGGAAATGAGTTTGACAGTATCATCAGTGGTCAGATGTTTGCGGACAAGGCCTATTCTACGGAGATGAAAGTTGCATGTTTGACAGGTTTTGCGTATGAATTCTGACATGGAGAGGGTGTTGTCAAGAATGACACCAAGGTTTTTGACAGAAGATGACTTAGGAAGAGTGGTCTGGCCAAGAGTGACAGTGTCTACAGAGGAAGAAGACAGGTTGTGTTTGGTACATGTGAGCATGACTTCAGTTTTGTTTGCATTGAGTTGGAGCTTGTTGACTGTCATCTATAGATATAAACAGGAACAGTTTATAATAGCAGGTAGATGACCCAATAAACTGGGCCAGTGTTATGAACTGAAGAACAAATAACTCAGTCTACAGCAGCAGGCAGCTAGAGCAGGGCACTAAATTAGTGTGTCAACTGGTCAGTGTAAAGCAGCAGACAGCCAATCCAAAACACTGGGTCCGTTGTATCAACTGGTGAACAACATTCAGGTGTAAAATCCCCAGCACTGGGCCAATAGCAATGGAGATTTGTTAAAGATGCACTGTGCTCTCACTTCGTTGAGAATGGCCTTCTACATTCAATTCAATTCAATTCAATTCAAACAACTTTATTTATCCAGATTTGGCAATTACAATGGGGGTATGAGTGCTCTCTAATTATATTTTTTTTTAAAAATCACAACACATTCTGATATACATGATGACCAGTTTGGCTTTTCCAGGGGTAGGTCATGTGTCACTCAGTTGTTGGTGACAATAAATGACTGGATGTCCTCCTTGCATGAAGGCCACCCAGTCGACGCTGTATATCTTGATCTTAGGAAGGCATTCGATACTGTTCCACATTTCAGACTTTTACAGAAACTAAAAGGTTATGGCATAAGTGGCAGCACACTTGCATGGATAAGGAGTTTCCTGACTGACAGGACCCAGTATTATGAGTATGTGACTGTTAACGGTAACACTAACAATTCTGACAAAATAAGTGTTACAAGTGGTGTCCCTCAGGGGAGCATGTTGGGGCCAACACTATATAATATATAAATGACATGCCAGAGAAGATAGAATGTGACATAAAGATATTTTCTGATGACACAAAGGCATATGCAGAAGTTGATGAAAGTGAGGAATCTAAGGATGGGATGCAGCAATGCATTGACAAGTTGGTTGAATGGACAGAAACATGGCTACTTAAATTTAACAGTGAAAAATGTAAGGTGTTGCATCTGGGCAAAAATAATCCCCAGCATGAGTATTTTATGAATGATGGTAAAGAAAGGTGTAAGATTGAGACAACTGGTGCCGAGAGGGATCTTGAGTGATTGTTACACTCAGTTTGATGTTGGTGTTTTCTATCAGTATCTGATTCAGCCCCGATGCTTGAATTCCTGATAGTTGTGTAACTCAGATTCGTTTATTCACACAGCCCGTCCAAACAGCATACAAGTCACAAAGTCGACGTATGAAGTTTTCCACTTTTATTCAGCACACACCAACAACTGCATACAATTCTCAATTCAACTCAACAACTTTCACAGCAACTTTCCAAATCACTATCAACAACTTTACTATCTCAACAGCTATTCGGCACACGATTAAATAACCTCTCTCTCTTCCGGAAAGATTTCGTACATGGTAGAAATGACGTACTGCCACCAATCGAACTAAAGATCGTCATCACTGACTTACGTCATACTTCTCTCTTCCTGCCAAAAGAATGTTCTCCATTATCTACGACCATCAAGAAACTTCGATCGATAGTAAACAAACAGATCCAGAAGATTCTACAACAATATCGACCAACAAAAATTATCAACGTTATATAAAACCTCTCCAAACAACAATGCAAACTCAAATCAAAGGTAAATAAACTCTATTATTGAATACTTTGCAAAACGAAACGATTAGATCTATCGTGCGCGCTTTAGACACACTTTCGTTCGTTTCAACGTAACATAACCCCCCACTCAAGAAGAAATTTACCCAATTTCTTTCAACAACGTTGAAACGTAACGCACAAACAAAGTTCAGAATTAAAACTTATTTCGGACTGTCTGAACACTGTCAATGTTCTCAGCTCATTCACACAAAGTTTCTCATCTGCAAGTCTTTCTGGATACTGTCAATGTTCACAGATCATTTACCCAATCAACGTTTTTCATTTTCAAGTCTGTCATTACCAATATTCTTAGTTCATCCACACAGTCAATGTTCTTTCGTTCGCAAGGAGACGACGCCCTTGTCAGTTGCGGTCGTCATCGGCCCAGGGTCAAAGACGATGATCACGTGGGCTTCCCTGGAATCAGTGCGTCCTCCGTTGTCTCCTTCTTCCATCGGATGTCCGACGCAGTCGACGTTGTCAGCTCCCAGAATGCATTCGCTGGGTCTCACGGCCGGGTTGGCTTCTGCGGGACGGTGGAACAGCTCCCTCAAGGTCTGCAGATGCTCTTTCCAGGTCTGGGTGTGGACTTCATGTTCGACCAAAGTCGTAGAGCCTGGGACATCACTGAAGCTATGGGGAAATTCGCCCATAAGGTCCTTGAGCTCAATATTTTGATCTTCCGTCAAGCGTGGTCCTAGCTTAACATCATTGATGCCTTCTTCGCTGTGGAAGTCTCCCAGTTCCAACAGTTCCTCGCTGTCAAAGCTGTTGTCAATCTCAGCCGCTGTTGCTGCGTGTACAGTCTCTGATGGCCTTTCCACATACAGCTTAAGGAGGTTGGCGTGGTATATCTTGGAATGTTGGCCGACCTTCACCTTGTAGTCGTTGATCCCCACCACGGTCTCCACTTCGTACGGGCCTTTCCACTGCATCAGCAACTTATTATGATCAGTAGGTAGCAGCACCAGCACTTTGTTGCCAGGTTTAAACTTCCTGTTCACAGCCCTACGGTCATAGTAGTGCTTTCCACAGTCCTGGGACTTCTTCAGGTTTTCTCTGGCTATCTCGAGAGTCTGCTCCAGCTTCTCCCGTAGCTCAAACACGTACTGGTAGCTGTTCTTCACCTCTGGGGTGTCTACTTCTTTCGTCCACAGTTCTTTTAGGATGTGCATCGGCCCTCGGATGGTTCTTCCGTACAGCAGCTCGAACGGAGAAAAGCCGGTGGACTCCTGCGGTACTTCTCTGTAAGCGAAAAGTAAGGCGTTGATATAGCGATGCCATTGTCTGGGCTGCTCGCTGCACAGTTTCTTCAGGGTGGACTTCAGCGTAGCATTGAACTTCTCGACAAGCCCGTTGCACATCGGATGGTAGGGTGTCGTAGTCAAATGCCGGATGCTCAGCAGTCTGTTGACCTCCTTCATGCAGTCAGAGACGAACTGCGTCCCGAGGTCTGTCAGAATTTCTTCAGGCACTCCAAGCCTACTGAACATGTCCACCAGTGCCTCTGCTACAGTTTCAGTGTCAATCTTCTTCAGTGGCACTGCTTCTGGGTACCGAGTCGCATAGTCCACTAAAGTCAGTACCCACCGATGACCTTCTTCACTCGGAGGTCTTATTTCGCCGATTAAGTCTAAGGCCACCCTCTTGAAAGGTCGGTCGATCAGAGGCATCCTCTGCATAGGCACTTTCGGGACCCTTCCTCGAGGTATGGTCTTCTGGCAAATGTCACATGATCGGCAGAAACGGCTGACGTCCGCATGAAGCCCTGGCCAGTAGAACACCGCCTGGATTCTGTCTGACGTCTTTCTGATGCCTAGGTGACCTCCCATGATAGAGTCATGAGCTACTTCCATCACTTGGCGCCTTAGGGGTAACGGTACCAATACTTGACGTAGTGGTTTCCCTCCATTGACCCTCGGGTGCTGGAAGATTCGGTACAAGATCTTGGCCTTCACCTCAAAGTAGACCGTACCACTGCCTTTGGTCACGTGGTCTTGGCGGTTCCTGTACTTGTTTAAAGTGCTATCAGCTTCCTGGAGCCGGATCAGCTTATCTCTGTCCACGATGGCAGCTTTAGAGTTGTCGGCGACCTTCAGTGGCGTAGACGTCTTGTCTCTCTTGGCCTGGGCCCTGGTTGTAACGGCACCGACGACCTCTGGTCGGCAGGGCTGAGCCGGAGTAACCACATTGTCCCGTAGCAGCTCTGTAAGGTCTCCATCGGGAAATGGCAATGGATCCTCCACAACTTCGACGTGTTGAATTGAGGCAGGACTCCACTCTGGATCGGGGTCGTCGGGTCGTCTCGCGCCGTCGATATTCCCGATCATCAAATCGTATAGCGGCTTCTTCAGGCAAACCGCTTCGACTTCGCCTATGTAGAAAGGGGTGTTGACATGAATCTTCGCAACTGGCGCTCTCACACATTTGCTGTCGGCCATAAGTGTCCATTTTGAATCGCCAGTGAACTGTTCTTTAGCGATTAGGTCTTCTCTGACGATGACCCCACTGCAGCCAGAGTCTCTTAAAACAGTCACTTCATGATTTCCAACGCGTCCCTTGGAAACAGGCATGTTCTGGACGGTCACAGCTGCGCTGGCGACGACGGGGATGGATTTTCCGTTGGCAAGGAGAAGTTGGCCATCGGTCATGCACTCTTGCACGTCCGCAGGGGTAGCTGTGCGCTCGGTCTCACTCGGAAGAATGACGCTCCCGCCGCACACTTGATGGTCAGATCTACTGGTTTGCCGTTGATTGGAGAACCGCCTCTGCCGGTTGCCCGCCGCTGAATTGTCCGTACTGCTCCGCTGTCCGCTACTTTTGTTTTGAGGACAGTTAGCCGCTCTGTGGTCTGTAGCGTTGCAGGTGAAACAGCCCCTTGAATGCCCTTCCCTGGGAGGAGGCGTGGAGTCTGTCTGTCTCTGGCTCGCCTGGCTTCCCTGGATCTGGTTCACATGGTTTCCAGTCTTCTGAAAATGTTTCGTCACGCTGGGTGGCCCCAGGGTTTTCCCATGAGCGATGAGATATCTTTCAGCAGCCTCAGTCACATCTTTAAGCGTCTGCAGCTTTTGTTCTTCTAAGTGGGTCGCTAGGTCCTCGTGACAGGCATTGAGAAATTGTTCCTTCACGATCAGGTCATGGAGACTGTCGTAAGACTTCGTTTCGCCTGATAACTCCACCCACTTGTGTAGATATGACGACAGGCGCTCCACAAACTGCTTTGGCGTCTCGCCTGACTTAGGCCGGCATTCACGGAAGCGTTTACGGTAGCCCTTCTCTGTAAAGTTGTAGCACTGCAATAGGGCCTCTTTCAAGACGTCGTAGTCTTTAGCGTCATCGTCCGACAATCTGGTGTAGACGTCGAGTGCTTCTCCCGTCAGAAGTGCACTTAGTCGAATCGCCCAGTCTTGAGGTTGCCAGTTAGAGCTTTTGGCAAACCTTTCAAATCTCGCCAAATAACTGTCGATCTGGTCCTTCCCGTCGACGAAAGCTGGCAATTTTGGAGCCATGTGGTCGCTGACGACTTGTGGCGCATGCTGATTGTTTTGGATACGCGCCAACTCCAGCTGGTACTGACGATCAGCTTCTAGTGGTCTTTCTTCCATCTCTCTTTCTTCTCGGCGTCGCTGCTCTTCTGCTTCTCTTTCTTGACGCCGCTCTTCTCTTTCTTCTCGGCGACGCTGCTCTTCTTTTTCTTCCCGTTGACGCTGTTCTTCCTTATCTTCTCGGCGCCGCTGCTCCTCTAATTCTAGACGCTTCTGTTCTAATTCTATTTCTTTTTCTAGACGCTTCTCTTCCAATTCTCTTTCTTCGCGCCTTCGCTGTTCTTCTCTTTCTTCACGCAATATTCTCTCCTGGCATTTGACGTACTCCGTCAGCTGTTTGCCTTTTAGATTTAGTTCAACCCCTTTCTGCCAGAAGTCAGCCATCTTGATGCTTCTGGAAAGTTCTTTTCTGGAAAGTTCTTTTTCTAGAAAGTTCTTGACTGTAGAGTTCTTTTTCTGGAAAGTTCTTGACTGTGCTGTACCTTTCTAGACTGTTCTAGAACAGCACGCTTTCTGCAGTAGCGCTGATGCTTGTCACTAGTCGCCTTCGTTGACGCAGGCCCCGCTGTCCTCGTCGTATGCGACGCTGCACCACGCTGGTGTTGATGTACACGCTCCTGTGCTGAAGTAGACTCGACGTCCGCACGTCGCTCTCTCTAATACTGGCGATGTAGCTCCGAGACTGTCCCTCGACGTAGTCCTGCGGCAGCCACGTAGTCCCGCTCTGTTGTTCGCTCACGAAGCAACTCTTCGGCGACTACACGCCCTTGCAGTCAACCCGAACCTATCGGTGATGTAGTCCCAGTATGTTGGCCCCTCTCGACGCAACTCGTTGGCGGCTACCCTCGATGACTGCCTCTCGTAACGTTGACTCGCTTGTTGTAGCAGTTGAACCCTTGGCTATGGCGTGAATCGCGGCTTGACCCCCAAAAATTTTACACTCAGTTTGATGTTGGTGTTTTCTATCAGTATCTGATTCAGCCCCGATGCTTGAATTCCTGATAGTTGTGTAACTCAGATTCGTTTATTCACACAGCCCGTCCAAACAGCATACAAGTCACAAAGTCGACGTATGAAGTTTTCCACTTTTATTCAGCACACACCAACAACTGCATACAATTCTCAATTCAACTCAACAACTTTCACAGCAACTTTCCAAATCACTATCAACAACTTTACTATCTCAACAGCTATTCGGCACACGATTAAATAACCTCTCTCTCTTCCGGAAAGATTTCGTACATGGTAGAAATGACGTACTGCCACCAATCGAACTAAAGATCGTCATCACTGACTTACGTCATACTTCTCTCTTCCTGCCAAAAGAATGTTCTCCATTATCTACGACCATCAAGAAACTTCGATCGATAGTAAACAAACAGATCCAGAAGATTCTACAACAATATCGACCAACAAAAATTATCAACGTTATACAAAACCTCTCCAAACAACAATGCAAACTCAAATCAAAGGTAAATAAACTCTATTATTGAATACTTTGCAAAACGAAACGATTAGATCTATCGTGCGCGCTTTAGACACACTTTCGTTCGTTTCAACGTAACAGTGATAGTGGATACAGAGCTCAGTTTTGAGAATCACATTGAGAGTACAGTTAAGAAAGCCAACAAAATATTAGCCCTGCTTGTAAGAACAATAAGTAATAAATCAAAGAATATAATGGTCCCCCTCTTTAAGGCTCTTATACGTCCCATCTTGGAGTACGCTAACCCAGTCTGGCGCCCATATTTGAAGAGGCATGTTGACTTGATCGAGTGTGTCCAGCGCAGATTCACCAGGAAGATATGTGGAATGTCAGGACTCTCCTACGAGGAGAGACTGAAGTCACTGAGGTTACCCAGTTTAGAGTATAGGAGGGAGCAGGGTGATTTTTTTTTCTTCAAAATGTTTTTATTCAGACAAAGGTTACATAGTGTTATGTTGCATCAGAAAGTACATTATTAGCGTAAATAATATTGGAAAAATGTGTTTCAAACATTGGCAGAAATGTAACATACAGTAAACTTGAAGATAAATAAATAGAGGATTGAACCGATAATACAAAAACATATATATGTGAACAGTTCCAAGCATAGTGCACATTCCTTCATTAGACTTACGTTCAATTGTACACTCTATTCATGTTTCATGGTCTATCTCTTCTATAAATTGTTTATAAGCTGCCCATTTTTGTGTAAACTTGTCATAATTCATATTAATCTGAAAAACATATTTATCTACTTTATATGTTTGAATAATAACTCTTAAAAACACTGGCAATAATGGTTTAGTTTTGTTTATTCTGCATTTGTATATAAAAAATTTTGCAAGCAATAAAATATGTGAAAAACCTTCATCAACCCTCGTTTTGCCATCCTGTCCAAAAAGTACTAAGATCGGGTTCAGTGCAAGTCTGTCACAATTACAACATTTGTCCTTCAGAAATCGTACAAAGTCGTTCCAAAACATTTGGGCATGCACGCAGCTCCACAAATAGTGAATTGCTGAATCTTTTTCTTCATTACAAAAATTACACAAATTATTTGGTATCACTCCCATCTGTTTCAAAACAGAGTTGGTTACAATAATGCGATAGTTAATTTTCATCTGAAACCACTTCAGTTTTACTTCTTTAATTTGTTTTGTTGCCAAGAATACCTTTGACCATTCAATATCAGTTCCCAAAATTTTCTCCCAGTTTTTAGAGGCATTCGACTGCAATGGTTTACCCAAAAGTATTTCATAAAAATATTTTGCTCCTCTTGGAGCCCTTAATAATGCACCATAGGTTTTACTATAATGTAAATCATTACAATCATTATTTATTAGGTGAATATTATTTTCCTTCATACACTTTCTAATGGAACAAACACATCCAAAATACGTCAAAAAAGGCACATCAATATTAAATTTGCTTCTAAATTCTTGTACTGTTAAAAAAGCGCCATTATCTGTCACCAAATCCCTTACAAAATATATGTCTTTTTTGGTCCAGTCATCAAAATATAACATCTCACCATCAATTTTAAACTTTTTATTAAAAAATAATGGCTCTTGTAACATCTCTTGGTCAGTGCAAATATCCACTTTATCGTACAAAATATTATAACTATTAAATACATCCTTCCAAAACTGATTTATAAAATTATTCTCCAGTGTTAACACACCTGCACCATATTCCTTTAGCATTTGTATCTCAGGACATATTTCTTTCAAGATGATTTTCCATTTAGGATTATGCCCCTGGATACATTTT
The DNA here is from genome assembly GCA_036898135.1 of Oncomelania hupensis. Lineage (NCBI taxonomy): Eukaryota > Metazoa > Mollusca > Gastropoda > Littorinimorpha > Pomatiopsidae > Oncomelania > Oncomelania hupensis. The sequence continues at coordinate 38,513,343 of CM072518.1, forward strand.
TTCAACCAACTAAGTTTTAAAGATATAATTTGTGTTTCTATATGTGGCAAATTTATACCTCCGTTCTGGACACTATGAATTGCTATTGCCCGTTTAATTTTATCTCTTTTTTTGTCCCATACAAAGTCATAGCACATTTTCTGTACCCTGTCTATTATCTCGTTGGGAGGATTCGGTAACAAAATCCATAAATAAGTGAGTTTGGATAATATCAGAGATTTTAATACTGCAACTTTACCCAATGGAGTGATAGATCTTTTTGACCAAATATTAAATAATTGTTTTGTCTCATTAAATTTGTCTGTTAAATTTATTTCTGCCATTTTAGTAAGATCGCTTGTAAACCAGAGCCCTAGGATTTTAAACTGGGCTGGATTCCAAGTCATTTTTATGTTAGGCAAGAATGTAATGTCACTATTTTGTTTACTACCAAGCCATACATTACAGGTTTTTTCATAATTCAACTTTAAGCCAGAGATGTTCTCAAAATCATTTAACGTCTGAAATAGATTTTCGTAAGAATTTTTGTCACCTTCTAAAAGTAATGAAGTATCGTCGGCGAACTGACTCACTTTACATTCTGTCTCTGAAATATTTATTCCTTTAATTTCTTTGTTTTCCCTTATTTTATTTGCCAATAATTCTGCACACAAAATAAATAAATATGGAGAAATAGGATCACCTTGTCTACATCCTTGTTTAATCATGAAGCTAGCAGAAGCTTTACCATTTACCACCACAGAGGATTTTATATTATTATAGAAGGCTGATATCCAACGACATATGTCTTCTCCAAAGCCAAACAATTTTAAGACCTTGTGCATGTAATTCCAATTCACAGAGTCAAATGCTTTTTCAAAATCAATTGAGACTAGAAGACCAGGGAGGTTTTTTTCTTTTAAGTAGTGAATTAAGTCATACAAAAGTCGTAAATTGTCTCCTATGTACCTACCAGCCACGAAACCTGTTTGATCTTCATTAATAAGTTTCGGTAGCATTGTTTTTATTCTATTTGCTATACAAGAGGAGCCTATCTTATAAATAACATTTAATAATGAGATGGGACGCCAGTTTTTAAGGAATTCCCGAGGTTTATCTCCTTTTGGAAGGCAAATTATAATACCTTCTCTCTGTGTTATAGACATTTCATTATTTACAAACCCTTCGTTCAGAGAGCGTACTACAAATCCACCTAATTGTTTCCAGAAAAATTTTAAAAAGTCAACAGTCATTCCATCTGTCCCTGGACTTTTACCATTACACATACTTTTTAATGCATAACTGGCTTCTTGAAGAGTTATTAATCCTTCCAATGAAGATGCTTCATCGACTGATAACTTGGGAAGAGACGTATATGTTTCTAAATCTGTATCTATTACTTGTTTTTCTGAATATAAATTTTGAAAAAATTCTTTTGTTTCTTTTAACATATCATCAGTATTTTCTAAATATTGTCCATTTTTGGAGACTAGTTTAAACATTTGTTTACTTATAAAATGTCTTTTTTCTAAATTGCAAAAATACTTTGTTACTTTTTCTCCTTCGGCTGCCCAGCGAGCTTTGCTGCGAATCATTATTCCTTCTATTTTCTTTCTCCTTAATTCTACAAGACTATTTATTTTTACCTGTAATTCTAGTTGATCATATTCAGATTTATGTACTTTACTGTCTATTGTTTGTATTTCTTGTTCAAGTTGTTTTTCTAAATGCGCTTCTGTACGTTTCTTTTTAAAACTATATTCCATTGTTTTACTTCTAATTTCCATTATGAGAGTGTCCAAAAATAGCTGGTCTGAAATTGTTAATTCAAGACAGTCTATAGAAATATTAGCAATTTGTTCTCGATCGTATACCAACACAGCATACTGTTCCTTAACTTTATTAATAATATCATTAATTTCACTTACATAATTTTTGTCCCTTAAAAGTGATGAATTAAATTTCCAAAAGTTCCTAAATTTCTCATCTTTTTTAAATTCAAGTGTTATTGAAACAAGTGAATGATCACTTCTGTACCCTACCAAAATATCTGCATCTTTTACATAGGACAATAAATTTTCAGAGACTAAGAAAAAGTCAAGCCTGGCTTGTTGGGGTGGTGTTGGTCGTCTCCAACTGTATCGTAACACTTCTGGATTTATTTCCCGCCATACATCAACCAGTTCCAGCTCGTTCATTATTTCAATAACTTTTTCTTGCGCTTTAGCATTATTAATGTGTTTATAATTTTGATAATCTAAAGTTGGGTTAAGTACCAAGTTCCAGTCTCCTCCAATTATAATTTCAATATAGCTTAACTGTTGAATTTGGTTTTGTAAATCTACATAAAACTGAGGATTATCAGTATTTGGTCCATATAAATTAACCAATACAATATCTTTTCCCATGGTATTTATTACTGCAATAATATAGTTTCCTTGAATGTCTTTTATAATTTGTTTAAACTTAAAATCAAAATTATTGTTAAATAGAATTGCAACTCCTCTCGATTGAGAGTTGTTAGAAGCAAAACAGCATTCATAACCCCATTCTGCTCTCAGGTACTTTTCTTGCTTACTCACAAAATGGGTATCTTGTAAAAAATAAACTGAATGCTTTTTTTGTCTTAAATACTGAAAAACATCTCTTCTTTTCTGCTGATTCCCAAGGCCCTGTACATTCGCTGACATTACTGAAAAATTGGACATTGTTTTATATTCTGATAAGCTGAAGTGTACTTTCCATTATAAAATGTTATGTCTAATACCCTGTCTGTTTTTTTAACAAAAAATACAAAAAACGAACAAAAACAAAACAGATGTCTATCTGACATCTAAAAGCTGACAATTTTTTTTCTTTAACAAAACACAAAGAGATTATTTCTTCCGAGATACGATAAAAAATACAAAGTGAAGAAGCATTTTAAAAATAACAACTTATAATGAATGCAAAATGTGAAGCATCATAAATAACAAAAACACACAACTATTCTGAGCTGTGTATTGTTTAAATATTTCCACAATCATACATTTAAATGTCAAAACAATTTAAAATGTTGATTCTCTAAAACAACCAAAATACATCACTACAGCACATTACAATGTCCAGTGCTCTGAAATAAAATTTATAATTACTTCCCTACATGCTTTACACTGCATCATCAGAACACTACATCTTTAAAACAAAAACAGATGATTTTAAATTGTATTTAACTGAGGATAACGTAACCTGACTATAAATCAGATGTTAGTCTTCATGCATTCTTTCCTCGTGTGTCGCGCCATGTTGTTTACATGGAGACGATGAGCTATTGGTTGAGCAAGTTACGTGGGGTTATCGCGTTGTGTTTAGAGAACCGTGTACAGTGTTCTTTCATTAAATCAATATTACACTCTAAATACACCTCGAATGTGAAGGACTCGAACAAAAATAAACACATTTTATTAATAGTTACTATTATTAAGTTTGAAACATTGTCCTATCAGCAAATGGCATTTTCATTTAATAATATACGTTACGATTATGTTAGCAGCCGACAACAGGCCTTTCTGAGCCTGAACCAATCATTAGTCCCCAAAACAAGCACGTGGTCAATAGCTCATGAATATTGATTAGCCTATCCAGACAAGACTCGACAAATCTAGGCCTTCTAATATACATAATTACAAAACGAAATAACAAAATTATACAACAATCTAATACAAATTATACAATATTCTAAAACAACAAAATTCCGAATCAATAAGAAAAAAAATAAAAGCACAAGCCAACATTTACTCCCTGTTTTGCAATTTTCACAGACAAATGCACGAACTTTCGTTTTCCCATGACATGGTTATAATGTTTCAAAAACACGTATTTTTGCACAAATCACTTCCAAGGTCTATTAATAAGTTTGATCTGAAACATTCAATTACTCTTTCTGTTCACACTGCAGTCCATTTTCCATTTGTTTTTTCCTCCAGTCTAATTTCTTGACCCCTTTCCGTCACTCTTAATATTCTGGCACTGTTTTCATGTTTCATTTCTTTCATTGTTTTTTGCAAAGCTACACGTTTATCCCGCAGAGGTTTCGGGAGGTCTGTTCTGACTGTAACTCTACGACTCTTTCCTTTGAGCCTGCCGAGTGAACGTAGTACTTTATCCCTGTCTTGAAACTTCACAAACCGAACGATACACGGCTGACCCGTACCTCCTCTGCTGGGTAGTGGATGACAGTGATGAAAAAGCATGGTCCCCGCCGCGTCTCCCATTTCCAAGTCATCCCGCAGAAAGGCTCGCACTCTGTCCTCTACGTTGTCATTTCTCAGGATTCCCAAGCCAAAGAATAAGAGATTGTATTTCCTGGTGTGGAATTCTGCTTCAATCAACTTCTTCTCCATTTCTCTTAGTTTAGCTGCGGTTTTCTGCTCTAAATCAGAAAGTCTCTCGTCATACTGGGTCATGGCGTCGGTAATCTCATTGAAGCGTGCCGACAGTCGGTCTTCCATTTTCTTCGCCCAGAGCGGTTGCTCATCGTTAGGATTGATATAATCCGTTATTTTCTGAGCTGGGTTGTTATGGCCATCTTTAGACGAATCCTTCTTTGGTGGCATGGCGTATGCGTGTCGATGCTTCACGATTTCGTTTAGCTGCTTCCTCACGTCGTTCCTATCAGCGCGCCATATCAACCGGAAGTCCGGAGCAGGGTGATTTAATCGAAACTTTTAAAATTGTGCACAATTTGTATGATCCTTTAAGCACTTCTCTTTTAAATTTTAATGACGTTGGTCTAACACGAGGTCAGAAATTTAAACTTACTAAAACTTTCAATAATACTCGCAAATTTAATAAGTATTTGACTAATAGAGTGGTAACCCCTTGGAATATCCTGACTGCCGAGGCTGTGGATGATGGATCACTTAATGTGTTCAAGAATAGTCTGGACAAGTTATTTAAGGATAGTATGTACTCAAATTGGAGTCTAAAAAAATCTAAATTGGTAGGCACTGAGGCCAGGGGTTTGGGTCTTGGGACCCTCATCAAGATCTATTACGAGGGCCAAAGGCTTTTTAGCCTGCATGCCGAACTATGCTATGCTAATCGCAACAACACTCAACAGATGAACAAAAGTTCGGTAAATCCAAGGAACAAACACTGCGCTAGTAACAACAGCTGGCGAGCACAAGAATCATCTAATTTCTAAACTCCAAATACCAGTTCAGGACTGTCAATTTACACAAAAAAATGAAGAAAAAGGAAGAATTTGAAACTGAGACTGAAAGTCCAAAAATCTGGGCTGTGGCAGTAAATTCTCAAAAACAAACAACTCAACCAGAAAGCTGAAGTGAAGTCTTCATGCAAACACTAATGCCGATTTCACTCAGAACAACAGGGTATAACAGCACAATACAGTCTGTAAGGAATGTTTCAATTATTTTATTATAATATTTAGAACTGTTATTAGCTAATTAGGTTATGGTTAATTGGTATTGTAGTTTATCCGTGAAAACTCAACATAAAGAGGCAGCAGTAAATTGTCAAATTTTTCACAAATAAACTTATAGTATAGGACCTCACGTAACAATAAAATCGCAGGGGCTAATGTTGCAACAATCTAACAATGATCAAAAAGTCAAATAACACAGAAAAGTCTGGAACTGGAAATTGATGAAAATATTCGAATTAGGTGCCAGAATGATCGACGAAATGATCGTGGGCCCTCGAGTGCTCAACGTCAAGAAGTGGAAGTAGACAATTCACTAATACACTAGTTGTCTTTTGTCAGTACAAGCTATGGTACAGAGTTCTACATAAATTGCATAAGAATAAAAATATTACAACGCCAAGGAACTGTTGAGAAAAAGATCGTTACCCTGGTCCCACAGGTGGCATAGGAGGCAAAGCAAAATTTTTCTTCAGCAAATCTTTCTCTAAAGCAGACATCTTTTTCAAGTCTCGTTTCTAGACAACGTCTGATACGAGAAAGAGTTTCGAAATTTGACATATTAGTTATAATTTAAACATACAGTTATATCAAACGATAAAATTGTATCTTATACTACGATTAAAAGATGGTTAAGAATGCACTTAATGTTTTTCTTGATCTTTTCTTTTTCATAGAAATTATTGCAACATTAGTTAGAAAAGGCACGAAAACATACAAGATTTTAAATAGACACAAATTTAGAAGTAAAATATCTCTTTGAAATCCTTGATACATAGACCAACACAAACTTATGTTGTGAACTTGTGAACGAATTTGTTTGTGTAGAATACGCATATTGGTGGGTTATTCACAGTGGAACATTTTATGTGGGATCCACATTGTTTTCAGGTTCTCGCAGCTCTGTATTTTAAGAATCTTCTTGCATTTTCGTGCATGCCTGCGTCTGTTTTGTGTCTTTTGAAATGAATGATCTCCCCGTTACACAGAATGGCGGACAAGTTTGGACGAATGTTTGGATAGAAACGATCGTGTTTTGACTGACAGAAACGATCGAGAGCATTATGTATTCCATTGATAGCTGGATTGGATAACAAATATGGTGAAGAAAAAAGCTAACCCCTCAAAAGTGGTGAAAACGTCAGGTAATCGTGACAATTTTTCTCTTCATATTCGGGAACCGTGTTGGTGCTTGTTTCAGCTCTATTCACATGTTGTAAACACAGGATAATCTGCAGATTTAAGAAGTCGGTTTGCCAAATAATTTTTACTATAAGTTCACTAAATGCGCGTTTTGAATCAGCCTATAATTTGATTTTTCAAAATGCTTTGTATGCAGATCGTACACTTTTTTTTTGGTACTGTATGCTACTAGTACTAGTAGTAGTAACCGCATACAAATCAGGCATCACTGGACTGTGACACTGAATCAGCAAATATTGTTGGATCATAAAGTTTTCCTCTTCATCTTCTTGATGTTGTGGGCCCACTATTAATGCATCGATCATTCTGGTTCTTATAGTTGTTGCACATGCAACCTGTGTTGGTATCTTTGCTATGAAGACTTCAGCCTCAGGCAGTTCACCACAGAACATTCGTGGTCACTTCTTTTCAAACCGAGTGATCTCAACCTGGAACTCTCTACCACAGAGTGTTGTTGAAGCCCCCTCTGTTAATGCTTTTAAGGGCAGGCTGGATGCACACTGGCTTTCCCTCCCCACCCTCTATGACCCAACTTGCTACCATTAGTATTTGGAGCCACCACGCGCAGCGCACAATACTAATGACAGTTGTTAAAATAACTACCAGGAACTATGTAAAGGCCATCTATGGCCTACATCATAGAAAATTTCAAGTTTCAAGTTTCAAGAATTGTATTTATTGCAAAAATCAAATGGAGGCAGTACTTCATTGCATTTTGTGCATTTCGGAAATCTAGATACTGCCCCAAATTTGATGTGTGTGTGTGTGATGCTTCTTCTCTTTTATTTTACATTGAATTGTGTGTAGCACAAATAGTTTGTTGGATCAAAGATTTAATTTATTTTTAACAGAGTTGTGAAAACTTATGTTTATGCACAAAAACTATTTTACTAATTATGTGATATTAAGTATTATAGTATCAAACAATTGATGAAGACTATTAAGCTGAGCCTTATATTTGAAGAGTTCAATGAAGGTTGACAACCTGGTGCATTAAATTAATGCACAGACGGGATTGCAATGCCATATTCACTTTGCTAACCCTAGCAGATTAAGTAAATTGTTGTTATCAGGAAATATACATTACTGTGTCCTTGAGAACTATAAATTAATCAAAACAAGGTATGAAAGTGAAAAATCAATCCAAACTTTGAAACAGAAATCATTCAATCCTTACTTAAGAGTTAATATGGCCTGAGAACATCCAAGTTTATAATAAATAATATTAAAAATGGGCATTTAAAAATGTTTTAATGGGATGATCAATTTTGAACAGTGTCTTCGATGCTGTGGAAAATAAATTTTATATAACGTAATCTATTTTCAGAAAGCTCATGCACACATCAATTTGAACTGTTCACCAGTGTTTCTTGCCTGGTCATCGATGTTTAATTAAAATGTATATCTTTAGCATTTGTTAGCATGTAAAGTTAATATGGTATTGGCAGGTAAATTTTGTTTGTCACATGTCCTATCCTATCCTATCCAGTAACTCGGAGGTCGTAGGGGCACCACAGATGATCGTTTAACCAGCGTAGTCCATCTTTCCCTGTCCTCAGCAACCCTGATTGTTTCGCTCAGTGTCAAACCAGTCCATTCTCGAATGTTGTCCTCCCACCTATTTTTCGGTCTCCCTCTTCTTCTACCTCCTTGCTCTGTGCCTTGCATGATGGTCTTTGCAAGACCTGATGATCTAGTGACGTGACCATACCATCGGAGTTTCAGTTTTTTCACCACTGTAAGCAGGTCATCGTGTTGTCCAATGGCTTGTGTGATGGTCTGTCGGACTTCGTCGTTGGTGATGTGCTGGGTATAGGAAATGCCCAGAAGTCTTCTGTAGCACCTCATCTCCATGCTTTGTATTCTTTGGAGATCTGCTGTGAGGGTCCATGTTTCGCAAGCGTATAGGAAGATGGAGATGACAAGGGTGAAGGGAGTGCAGCAGCCTTACCCTGGAATGTAGACTGATGGTCCTGTCTTTCCAAATTGGCTTCAACCTCACCAGGGCAGCAGTTGTTTGTGCGATCCTGGAGAGGACTTCCTGTCGGTACCCATTGTCTGATAAAGTGGCTCCTAAATATTTGAAGCTATGCACTGTGTTGAGGGATTGGCCTTGGACTTTGATGTCTGTGTTGATGACATTGGTGTTGTTGGTCTTCTCTGCACTTATTTCCATTCCATAAGCTCTGGAGGTGGTGTCAAGCCTCTGTACCAGCTGTTCAAGTTCTTGTTCCTCTCCAGACAATCCATCAATGTCATCAGCAAAACGAAGGTTGGAGATTGCTCTTCCCCCTATACTGACTGTGCCTTCGTGATCTGCAAGGGCATCTGACATGATGCGCTCTAGGAAGATGTTGAAGAGTGTTGAAGAGAGTAGGCATCCCTGACGCACATTGATTGTTGTTCTGAACCAGTTTCCGATGGCGCTGTTGTGGAGGACTGCACTGGTAGCCTTGTCATACAGGCTTTTGATGACTTCAATAATTTTAGGGCTGATGTTGTACACTCTCATAGTTGCCCACTGAGCTGCATGCCAGACTCGGTCAAACACCTTTTTGAATTCTATGAACACATGATATAGATGTTGTTGGTGCTGTAGGTATTTCTCGCAGCTTATTCTGAGGTTGAAAATCTGTTCAGTGGTACTTCGCCCTGCCCTGATTCCTGCTTGCATGTCCAGTAAATCAAAATACAAAATTTCAAGATTTGGTTTTCCTCAAAATTTTGATTAATTTGTTTTAATTATTTTATTCTATTTCAGTTATATTTAATGTATATTCTTTATTTTTTGTGAGCAGACCATGCAGCAGTTCCTGAGGAGGCTGTGCTGGTTCACACAGGCCTGCCACCTGTCATCTCTGGCCTCATACGTCGCTTTTGCAAATTTTGTGTGAACAAGGTGCTGTGGTCAGGCACTCCACCGCCTGCAACCATCGTACGTGTCATATGGTGGGGGCAAGTGGGCGACCCAGCTGTGTTCAGGTAAGTTTAAAAAAAAAATGTTATCTTGTTTCTACATGCCCTGAGCATGCTATGATAACATGGAGTATGAAAGCTATATAAGTGGCTATCATCGTATTAAGCAGTTTTATCACAAGATTTTATCAATCCCAAAGCAACATACCCCCACCCACCATCACCCCTCCTCCTCCCCCCTCTTACCCTACCAAAATAAACAAAAATCATGTTATCTTTGTTACTTCTGTCATTGAAGCATTAAAGCATAGGATGAATAGTGCTTTAAGTAAAGTATTCTAGATGTTAAGGTTTAAGTTAATCTTGTCTTTTTAATGTGGATCGGAGACTCTGAGAGTCTTTTTTTTCTTCTAAATGTGGTTTAAATATTGGCCAGAGCTCTGTAAAAATGCATATTGTAATGCGTGACTGTGATTTCGTCTCTGTGAATCTTATTTTGAGCCATGTAAATGTATAATTTCTGGTCAAAATTTCATACAATGTTTGTTGTTTCTTTTTTTTTCTCATCAGACCTCAGGATATAAAGAGAAAGGGCAACAACTCTCCAATATGCACGACAGCACGCTATCCAATACGCTCAGGCCCACAGCAGTTTGAGCATTATTTGTCAGATATGGAACCAGTGTGGATTGCTGTGTTTGATTCAGAGACGGCTGTGGAACCTATTGGCATTGTGGATATTCCCCAGATTAAACAATTGTACAATAACAAACCTATAAATGGGTAAGTGCTGAATTTGGGATGGTGATTACACTTACAGTTAACTTGTCAAATAGATTTGGTGCATACACTATTGACCATATTAGTAGTCAGATAGCGCTTTCTTTTGCCAAAGTGATATAGTTCATACAGATACACTCGTACAGCATTTGTGAATTTTATTAGTAGACAGTTAGAAGTGAACAGGCAAAAAAGCTGGGCTAACCGTTTCTGTTTTGCATTCCTTGTTTGCAGACATAGCTAATCACAGAATAAATGCTTTGACTGCTGTAACGTTTTTGTTTGTGTATTATAGGAAAAATGTATAATGCAACAATTTGCAATATGCATCAATGCATACATGAGACATGGTCAGTATTCACACCATAAAGCCACACTTAATTTGATTTTAGCACTCAACCTGATTCCTAAAAAATAGCCTGCTTTGACCTTGGATAACCAGCGCTCTGCGACGTTGGTCCCAGCTTTCCTCAATGGCATGGTGATAACAGAAAAGAAAATGTGCATTTCTCTCATCATTTTTGCTTTGTGTAGCAGCATTTCTAAACTTTGCTTGATTCAGTTTGTGTGTTAGTTAGCTAGATTATCAATCTCTAGATTGTGATTTTTTGATGATTCTGAAAGATTTTTTTTTTAAATTTTATTTATTATGTTGAATGAGACAGTGTTTGTTTGAGATTCTCCTCAATTAGTTTTTTGCGTGTTCCGGTTTGCTTTCTGTTTGTTTTTTTGCAGTTTAAAAGGTTCTAGAATTTTGTGAGGCTTAATACATATTAGTATTAAATTTTTGAAGTGTAAACGTGCTGTTTGATTAGTATTGTAGCACTGAATCTTATAGAACTTTTTTTTTTAAAATTGGACTCCACTTTCTAACGCTACACTCTCTGCACTCTGTGCTTGGATACTGTTGAAAGAGGTCTGATAGCGTGGCCTATGATGCCTGGAATGCAAGTAGCAGCCAGAAATAAAGGGGGGCATCAATGGGAGTGGTTAGGCAGTCTATTTTTATCTCCATCCTAAACCGCCGCCTCTGAGTGTCTGTGTATTACGGACAGAATCAGAGCTACATATTGTGTAGGTGGGTATCATTGTCAATACTAGTGAGTGCTTATGACACTTTGACCATCACTGCATCAGCGCCAGAATATTTGGGATGAAAATTTAAAGTACGAAGAAATAGACAGTAGTACTGAAGCAGGCAAAAGATACCGTTTTGTTATCAATTCTGCTTAATTTTTATGCTGATGTGTTTATGGCAAAAGGATAAAATTGTTTTATGAGCATAAGACTCAGCACTTGGGTGGGTTTTTTTTCTATTCATTATCTTTTTACTCACCTTTCCTGGCCTAGTATCACTTGATTTTCTCTCTTTTCAAAAATAATATTTTATTTTGCAATACTTGTATGGGTCCTTGAAGGACAGGCCTTCATATTTGTTAGTGAACAGTTTGAAAGGTTAGTTGCTCATTGTGCAACGTTAGAAAAGTGTGTTACAGGATTTGTTAATGAAAGTATGGTTAGATCCTTTATTATGGTGTTATGATTAGATCCTTGATCTATGATATTATGTTGTTTTGAGTACAGGTTTAAATTTTGCAACCATTGAAATGATATTGATGCAGTTTGGTTTGATTACAGATTTTTCTCAATCGTTTCAACAAAAGATAAAAGAGTGCTTGGTGAACTTCAAGTCTCGATTATGTTTGAAGCTTTGATGGGTAAGTGTTATTGTTGTTTTTTTTTCTGAATGACATTGTAAGTGTAGCGGAAGTAACTGTTGTAATCTTCTTTGGGGGGGCAAAAAATTAATGAAATTCTTTTTAAAAAAAAAAATTTTTTTCAGAGTGGTACACTACGTATATACCAGTGTTCCCTCCCCCAAATTACATAAGGATCCTAGGGATTCTCAGTTATTCAAAGTTAAGAATACTTTTGCCAAGTTTTAGAATCCTCAATTTGGTGAGCAGCGACATAGTTGCATAATTGGCAAATTTTTATAGTCCTCAATTTGGTGAGCAGCGATATTGTTGAATAATTGGCAAATTTTTAGAGTCCTCAATTTGGTGAACAGCGACATAGTTGCATAGAGAAAGTATACAATGCGTGCGCATGCAATTTTAAAGGACGACAACTCGCGACACAACCGTGAATCATCTGCTTTGGAAGTATTACTTGAGTGGTTTGCAGTGAATTAGTTTGCCATTCATTTGTCATATTTTCGACTTAACGATTCAGGGAAAATGTGTAAGTCTGCAGGACGCACATATACAAACTTTTTTGCATCTTTTTCCATATTTTGTGCATAATTGACACACAACTGTGCTTAATATGGAACACTGTGTAAATACACATTTATACACACACATGCAACCTGGTTCAACTGAAATAAAATTGTTTAGGGATATATTTGTGGTGGTATAATGAAATCGCGTGAAACAATTTTGATTGCCTTCCATCTTCAAACTACCAGATTAAATGTCTTTCTGAATTTGTTGTGTGTATGTGGAAAGGTTTTGGAAAGTGGGTGTTTTATTGGGAACGCATGTATGAGTGAAGGGGTTTGTGCATATCTGTACCTATTTGTTTGTATGATCAATATTTTAGAATAAAGCAAACTGGTATAAATTGCCTGTTAAGTTCATTATAGAGTCAATAAATTGTTTGTCTCAGACTTGGGCAAAGATGGAACTGTACTAGTAGATATATAGTTACTGTATGTGTAGCTTGACACTGATGAATGAGGCATATATACACCTACACATACACACAGCCTATCCTTGATATGTCTCTGACATTGTTTGCCTGGAGCCAAGGGGAAGATGGACACTTAGTAGAAACTGATATTTTGTTTTGCAGCATCGTATGACCAGGATGGATCAGTGCCCACCACTGATGTTGTCATGGATGTACAACACAGCCAGGACTCTGCTTTGCCCTCCACCTCTCGTCCCATTCCACACTCCCAGCAGCCTGTCAGACCTGATGAAGATTTCTTCATATCTCCGGCCTCTAATTTGGTAAAACTCGAACTTATTTATTTATTTATTTACTTATTTATACTAATGTTAACACATGTAAATGTACCAGTTTTGTCCTCTATTTGCCATTATTATTTAATTGTTCACAGGGTGAAGATTTCAAACTGATGAATGGCTCAAGGACGCAAAATGCTGCTGACCTGCGACAGAGGTTGAGCTACGACTTAGGAAAAGGAAGTCATAACCATGGATACCCTATTGCCATCACGACAAGTGGCGCTGTGGTTGGCATGTCAGATCTCCATGGAAACGGAGTTCCCCTTGTGAGGAGGCCAGAAATGCATGCGGGAGCGTCTGCTTCACCTCAGCCATCAGCTGGTGAGGACTTTAGTTGTTTTGTTTTGGGGTTTGTTTGCTGATAACAAGTATGCATATATAAGGGCTTGGGGTGCTGGCTCAATGGTGAGAGCAATGGCAAAACTTTTGATGCATTTAATGTGAAGCGATAACATTGCAGGCAGTGGTTACAAATTTCAAGATTGACAGCCTGGAGTGCCAAAAAAATATCATGACCCTGATACACAGACAAGCTATCCCTAGTCCTTCGGACAAGAGTATATACCAAAGTTTATCCTGGGCATGCACACATTCTATCGCACAGGCTTTAAGAAGATCCTAACGCTCGTGTCCTAGATTGGTGAGTGCCAGTTACATCAATACACCCAACACTAGGTCCCTTCCAGCCCACGCTCGGCCACTTAGGAATGGGCTTAGTTGTCTTGGGGAGTTAGATGCACCTAATTTAGCATGTGGGTGCCTCTGGCAGCTTGAGTTAGATCTTTTATTGTCCAGAACCTTGAGCAGCTCTTGAGCTGGACAAGCGCTCTATAAGAACTATTAAATAAGTATATAAATAAATATATATGTAGTAAAGTTTGGATATATATTCAAGCAGCTGGGAAACTCCCCCAGCGATATCAAGGTGTTTTAGTCCTCTTTGACTTCAATGTTTTATGGACTTTCATAAAGATATACTACAGCTGGGAACCTGGGATCAATTTGAACATAATTATCAAACCTTTGAATGTATCAATTGCGTGACAAGGACGTAGAACAATTGGGACTGAGGCAGGGCATGAAAAAAAAAGAAGAAGTTATATTTGAATATAAGGGAATTTTAAATATTCACTATAATTATTTTGTAGAGGATCATTTTGTGGGTGGCATAGTAGCGTTGTGGTTTGGATACCTGTTAAGATTGTTTCGTTAAGAATCATTGAGCCTGGCAACCAGCTTGGACGTGGTTAGTACTTCGGTACAACCACTGAATGACACTGAGAATGAAACGAGCGTGCCACACACCCTGTCCCAGTCCACTCAGCTGCGATTGGGTAGGTAACTGACTCCATTTTGAACTGAGAAAGGTAAGGCACTGATGAAGGGAGATGGCCCAGCCCTCATTAAGTTGGCCAAGAGAAAATAGAAGGAACCACATGCCTCTGTCCATAACCGCCAAAAAGTAATGGAAAATTCTGTTTACTGCCACATGCCGTTGACTTTGTTTTTCTCACTAGTGAACCTTGGACACAGAAGTGTGTTCTAAAATAATTTGATGATTTTATTGTCTGCTGCAGCATCGGCAAGAGGAGGTGGACAGGATGGCAGTGACTTGCTGTCCGTCCTGCTGGCTCGTGGCACAGAGCTGCGTCAAGCCATGGTGGTGTCCTCCCTCAACTCTAACCACCAGGAAACAAACAACTCCAACACTGTGTCTTCCAACGCTGCTGCTGCTATGTATGTCTTTGTCTTTTTTTGTTTTATTTCTAGATTTTATTTTGTTTTGTTTTGTATTTTTTAATTTAATTTAATCTTTATTTTAATCAGCCTTAATGATCAGGAGGAATCCAGCAACTCCAATGCTGTCTTCCAACCCCGCTGCTGTTATAAATGTGATCCAATTTATGTTATTTAATATTAAATTTTATTTATTTATTTATTTATTTATTTATTTATTATTAATATTATTATTATTTAATTATTTTATTTCATCTTATTTGAGATATATATAAATTTATTTCAATGGTGCTAAAAGCCAGAAATTTCAACTCACCAAAGTTTTTAATCTGCACAAATTCTCCCTAATCCATTCAAACAAAATGAAACTGGAATGGACTAAAATGTTTCTTGCAAATAATGAGAGGCAACGATTTTGGACAAAAATGACATAAATGAGGGAGAGAGGGATTTCAGAAAGCTCGGCTTTTTCAAATACTGCATGATTCTTTCACTCACATTTGGACTGGAGAATGGACCTGTGCTTTCAGCATCCCAGCATACTGAACTCTACATGGCATTGTCATGCATAATACTAATGATAGCTGGAGGGGTTTTCCCGTGTTTTTTGTTGGTTTTTTTTTCTGGCCTGGCATAAAGTATATTTTAACTGTCTATTCAGTTTGCAACAAATCAGAAAAACTAATTTTATGAGTGTAATAAAAAAACATTGGGTTCAATTTTGAAAAAAAAAAGTTTTTTTTTTTTTTTTTTGCAGTGGTGCAACTTACAGTCCTTCGCCTGGTGTGATGGTTGACAACTTGTTGGGTGCTGAACACGACGCAGACATGCTGCTAGGCTCTCCGTTTGGCAATGACCGCTGGCAGGTAATGGGATGGAGAAAGAAAGAACGACCTTTCAGATTGTGCAGTGGTTTGCTAGCGTTTGTTGATTTTACTCTCATAGTTTTGCAATGAGCAGATCAAATAAAAATGTATGTTAATGGACATCAACTAAATTCAACACATACACAAAAAGATGATGTTTGTGTGGATAGGGAGTGGTGGCACCGGATGAGAATTTTTAACCTTGAATATGACTGCTTCAGAAAGACATTCTAATGCAAGTAAAGGGGTATGTTGGGTGGGGTATGGTAAGGAAGAATTTACAGCCTTGAATATAATTGTTTCAGACATTCTAATGCAAGTAAAGGGGTATGTTGGGTGGGGTATGGTAAGGAAGAATATACAGCCTTGAATATAATTGTTTCAGACATTCTAATGCAAGTAGAGGGGTATGTTTGGTGGGGTATGGTAAGGAAGAATTTACAGCCTTGAATATAATTGTTTCAGATGAGATAGACATTGTAATGCACATTTATTTTTTTCTTGTAGAAATAGGGAAACAAACTTTAGAAGAGAGTTTGTTGTTTTTGTTGAACTTTGTATGATGTTTTTTTCATGATCTTTGTAAAGTGTTTTTTCAAGTTATTTATTACTTAACTCTTTCCCTGCCAGGCATGTTTCCACGTTTGTGCCAGACATTTCTCTGGCACCGGAAAGAAAGTTCAGTACCTTAGGCATTTAAGCTACTGTTCTTTCAATAAAAGTTGGTAAATAGACATATTTCATATGAAATTAAAGATAAAAGAGTGAAGAATAAGAAAAAAAACCCACAAAAATGTTAATTTGATTATGTTATTGAAATATGTGTTTTGAAAGCATGTTGATCTTTTTGAAATGATAAAATAAAATAAAAATATTTCTACATACCACAGTTATAAAACAAATCTGGAGGAATAATTCCAATCACTGAATCAGCTTCACACACCAGAAAGAAAATTTATTTAGGATCAAAATACACTTTACAGTTTGAAATTATATTGATTATTAGCACAGAGTTTGACACACTGTCGATTGTGCCCATCACTATGCTTAGTAAAATGCACAATAAACACTCTAAAAACGAATCAATTTGAAGAAAAAACGCGCCTGTCGATCGAGAACGAAAGTAAAAAGAGTTATCTCTCTTTGGTTAAAATAAAACTTGGATTGGACTGCGCAAAAAACCGGAACGAAACGGAATACTGAAATCGACGATATATCGTCGATTGGCACAAACATGGCGGCTCAGATCGACGATATATCGTCGATTGGCAGGGAAAGAGTTAATGAATTTTTTTTAAACATTTCAGATGCTTCACATGCTACATGGTGGCAGTCCTGGGACAAGCTTCAACAGTGACGTTTTGGATATGCTCAGTGACCAAGGGGACCACACTCTGATCCAAGAACTGTTCTACAAGCGCTCTGTAAGTTGCATTTTGGAGTCTTGAATCTTAACATTGTAGGGTTTTTCCTTCTAAATTTGCCTATGTCCTGTAGATCATGGTTGTCGGTACTTCTCTACGGCTGATCATCCTCTCCTAAGTGTGTGTATGCCAAGCACACCGAGTTCAGCCATTTCAAGCTGTGTGTTATGTAAATACTATTCATTATTATTGTTAATTTTATTATTATTATTATTATTATTATTATTATTATTATTATTATTATTATTGTAGTCCTGATTCAGCTCCTATCAGTCCACTGGACCCCTTAAGCATTGATTATCTATCTGTTTGTCTATTGTCTATCTGTCTATCTATTTATGTATCAGTATTACAGTATATGGATGTCTCTATGTCTACAGGAAAGTGAAATAAGTGATCTGAGTGGTGATGAGGCGAGTGTAAAACCAGGGTCAATACAGGATCCAGGAAATGCAGTAAGTTCACTGTAGACTTTTTTCTTTTCTTTTTTTGTATCACCATTTGCTCTCATTTTACATTCTTACTAGTTAATTTATTATTGTAGAGCTGCCTCTTTCCAAAATGTGACGCTATCACAGTTTATTTACTACAGCTCAGCTGCAAAGATATTGATTAATGTTTTTAGAACCCTTACGTCTAATATGTATTTCTTTTAAAAAAATGTGTCCTTGTTGGCTATATGTAGTTAATCTCATAAAGATGTTTTGTACTGGGCTGTTTTCAGCGCCCGCCATCCCGGAGTTCTTCGTACTCAAACCTAGCAGCTGCCTTGCCCACTCCTGAGCCTAACACTCCAACAAAAAAGCGCAAAAGGAAACTGAAAGCGAGCAGTTCCTCATCAGACCCTGCCAAGACAGTCAGAAGGTCAAGGTCACGCTCTCGCTCCGGATCCAGAGAAAGGTCACCGTCCACTACTAAACACCGATCACGATCTAAAGAACGAAACCCGCGAATGACACATGTGATCCCCAAAGCTACGAAGAAATCAAGGTCAAGGTCAAAGTCTAGGTCAAAGTCAAGGTCATTATCAAGGAGGCGAAAGAGCAGCTTGAGCGACAGCGATGTGCCTAGTACACCCAGGTCTGAAGCTTCAAGAGTTTCCTTTGACCCAGCTCCATCCGATGTGGAGGATGATTTAGGTAAGTTTTGAGAATGATGTTATTTTAATTTTTGAACTTTCTTTACTGATGAACAGTTGTGAACAATAGAATAATATGGGGAGTTAGCCCTTCAGGCTCTCCCCACTCCCCACCCTCTCCCCCCTTCCCCGCAGGGGTGCCATGGGTTTGTGTATAAATAGTATTCACACTTTCTGGAAATTTAGTGCTTTAAATTCCCACCGTCGCTGTCTTTCTCCTTTGTTCTTTCTCATTCCTACTCTGTTCTACCAATCTACTATACTGTCTTCTTTGCTAGACTGGTCACCTACATTTTTTTCTTGAAAACTCTTCCAAAACTCCTCATTTGTGTATGAAGTCTGTTGGGTCAGCTTGGGAATATTGGACGCTTTCTGCCAAATGGTCACTAGGGCTTCCTATGATATTATTTTTGGGCAACGTAGGCATTTTATATGTATGTGTTTTGTTGATATTTTATAATAATGTTTGTATTCTATTTTGTTTTTGTTTTATTTAGTTATTTATTTTAACAACTTTATTATGACCGAGGTGAAATTCGGGCACTTTCATTTTCAAAAGTACAGCAGCCCCAAGTGAAGCGCTTTACCCAAGGTACATGGTGGGTGTGTTTTTGTCACCGGCACTCACCCGTCTAGGACATGAGCGTCAGGATCTTTAAAGTCCGTTACGATGGAATGCATGTGATACAGACTAGACCTCAGCTTATACTCTCATCCGAAAGAGTAGAAGGGGGTTCGATAAATTAGAGAGAATAGCCTCAGCGTCCCCTTCGTGGGATTTTTTTTATTGTAAAGTGACCGGCTGGTGGAGTGCCTTCAGTGTTACCATTAAGGTTGTTTCGGCAGATCTTTTGTACGAATCAGGGGTGAGTCCTCTTTCTACAAAGTTGTGGTCTTGATTTGTTGGTCCTGATTCAGCTTTTTGCAGTCCACTGGACCCTGTAAGCAATGTATAACTAACTAACTAACTAACTAACTCCTTTTGGGCGCAGTGCTGAGCGCAACCACTGGCTTGTATTTTGTTTAGTTTGTGATAATTTCAGTGTATATGAACTTATTTGTCTGACAGTGAGGTTTATTAATGTTCTTGGGCTGTAGGTGGTTTTATTTGTGTGTGACTTCATATCATGTATAATTTTACAACAAGGATTTCGTAAACCCTAAGTTTCTTCTTCGCTTTGCTAACTACAAATTTCCATCCTCGGATATCAAACACGTACAGTCTGATTTTTCGCTGCATCCGATTCATTTCCATGGGAGAGGCATTATGGAGATGTCGTTGTGAAAATGAAAAGAAGTTTGTTTAAACTGCCTACGCCGAGCATTGTATTAGGAAATGCTCAGTCGATTAAAAATAAGACTGACGAGTTGGAAGCGTTGCGGTACAGGAAAAAAGTGGAGGATTGTTTTAGTTCTGGCAGTTCTAGATAACTGTGGCAGGGCATAAGCACCATAACTGGGTACAAACCAAACAAGAAGCCTATCCACACTGATGGCGCCCAGACCCTGGCAGATAAACTAAACATCTTCTACGCCAGGTTTGATCAGAAGGATTTCCAGGCTGAGCAAGTATCTGTGCTGAGGGAGGTGAAAGAGAGAGAAGGTGTACCTGTCATTGTGAGAGAGGTTGAGATTAGAAGTAGTTTTCAAGGTTTGAATGCCCACAGCGAGCCTGGTCCTGACTGTATCCCAGGCATGGTCCTGAAACAGTGCTGCGATTCCATCACGCCAGTCTTCATGAGGCTGTTCCAATGGTCTCTGTGTGGAAGACGGCGACGGTCGTACCATTCCCCTTGAAACCGTTGCCCAAGATGTTGAACGCTTACAGGTCATTTGCACTAACCTCTGTTCCATTCAAGTGCCTGGAGAGACTAGTGCTGAAACACCTTCTGACCAAGGCCAGAGAGCTCCAGGACCCCCATCAGTTTGCGTACATAGCAAATTGCAGCTGTGAAGACGCCATCGACTTCCTCCTTCGCAAGACGTACGAACACCTAGAGCAACCCAGATCGTACACCTGCATGCTGTTCCTGGACTTCAGTTCAGCTTTCAACAACGTCCAGCCCCACCTCATGATGATCAAGTTACTTGAGATGAACTTGAACTCTACGCTGATCCAGTGGGTCTTCAGTTTTCGCATCTCCAGCTCATCGGATGTGTGATCTGATCTGATCGTGAGACGCACCTCAGTGCTGTGTACTATCTTCAGCTCTCTTCACCTTTTACACAGCCAATTGCTGATGTAGAGATGATGAGGTATTGCAAATAAAGTTTTCTGACGAAACCTCAGTCAAGACAGATGACGGATTTGCCTACAGGCGGACTGTCGCTGACATGGTTGAGTAGTGTCAAGTGAACCACCTCCTTCTTAACGTCACCAAGACCAAGGAAGTCATTGTTGACTTTCAGAGAGACCTGCCGCCTATCCAGCCCCTTCGGATCAACCGTGAAAGAAGTCAAGATTGTCCAGGAGTATAAGTACCTGGGCAGCGTCCATTGAACTGGACAGAGAATATCACTGCTCTGGTCAAGAAGGGGAACCAACATCTTTACTTTCTCAGAAAGTTGAGGTCTTTTGGCAGGCAGCTGACGATCCTTATAATATTCTAGAGCTCATCATATACAACAACCTCTGTTACTTTGGTAGCCTGCGTGCTGCTGACACCTCCAGACAGACCAAGTTGACCAAAACTCCAGCAGTGTTGTCGGCTGCGCTGGTACTGATCTCCACGCCCACCACGAGAAGAACGTGCGGAAGCGACTCAGGTCTATCTTGGCAGACTCATCACATCCAATGTACAATGTGGTGGTGGCTGCTCAGAGGTCGACTTGTGGATCATCGGAGAGGCTGAAGAGCCTCAGGGCATCAGTTCTTTGTCCCGTTTGCCATCAGACTGCACAATGAGCACTTGTGAGCCCAGAGTACTATGTCTGATGCCACTGGATGACTTGTGAATGAATTCGTTAAACTGACCTTTGAAATGAACCGGGTACGTGACATCGTTCATTATCATCAAGTAATCGTCATCATCATCATCACTCGTTGTTCTCATCATCATCATCTCTTGTCGTTATCATCATAATCATCCTCGTTGTCATCATCATCATTGTTGCTTTCGCCATACAATCTTGTATGTATTGTCGTTATCATTGTCAGCATCTTATTATTATTGTTTTGCTGTTTTTCCAATGTGAACTCTTGGATGAATAAATCTCTTATGTCTTATGTCCTAGTAAGACAATTTAATAAGAAGATAAAACTCAGATATTCCCTGTCTGATAATTCTTTTCTTTTTTTCTCAGATCAAGATTCCAAAGAAAAACAAGTGGATGGCCTGAGTGTTGAGCGTTTGACCTTGCTGGGTCGTGTGCACGTGGCCAGGGTCAGTGTCCTTGACCTCACACTTCAAGGTCATGACCTTGATTCTTCCTCCAGCAGTAAGGCCTCTGCCAAACGAAGTGGAAGGCCACCACGTCCTGTGAAAAACAGGAAGCCTTGGTAAGTTGTTCTCTAGTAAATAAATTTGTCAGGCTGCAGTGTGTAATTGTTACAATATACATGACTCCATGTTGCGTGTCATGAACTGAGCAGAACAAGTACATGCGCAGGCACTCACACATAAACATACACTCACACAAGCGCTTCTGATCGGCCGGATGGTCTTCAGTTGCTGAGACGAGAAAAGAAAGGACGTACAAACACGTACAACCTGTAACAAATGACAAAGATTTATGACCACAATTCCAATCACACTTTATTCATACAACTAAACCAACTAACATTCACTGACACGCTAAACTCAATAAAAAAAATGATGGGATGAAAACAATGAACAATCACCATAGCATCAACATAAGAAAAGAGATAGTCAAAGTCACGAGGAGGAGGGAGAAGGAAAGGGAATAGATAGTTGATGGGAACGACACCACCTGTTGGGAGAGATGAGGTTCGATCCGGATCAACGTGGTAAAATGATCGGAACTTGCCGTTTGCCTGGAACTTGCCACTTCTGGTCACAACAAATGTCACGCATGTGGTCAGGAAAGAAGACCCATGCAGGTTGGTCGTCACCAAAGATTGAAGATCGGCAATCACGTGGAACCACATCACAATGACGAGCAGAGGTGAAGTAGGTAAAGTGAAGAATGGTAAGATAAGCCTGCAAAAGTTAATGCATGCGAGGTAGTCGCAGTATATCCAGGATGTTTCCAATGTTCCCACTATTCACCCTCTCATTCATCCCCCTCTCTCCAACTAGCTCAGTTGTTCTAGCTCTGTGCACCACTAACTTTGTGATGGCATTAGCTAGCTACAGAGCCACCAAAATCGTCACCATATATATTCAGTTAACATCAATATAATAGCTGCACATTATTATAAACACAAGATGAAAATAGAATACGTGAAGATGAAATGGAATAGTGTACTGCATGAAGGATAACTAAACAACTGTCGTATGCATTCACGCCTCTACTCATCAACACCCATGCTTACAACCACAGGCAGGCCACAGCATAGCGCAACCTCACGCAAGCATGCGCGCACAACACTGAGTCGCCGACAAAATAAAATGTAAGTTTTCACATACCAAATAGGACTCATGGAGAGCAGGAACCACCGCCCAGTTGCCCCACCATGGTGCTGGAGATTGACACAGTACTAATGTACTACATACTACCAATCCTGGCAATACTTCTAGTCCAACTGACTTCTAGCACAAGTGACGTCACGTCACATGAACTGACATGCCAACAAGGCAACAGTCACAAACTAGACTTTCAACTCACCCATTGGAATAAGCTAGGCTACTTTTCTTTAGCTTTACCACTCCTAAAACAATGGCTATTTTTACAGACCAAAGAAGTTATTCTCAAAGACAACTTAATCTTCTAACAACGCTGCCAACTGTCTGCCACTGAACAAACACTGTCACTGCCTATTCAGCCCTGTCAGTTTCCTCTAGAGAATTCAAAATCATAAGAAGATCCAAGACACTCCAAATAATAGGTCTTTTCTCTTTGAAACTCTAGCAGTGTACAGGGTGACATATTCAAAAACTAATATTGTTTTATTATATTCTGTCTTGCCCTCAGAAGGTTATAATCTTCGCTCACCTTTCGCTACAAACACGTGCACTCCGTGAAATTATCTTGCCACCTTTTATCCATCCCTCTTTCACTTCCACTATATCATCCACTCTTTCACCTGTACTTCATCCAAACTATCTGAAACTAAATACTTCTTGCTGTGCAACATTGCGGTGCTAGTAATATTCAAGTGCATATATCTGACTGGTACTTTTTTGACTTGTTTTGGTGCTTTATTATTCTTGTTAAATTAGCTTTACCCAATGAGCAATATTTTGGACAATAAAGCTCATTTTGTGTCGATTTGTTTGATAGCACGTAAGAAGTGGAGGCACATTTTGCACTTCAACATCAATCCATGGTGCAAATAAATAACACGAATAACAAAATATTGACAACTGTGTATTGAGAGTATGAGTTAACAAACATGAAAACTAGTAGTCCATAGTTTAAAAGGTTAACTTTCTGTATAGTGAAGAATGTGTGGTTTGGCTGTTGCAGTACTTACTTCATTGAATACCAGTTCCCAGTGGTGGCCATTTCCAGGGACAAACACGCTCCAAATGCCATGGCATTGGAGGTCACCAGGGTCGCATCCAAGTCTGTCAACAATGGAGGTACGCTTGACTACAACCCGGCCACGCACACAGAGAGACATGCACATGCTGACCTACAATGTATAATTTTGTACACATTAACCCAGACATTCTAAGTGTTCTAACTAGATTTCGTGGTACGTAGAGAAGATTTATCTATGTACTATTGCCTTTCAGCAATTTTTGTGTCCATTATATACTTCTTTCTTTTGATAATAGTCAGATTCATAGTCATTCATAGTCAAAATAGAATCCGGATAACAGTTTAAAGTAAATGTTATCATTCGTGAGTATTTGTGACTCAATACAACGCTGATTTATTTTAAATACATTGCGTACTCACTAACTTTGAGAATTTTCAGATATAAAATAGATGTAATAACAGTTATGTTTCTGACTGTGTATAATGCTTTTGAGAGGGTTTTAGCAATATCAATTTTTTCATAGAGAAAAGCTAAAGTGTGCAGCACTAATCTTGAAAAATTTCTTAATTTTTATCTCAAGTTTATTAGTTTTGTGTTGATGATGTACGTATCACAGTATTGTTTTTAGATTGTCCCCTGGCCTGCAGTGTGCTATGTGAATTCTTTTTTTCGAATAAAAAAGATTTTTCTGACTTGACTTGGCTTGACTTGACTTTTGTGCAGTTGTGACCTTTGGCCATCGATCTCCCTTTCCACTTATGTTTGACGGAGCAGCGTTGGAAAAATGGTGGAAGTCAGCCCTTATCTTCAAAGTCTACGCTAGGGAGGCTGGTCAGAAAGCAGTGAGGATTTACTTTTTCTACATTCTGTCCCACTTTCCTGGCCATTTCTCTCCCTCTCTCTCTCTCTCTCTCTCTTTCTCTCTCTCTCTCTCACAAAAGTTTATATATATGCCCATATTAGAACATCCTATGACGAAGGTCATGGGTTTGAACCCCACAGGGGGGAAGAAGAGTTGGGTAGCAGGGGTGGAAAGAATTATATTACTAAGATACGAGACTTTTAAGGTCATCGAGGGGTTTCTCCAGCTACTCTAGTTTCTTCCCTCCCATCAGTAATAATATTGGATACAGCAGTCAATCTAAAAAACAATTATTCAAATATAAAACTTCAATTTCCCTGCCATCTTCTGATAGTGACCTACCTTTGCGCCACGTGTTTGATTTATGAATGTGTGTTCGTTGTGTGTGTAGCTATGTGCGTGTGTCACATACGAGAGCATATTTTGGTTACAGATTGCCACACTTTGAGTTTGATATAGGAGTAAGACACGTATAGCACCCAGTATTACTTTTAGTATTATTATTAAACGTCATCTGTTACCCTACACTTTTTCCATTTCTCAACAGCCTGTTTTGGTTGGAAGCTGTGGAGTTCCACTCAAGTCCATCCTCAAGTCGGATGACCTTCACCTCACTCGGGACCTTGAGATCAGGGAGCTGAATCACCGCAATGGTTCTGCATACACTTCGTCACGGAACGCCTCTCTCAACAGCTCTCGATCTGCCCCTCTTTTCGGCTTGCTAAAGGTTGGAACATTATGCAGCATAAAAGATTTTACTTTTTCAAAAATCAGTGAGTGGTCCTGAGCTAAATACAGTAGCATGTGTGTAAACAGTATATATATTGAGTGCACACAATTTGTTGTTCATATTTTTATAACATGGGTAAACAAATGACAAATTTATCTTAAAAAAATTAATTAAGAAAAATATATTTATTAAATAAACAAAATAAATAAATAAAATTAATATAATAAATAACAAAACACAACACCAATTATTTCAAACTGTTTTGGAGATATTCTCATCCCCCTTTTTGATTGAAAAAAAAAAAAAAAGGATCTGGTTGTAATTCTGATTTTTGTGTGTGAATGTTTTTATATTTGCCCCAGGTCACTGTAGAGCTGGCGTCAGACCACAAGGACTTTGCCACCTGCCTGGCTCGCACCAGGATAGCAGAGATGAGCAGCAGTAAGAACGTTGTACCTGTGGTGCCTCCTTCACCTCACCCCCCTTCTGCACCTGTCCCCACACTTGCCCTCCCCCTGTCTTCGCCTAAGACTCACCCAAGTGCCAAACACTCTTCCTCAGCCAAGCTCAACAACCCTATGACACCTCAGCTTCACCAGTCCACAGTCCAAGCTTCTTCTGCCCACCACGAGTATGCTCAGAAACCCGTCTTCCAGACATTGGCAGCTCAGGAATCGTCTTCCCAGTTTGAAGTGAGTGAATGGGTGTTTGATTGTGCTGTTTTTCTATTTGTTTTTGTTTCTGCATGCTGTGTTTTTAAAATCAACATTTTACTCTTGTCATTCAGGTTTGAAGGCTTAAGGCCCAGCCACATTGGCCTGTAGCACCCGGCCACACTTGTGTTACGCTTATGAATTCCTTGTGTATTTCCTTGCGTCCTGGCTAATGTATAATTTCACAAGGATAGCGCATGTTTGATTTCTACTGCAAAAATGCAAATCCGGGCTTATGTGGCCCAATCAGAAGCGAGAGCGTGACATCATTTTCTGAGGTCAACCTAAACTCCTCCATTGAAATTGATTACACGCAGCACACCGGGCCGTGACAAACATGGCGCCACCACCTCTGACCCAATGCATGAGCTGTAAAACGTAAGCCAATGTGACCACTAATTAAAACTCATAAGGTGTGGCCACCCGTCAAAATTCCAGTTAGTGAAAAATCTCATAACCCAATACATAAGCCATAAAAACATAAGCCATGTGTGGCCACTACTTTACAGTCAATCGGTCGATCATTCTTTACCAATAATTTTTTTTTTTTTTTTTTGAGAAGGGTGCATCTTGTTTCACGTTTATAATTCTGTTTGGTATAATGTGAATGTTTGTTTTTGTTGTTTCAGGCCACGACTTTGCACACCATGATAATGGTCCCGGAAGGCTGCAACTTGTCGCTACATGGTGTACCGCCGCTACACATGGCGAGTAGGAACCCTGCCTTGATACACCAGCAGCTCATGCACCATGCTAACGCTGGTAAAGACAACTATTCATTGTGGGGTCTTTTGACTTTAGTGTTAGCTTGATTTTTGTAAGCAGCGATTGAAGAGTCCATTTTACAGGTATTCTGCTCTCTCTGCATGGTGGAATGTTATTTTCTTGCTGCTGTCACTTACATACCAGATATGTTCAAATAATTGGCATTGTGTTATTTCAAAAATAAATTTTTGTTTTGTTTGTGTTGTTGTTGTATCACTGACCAGCGAGTACGCTCTTCAAAATTCAGTTCTGAAGAAAATTGTACTTTGCTTGCTAGGACAATTGTTACTGCCTAGGACCACTTCGTACATCATTACTCTGGTGTTTGGCAGGTTCAGGGCGTGACCAGATGACGCGGAACACTTATCTGGTGTGTCGCATGTTCTGGACCACTGATGCCGTCCATTCTGATGTCTGCTGGGGAACGCTCAACCCACAGTACAGCTTCACTCAGGTAACAACACTCCCTTGCCTCCCTTGCTTCCCCCATCCTCTTCCCCCACCCTGCCACCTTCTCAAAACCCACTCTTAATGTGTTTTTATTTACTCACATGCATAGCAATGGGAGTCTATGTATTCACTCCCCCCCCCCCCCCCTCTACTCAACCCACCCTATCTTACTCACATCCACCCACCAAACAAAAAAAAAACAAAAAAAATCCTATATTTGCAAATCTGTGAGAGATGAGTCCTAAATAATTCAGAAATTACATTGGAAAAAATGTCCATCCATCTATCTGGCTGTCCGATGTCTGTGCAAAAGCTTTAAAGTGGCTAAGTACTCAGAGCTTATTTCAACTATCACAACCAAACTTGGTAAGCTGGTGTATACCCATGAGACCTCATGAGTGATCAGTGAATGAATGACTTCACTTCAAGGTCAAGGTCACAGGGTCATCAAATGTTAGTCACAAAATGACAATTTTAAACAAAATCTCACTGTTTTTCTAGGTTATTAATATTGAACATGATTCTTTGATCATTATAGATATCAATGAGACCACACATACTATGCACATTTGGTCTACCATACTCCAAGGTTAATGTCACTTGAGCTGTTTAAAGTCAGTTTGTATATGTACTTTGAAGTGACCTTGGTAGGTGATAGATTGATCTTCATATGTGTTCTGTTTTTGCATTGATCTTGAAGGTGAAGGCCTTGCTAAAACATACATAAAAAGGTCATCGTACAGTGGAATGGCTGTTTATTTAACCAGGGCTTGTAATTTTCAGCTGTTCAGCGGATTTCTGCTATTGTAACAAATATTTCCACCAAAAACAATATTGTTTTCTTCAGAACAAAAAAAAATGTGACAACAATTTTCCTCCAATTAAAAAGTGTTTTGTGCGTGTCTTCAAGTCAAATGGAAACACGGAACTGCAAATGCATGTTTTTGAATCGTAGCCAGTAAAATGGATGCGGCACATTGTTCACCGTGGTGAGACAGTTAATGATAAATATATGGAAATCTCATGGAGGTGGAAAGGGATGGAAAAAGAAGTGGACTAGGATAATATTTGAGGAAGATCTCAAGAAATGGAACAATCTTTTGTACAGTGTTCCAGTCGGAAATCAAATAAGAGCAATGGAGAACTTGCTGCTTGAGGCTAAAAAAGTTAAGCAGTCTCATGCAACTGTGAGGCAAGTGTGCAGCACTCGACCTTCATCCAGTGTTGCTGATGCACAATCTTTGAAGTCAGTGTGCTGCACCTTGCATTCATTAAGTGTTGGTAAAGTACCTCAAAAACCTGTTTAGAGAAACTGCAGTAATAGAAATAATGAATCTCTCCAAATTCTTCAAATATACCATCTAAACCATTGCCAGTGAAAACACTGTTTCAAGATTTGGGTTGTGCATCACAATGTATGAAACTCTTATTAAGCTACATTTAGACTTTATTGGTGAATAGGGACTGTCAGCGTGTGTTAAAACTTACATTTGTAGTTGGACTTTGTTGGCGAATAATAGCTATAGGCTATGCATCGATAAAGATAGGCTACTTCAAGAGTTCAGCTGTGTGTAAGCAAGCCTTTCCTTCACTCTGTTAGTTTTTTGGTCATCAAAAATGCATGATTAAAATGTAACTATTCGTATTCGCCGAGGGAGGGGAAGGGGGAGGGGGGCATTGCCCTGCACTCTCTACCAGCTCCCCAGACCATTGAAAGCTCTTGTTTATCCCATAGTATGCAAAAAATTGGGTTATTTGATCAGACATGCACAAGAGATCACATAAGGGTCAAGGTCATCCCAAGGTCACCATTGTATTGGCATAATACAGCTTTTGTTGGACTTTATTTGATAGTACATGAGTGTATTTGGAGCCAGAGGTCAATGTCATCTCAAGGTAAAGGAAGGATGGGAGCGGGGCACTCATTTTCATGTTAAATATTGCAAGTCCCATAAGGAGTATGTGAGTCATATGGGCTTTACCTTTCTAGTTGTTTTTGGTGTTACTTTTGTGCTGTTGTGTTTTGTAATGATGTTTT
Organism: Oncomelania hupensis; assembly: GCA_036898135.1. NCBI lineage: Eukaryota > Metazoa > Mollusca > Gastropoda > Littorinimorpha > Pomatiopsidae > Oncomelania > Oncomelania hupensis. Next base: position 38,543,012 of record CM072518.1, read on the forward strand.
CCACACACACATTTCCTGGTATTTTTATGGGGAGAATGACAATTCTGATAATTCTGGTTTTGATTCAGGTTGCTCCAGTATTGGTAACTCCATCCTTGTTGGAGCGAATGCGCAATAACTACATGGTGATTGAAGTATGGGACAAGAAAACCTCAGCAGAAAATGACAAGGTGAACAGCCTGCCCACAAAACGTCACTGTCTTTCTTTGTTTTTAGTAATGAAAACTTATGAATTTATAGGCAGAACATTTGCATTTCTAGTCTTCTTAAAAAAAAAATTTTAAATAAAAAATGCAATTCAATACAACATTACTTTATTTGTCTCACACGGAGCAATTACAATTAGTGGATTAGGTCATTTAGAAGCAAAACTATTGTACTTCCTTTGTTTTCAGTAATTACAGCAAACGTCAGTGCCATCTTTTGCTATTCTTTTGAAAAGAGAAAGGATGAAATATCCATATTGTTATGTCATGTTGATATTGGACTGCGGGGAGAGGGGGGGGGGGGGAATTGTTGAAACATTCCGCTGCTTTTTCTATCCATGTTCACACCAGTCTGTCTCTAGCCTGCCACCCTCTTCTCTCTCTACCCATCTGTCCTTCTCCCTCCTCTTTCCATGCCCTTCTACCCTGCAATCCTTCTCTCCATCGAACCCTAAAGTTTGAAGCTAAGGTGAAGAATAGGAATAACAAGATTGAGCCATTTGATGCTAAAGTAAATTGAGTCATCTGAAGCTAGGGTGAAGAATAGGAAGAACAAGATTGAGTCATCTGAAGCTAAGGTGAAGAATAGGAAGAACAAGATTGAGTCATCTGAAGCTAAGGTGAAGAATAGGAAGAACAAGATTGAGTCATCTGAAGCTAAGGTGAAGAATAGGAAGAACAAGATTGAGTCATCTGAAGCTAAGGTGAAGAATAGGAAGAACAAGATTGAGTCATCTGAAGCTAAGGTGAAGAATAGGAAGAACAAGATTGAGTCATCTGAAGCTAAGGTGAAGAATAGGAAGAACAAGATTGAGTCATCTGAAGCTAAGGTGAAGAATAGGAAGAACAAGATTGAGTCATCTGAAGCTAAGGTGAAAAATAGGAAGAACAAGATTGAGTCATCTGAAGCTAAGGTGAAGAATAGGAAGAACAAGATTGAGTCATCTGAAGCTAAGGTGAAGAATAGGAAGAACAAGATTGAGTCATCTGAAGCTAAGGTGAAGAAGAGGAAGAACAAGACTGAGTGATTGTGTGTGTTTGTGTGTGTGTGCAGCTGATTGGCATCACAAAGCTAAGTCTCCACCAGTTCTACATGTCGTTCCGGGATCCAAAGATTGCAAGTGCCTTGCTCCGATCACAGGTAAGTGTAGAGAGAAATATTGAGTAAGGATACGACAATGAATTCCTTTTAAAAAAAAAAAAAATCAAATCAATATATTATGGTTAATTGTAGAATGAGACTAAAAAAAGGTAAAGGTAAAGGTAGTCCCATAGCCTTGTGGCCGTAGGGGAGCGTGATGTTGGAGATCACACTTATCTTGGGCCAGCGTAATGAGGGTGATGCCCATCTCTCTCCCTCGCTGCTTTACCTTCCCCACCCTTAAGAGAGTAGGTACTCAGTCACCGTTGAGTCAACTGGGGGCGTTGTTATTTGTCGCTTCACGTTTTGTGGTCACCCATCCAAGTGCTAACCGCACTGGATGGTGCTTAACTTGGGACACAGTAGCGAGTGCTCCAACCACTGCGCTATCCCACACCCACAGCAGAATGAGACTGCTGCTTAGTAAATCATCTTATCAAGGGTATGTGTGTTAACAGAAAATTGTGATGAACTTTTATCTCTTTTTATACTTTGCTATGCTATTGCGTAGTGCCAGTGCATAACGCTTTTATACTGACATATGCATACCTGTACATTCGATAGTCGCAGTGTGTAGACTCAACATAGTATTCAAAACTAAGGGGGAAAAAACTCTTATATTTTCATTTTAAAGTGCGCTTGCAACGTTCGTTTGGCATTGACTGTTGTTGTTTCAAAGAGAATGGGCTTCTGACATGGAATGGGACGCTATAAATGTTACCAGTGGACAAAGTGGTGAAGAAGAAAGTGATGAAGGTGATGCTCAATTCCAGCGCTGTAGGTACACGCTACAATTAGAGGGAGATGATGCTGTTTTCCGCAACAATCAGGAAAAGGCCGATTATTGAAAATGTTGACTCCCTTACACAGTTTGTATTCATTCTCTTAGAATTAGAGGTGCTAATTTGGGGGCAGGAGGAGGAAGACAGCAGCAAGGGAGGGGGGAGGGGGAAGGGGTGTATTTTTTTTAAAAAATAAATCGGTAAATAGCAAAGATAATTCTTTCAAACTTGGATAATGGTTGGTCCATTCTAATTTCTTTATGGACTGAAACTTTCAAGTCTGTACTGCATTTCTTGTTTTTAATTTTTTTGTATAGTAAGTCATACAAATCAGCCAGTATTAAACTGTAAAAGGAGAAACAACTCACGCTGGCATATAATGAGTTAAGGAATTAACGCCAGCCTAGATCACAGTAAAAAATAGCAGAAACATTTCTATTTTTCATGCCTTTGGTGCACAGTTGTAACTAAACATTAATAGTCCACTTTTTCACTAAATAGGTGACCTTGGTGCCAACTGAGTGTAAGAAATCTATCAAGGATAGGCTGTACGTAGGCATATATGTGCTGGCTGCCTCTATAAAGCTCGGTGGAATCAGACAGCAACAAAGGGTCTATTCTGTTTTAGCTGTTAATTTGTACATTTACTCATGCATTCATACAAAAGTTTCTTGTCCCACATAAATGCAATTTTCGAGCTTGATAGTATAAATAATGGAGTGATTGTTTTTCAGTATCCTGTAATATCCATTGACAACTACATGCCCATTGTGGATCCCTTCAGCGGACTCCATTTTGGGCAGTTGTCTGTCCTGCTGGCTATGGGATCTGCTGATCAGGTCAGTACCATTTTTATTTTATGTTAATTTTGTTATGTTTTATTTTATTTTGCTTCTTTCGGTTTTTTTTTTGTTGTTGTAAATTTATATTTATTAATTTTATTTGATGTTATTTTATTTTGTAAAGCTGTTTTTGACTCGCATTCATAGCAATGTGAGTCTGTGTACTCGCCCCCTCATTCCGTCCATCCTCCCTCAAAAATAGAATTTTCAGATTTTTGCAAATCTGTGCGAGATGAGACCTAAATTGTTCAAAAAATGACATTTTAAAAAATGTCTGTCCGTCCGCCGTCTGTCTGTGCAAAACTTGCAAATGGATTAATATCTCAGAACCTATTTCAACTACCAAAACCAAACTTGGTAAGGTTGTGAATACCCATAAAACCTCATAAATGATCAATGAATGAATTACTTCATGTCAAGGTCACTGGGTCAACAAATTTCAGTTAAGATTTCTGATTGAATAATGAACATTTAGTTTAGGAGACAGGGTACTATACTTTTATGTGTATATATATGACGACTTTTTCCCTTGCTTAATTTGTTAACTCATTGTTGAAACAGATTGCCTGCTTACAAAGAATGAAAAGCAATGACAAGCCAGGACCTCAGCGACCGAGCCACTTTCTGGAGAGGTAAGAATTATAGTACATATTTCAAAGCTTTCTATCATTTTGTTGCCAAAATAAAAGGGATTTTGATGGGAAATCTTCATTGCAACACTTGAGTTATAGTTCTTTTTTTCCCATACATGATCATTCAGCGTTCAGTAACAAATGTTTTCCTACACAATACATATGTTGCTTTTACAAAAGGGCCATGTTGAACAGAACCCTCAAATTTCTAGCTCAGCAAGACAGAACAAATAAGCAGTCAGTATTTTTGTGAGTTGGGGAAAGTCATATGTGTCGAAGAAGATTTTTAAAAATATGTAGAATAGTTGAAAAATTAACCTTTTTTTACCACATTTAAAAAACAAAACAAAAAAAGAAAGTTTCCGATCCAGCTGCATTAATTACATAACGGTGCCTGGAGATTATGCCTTGTACATCAAAATGAGATACTGTAGTGTTATTTCAAGGCAAAATGTTTGTTGAATGTGTTGCAAACTTCTGCATACATTTTTGGTGCCTAAATTATTCACATAGAGGCTCATTCTTGGTTTGAACTGTTACAGACAAGATATGTATGCAGCAGACCAAAGCATGAGAAAGGACCCAACTGGAAACTCAGGTATAGTTTTGTGAATCTGTTACCCACAATTTATGGGATAAGTGAGTGCCACTGCACCCAGGCTAAGGGAGAATAGAACTCACCAACTCCTGATTTCTTGACTTGACTTGATTGAAGCAATAAGATGGCCACTGCTCACAGCAAATTTTGTTTAGGGGATTACCTGGATTGAGACAACACCCTCTAAATCATCACCTCAGAGCTGTCTTTTAACTACTCTGTCAATTCTCAGTGAGATCTTGTGACAACATTTGTGTAAAAATACATAACTCTTTGTGTGTGTTTGGGGCAGATTCCCAGTGTTAAACTGTGGGTTTGTAGCATTTGTTTTAAACATTGAGTGACATTTCAATTGGAGATAAATAACCCTGTCAAAACTTCAAACCTAATTTAGCTGTGCAATGTAAAGCAAGAGCGAAGAGAGGTAACTGCTCTAAATTGAGCACTTGCGAGCGACATTTGGATGAGAGATAATCCTTTCATTTTGACCCTGTTGTAGCAAACAGCAAAGACAACCATTGAAGGGAACCTTATCATGGAATGTTATCAGTTTTCATTTCAAGGGAGCATCAGTGTTTTGTGTATGAGAGAAAAGGAAGTGAGCGAGTGCACGCGCAACACATGTGTGGGAGCGATTGGGTGATTGGCTATTGAATGTGAGACTGAGCATTGTTTTTTAGTGAGTCTGCATTTCATCGCTGGGTGAAAGTCAGTGAACGTGAAAGATACCAACCACAAACAACCGAGCAAGCAATGTCTCGTGTTGAAGTACCTAACTGTGTGCCAGTGTTAAAACTGTGTTATTGTTCTACACACAATGGAAGGATACATTATTATGGGATGTCATCGGTTTTCATTTCAGTGGAGCATGTCTTTGAAGTGGTGATCCAAGGCATTCGAAGTCTGAAACTGCTAGAGGCCATGATTTGGGGAGAGGCCGACTGCTTTGTGCAGTACTTCTTCCCTTCTCAGGGACAGTCACAGCAGCAGGGACCCTCTGTTGTCATGGGTAAGTTTTGGAGAACTTAACGTTTCTACCATTGTGTTTTTGTTTGCACCCTAACACCTTCATTTTTCTGTGCTACAAGCCAGTTGACATATACAAAAAAATGTAATTTTTGTAAACTTGGATCTCGTATGTCTCTTTCAGAGAGAAGGATGTTGAGCTTGTTTTAATCAAGGGAACTATATTAGCTATATATAAAAAAAGAAGAAGAAAAAATGCCTTTTATTTAAATTTATATTTATTAGTGATGTTTTTTTTTAGCTATGCCCAGTCTTTGTTTCTCAGTGTCTTGTTTAATGAGAAGGATGTTGAGGTTCGAGCTTGTTTTAATTGTGGAATGGTGCTAGCTACAAGCCTTTTATTTTAATTTATTATTGTTGTTGTTTTTAAGCTACGCCCAGCCTTCGGTCATTCAGGACAGCTACCACACTGTGCATCCCTGATCCAACGTTCCACGATATCACACGGCACAGGATTGTCCTACCCATTGGAACTCCAGTTCAAAGAGAATTGTTGACAGGTAATTTTCTTATAATGTGCAATAGACCTATTGCCGCTGTTGAGCTGCTATTAACTATATAGAAGCAGCCAGCTCCTAAGCAATGCTGAACCCAATCTAAGTGTTAAAGGTTTTTGAGGACATATACTTATGAACAGCATGTGCTTGATAGTCTTGATGCTTGATACTCAGCTAACGATCAAGGTTGCCTGTTTAGTTTAGTGGAAACTAGCCAATTCTGTGTATTGAAAAAATCAACAGTTTAGCACTGAAGTTGTTATCTTGCATCCTCATTTTCGTTTTGTAACATGACATGTATGAGATCAATTGGTGGACTTTTATTTTATCTGCGATGTTTTGTGAATGAGATGTTGACAAATGTGGAAAGATTATCGTTAATGATAGAACGGCTTGTTGAATGGTTGCAAATAATGCCACATATTAGAAACCAGCTTTTATTACTGCTGCTGCTGCTGATGATGATGATGGTGATTATGAGGATGACGTCGACGATGATGATGATGATGATGATGATGATGATGATAATTAGACTTGTATAATGCCAGACTTGCTTACCGTATGTTCAGTTGCCGTATTCGTATGCAATTTAGCCTTGGAGTACGGTCGTCTGATCTGCTCGTTAAAAATATGCCTATGCCAGTACATGGATGTATCAGTGTACCTCACCAGAATACGGGCAACAACAACAACAAAAACCAAAAACATTTCTTTGTATTAAAAGAGACGCAGTACATTACTTCCCTTACTGAAGAAACGCACGTGCACAGTTCGTAAGTTTGACACATTTGAGTTTCGGTTTCCTCCATTCTGCTCGAATGATGTGTATACTGGCTGAAAAATGAAGCGAAGCCGTGATGAAGGACATTCTCCCGATCCGAATAAAGATGAATCAAAAGCTAAACAGCAGGCCAGAAAGAAAGTTTTTTTGAAATTCTACGTGGCTGACTTCATCTCTGAAAGGGCCAGAGTTTGCCAGATGCCCTTTGTGCAAAATCGACTTCACCGTTTCACATGCAGTCGCAACAACTGCGAAAGTGCGTATCATCAAATTCACATGAACAGTTTGAAGTTGCTAAAGGCCATATGTCCATCAAAAGCTTTTTCCAGTGCAGATTAAAACCACTGGTGCAGAATACATGCATGCATTGTAACCTGAAGTATGTGTAATGTTGCTTATGTGAAAGAAAATTTATTAGCCCTCTTCTGCAAAGCGTTGACCTGAACTGAGAAGTCTTCCCTTGTCCTTTCATTTGATACTTTGTAATATTATTTGCTTAGTAAACATGCATTTCTACATGTATTTCGTTACACTTTGTGCACAATGTCAATATTAATGTGTTACAAGAAGGCAAAAAATCCGTTATGCACAAATCTGTGTGAAGCTTCCCAAATTTGATTTGGAGCTGACTGGAATACTGTCAGCATGTTTTTCAGGCAGGCAAGTCTGTAATGCATTTCCATTTCAAACCATCTCAAGAAAGACTGATTGAGAATTTGGCACTGGATTCTGGAAAGTTTTTATGCTAGCTAGTTCATTTTGTGGTTGCATCTTTCATTTCTGTTTTCATGTGATTGTCAGTCTTAATCATTGATGTACTGCTCCTATTAGTATAAGATTTTCATTTAAACTAAAGTTTTCAATTTGTTATTTTAAAATTATTGTTTTTCTTCCAGCTTGTGCCAACTCTTCAGGAGGAAGTGGAGGGTTGCCCTTTGAAGTGTGGTGCCGATTTTATCATCCAAATGTCCGTGACCAGGTTATTGCTAGGGTAAGTTGTCTTTTCTGGAGATATTTAACACTCCCCCCCCCCCCTTCCCACCCCACACACTCCCTTCACCACTCCCTCCCATTAAATTAGGACAGCTGTGGTCGTATCTTTTTTTTTCTGCTGATTAGAAATGTTAGTAAGGTATACAGGTTGTGATATTTTACTGTGAGCAGTCAATGTCAATTTTTGTACAATTACCGTAAAAATCGCTGTACTGAGCTCCTTTGACATGTTTGTACATAAGCGGGACGGTCAGTTTATGGATAAAAATAATACTTGTTTCAAACCCAGACGTCCTTATCGCTGGTTGAACTGCTTCTAACCAGATCAGGGATGCTGGCAGAACTGCTGTTGACCTACTTACTACAGGCGCATAAACTTGATAGTATGTGGAGTGTATAATTATTTCAGCCAAAGCCATTGCCGCAAGTTAGCCAAACTGTAACGAACCTCTTTTTGTTACAATTTTGTTGTACATTTTAGAAATACATTACATGCTATTAGAAATTACTTTTTCTTGCTACATAAGTAATTCATGCCTGACAAAAAAATTACTGCCGAAACTGAATACATTAAAAAAATTCATCCACTATTTACTATACACGAGACAGCACAAACAAACAAGAATGCATTTAAAACCTCATCCCAAACTATGAAAGGTGTTGGGGTTTTTTTCAATGGAGACATGCATTCATTTTATAAAGAGAGAGAGAGAGAGAGAGAGAGAGAGAGAGAGAGAGAGAGAGAGAGAGAGAGAGAGAGAGAGAGAGAGAGAAAGAGAGAGAGAGATATGAAAGATTTAATAACATAGCTTAGTCATGCATATACAGTGTATGTAAAATGTTTGCTGTGTTTTTTGATTCGTGCGTGTAAGAAAAGTCACAGTGTAAGAAAAGTCACAGAAAGCCTAAAATAAAGAAAACGAACGAAGGAACTTAATACCATATAAATAAAATTAATGGTACTCACCACCACTTGTTTGGCCCAGGCAGGTGCTATTTACTATGTACGAGACAGCACAAATGAAGGTACGAAAATACATTTAAAACCTCAAACCATCACAAGTTACAACAGAAAAGGCTTTTTAAAAAATTTTTATTTTAACAAAACAACATACTAAAATACTGCAACTTATACGAAAAAAACACACAAATAAGAGAACATCGCATCTCAAAGTATTCATGTAGAGGAAAGTTGAGTAATATTATTTGGAGTGTATTAGGAAACAAGGCCTTCCAGGAAGGCATTGTTTCATATATTACACTCCGTTTCATATTATCCTACTTTCCTCTACAATAATTTACAAGCCAGAACAAAACAACACATACACATGATCACTGTTCTTTTTTTCACTGGAGACATGCAATCATTTTTATAGAAAGAGAGAGATGGGAGGGAGGGGAGAAATGCAACATTTAATAACATAACAGGCATGGCTAAGATATTATCTTAGGCATGCCTGTGCAGTGCATGTAGAATGGGATTTACAACATTTGCAAATAAAATGTATGGCACTCACCACTACTTGTTTGGCCCAGGTAGGTAATCCCATGTTCCCAATGACACAGAATCATCTGAGTGTCACTGTTACACAATATGGCACACTGGCCTAGCGATTCAATCATTATGCTGAATAAATCACCTCTATAAGTTTCATTGTCACACAACACAGCACACTGACCAAGTCATGCAATTCAGTCATGATGGTAAGGTACATTGAACAATAGCCACTATAAATGCCACTGTCGCTCAACATGGCACACTGTACAGTTAAAAGGACTTCACAAAACAAAGCTAAAAACAAATGAGAGATAACAAGAAAACAATAGAAACGCATAACGTTATTAACGAAGAGCGACCAAAATAATAAGGTAACACGAACGAGCACCTATGATCAAAATGAACAGGTGGGTTTTCTCAAATCACTGCAATTACAGAAGCCAGCAATTAAACAGGAAAAGGGTTTTATAAATGCTGATCACTTTAAAACTTCGTACTAAGTGACTTCAAACGTTAAGCACTGTCACGCGCTTATATGAAGAACACATGTAATTAGAAAACCCTAAACAGATGGAGAAACCGGTGTTATCCAAGTAACCTTACTGTGCAGCGAGGTGAACCAAATACTGTTAAATTAAGTTAAACATAACACAAATGAAGTCGAATCCGTGGTCCTAGTTTGCGCTAACACCAAGCTTAGATATGAAATAACTAAATGCAAAAGTTGGACACACAATGACTCACAAATTTCACATAAAGCGATCACTTTTAGAGCGCAAAAACACAGAACTTGCATTCTCAGTAGTATGGCTGGTACTGAGCTATAGCCACCACATATGGCGTCTACCGTGTGGGAGTTTAAGTGTGGCCTTGGCCTAAAAATAGCTTAAGGCTGGCTGTATACAGGTCAGAAACAGAGAATGAAGCTTCAGCCATGTAGAAGCTGCATCTTCTCATTTTTAAGAAAAATCGGGAATTTACTCACCCTAATCACAGTGGTTTTTAAACCGCAAGAGAGTGAACACTGATGATTACAACATTATTTGAGCTAAAAGTGTCATCAGAAAAACCAGCAACATCTGAAAAATCTACAGACAAGCTGCATCTACATTTTAGATGTAAGGGTAAAAGTTTAAGGAAAACATTCTAGCTAAAAGTCCGAATTTTTATTTTATGCAGTTTGGTTATTTTTTTTTTAGGGCAACCATGCTCCATGTCAAAGGAAATATGCCATCTGTAACCTTTGTTTCAGGCAACCTTGCCTCTTGCCAAGCTGTGTGCGATGGTGACTATGCAGAAGAGAGGAGAGGCAAGCGTGCAGTCGTTTTCTCTGCCCTTGGTCCCTGTGACCACTGACTCACAAGGCACAGAAGGACAGCCCAAGATCAAAGACTCTGGGTTGATGGACCTCACTGTCAACTACAGGACACAGACCATTGAAGTACGCTCAAGAATTTAATAAAGAACATTCCAGCACACAGAAAAAATACAACTGATTTGAATTCAGGATTCAGCTGAGAAGTTCCTTGTTTTTGATAGGAACAGAGCAGATGAACGCCACTTCAAGGATGTTTGTTGACTGTAATTTTACTGAGAAAAGAGGAGATGATGAGTAATCGTTGCTCATAACGACTGCAAACACACAACTGGGCCTACTATACACACATTTTTGCAGCTGGTGATATTTTTAGAATCGATGTTAATACTATCAATAGGCACATAACACATTAATTTATCAATTTGTATATCCCCTGGGGGCTGCTAAAGTAGATGGATCAGTCGTCCTGGAGGTCATACATGGATAAGCACAGAATCCTGATGAAGAAGAGAAAGGTTTTTACTCACATTCGTGCAGCAAAGTGAGTCTTTACTTACTTTAAAAAAAAATTTTTTTAAAGGATTGAACTGAATAAATTGGTGTTCCAAAATTTGTATTTTGTTTCAGGCTTCAGCTGCAGTAAGTGCCAGCAAGCCAGCCACCGGGTCTCAAGTGTGTTTGTCTGTTGCTGTGGTCAGGGCTTCAGGACTCAAGGTAAGGACTTTGTCATGGCACTTTTGTCTTATGGTTCCAAGGTTTATTCAGGCTCTCAGCCCAAGGGGGCTTTTTAGCCAACTGTCTTATGTCAGCTGAGCTCGCTTGTGCAGTGTGAAGTGACAGGCCATCATGAGCTGCATAGGCCACTGTGAGATGAAATAAGCGCTTGGCTGTGAAATGCTGCCACTGTAACATTCACAATACTTGTCATCTCATGCAAATGCAGTACTGTCTACACAATGATGAGCAATGGTCAATAGGGAGTTTCTGTTCAACCACCCTGTAGTTCTCCACAAATTTACAAAAGCAAACAACCCCTTGGGGTCATGAGCAATCTTGCCACTGTAGAATGTTCAAACCTATAAAGGGAAAAGTGAAAGCCCCAGTTGAAAACCTGTCTTTCCTTTGTAGGCAAGACAGATTCACTACGGCAACAGTACCCCCGTTGGAGTGCCGGGGTTTTTCAGTATAAATAGTATCCCCACTTTCCTGAAATTTAGTGCTTTAAATTCCCACTGTCGCTGTCTTCCTCATTTACTCTTTCCCATTCCTGCTCTGTCCTATCACTCTGCTATACTATCTTCTTCTTCGCTAGATCAATGACCTACCTTTTTTCTTGAAAACTCTTCCTGGACAAGGCTCCTTGTTGGTGTATGAGGTCTGTTGGATCAGCTTGGGAGTGTTGGACGCTTTCTGCCGGGTGGTCACTAGGGCTTCCTATGATTGTATTATTTAGCACTATAGGCATTTTATATGTATGTGTTTTGTTGATGATTTATAATGATGTTTGTATTCTATTTTGTTTTTGTGACCGGGGGTTCGAGTAGTTGGGGTAAAGCCTCAACCGTCCCCTGCGTGGGATGTCTTTATTATAAAGTGACTGGCCGGTGGAGGGCATTCAATTTTCCCACTAGGGTTGTTTCGGCAGATCTTTTATGCGGATTGGGGGTTGTCCGGTCCTGATTTGGCTCAGAAGAGTCCGCTGGACCTAAAGCAACAATCAATCAATCAATCAATCAACAAAAGCAAACAAAAGCAAACAATGGGTAGTTGACGGTGTTTGGGCAATCTTTTTATACAGCAAGAAAAAAACATTTTCTGTTCTCCTTTTCACTTCCATTCCTGGGGGTGCCTAGTAGCTCAGTTGATAGTGAGTTGGTTTCCTATGCCCAAGGTTGCAGGTTCGATTCCTGCAATAGGCGAACTTTATGTGACTTAGGTACAAGGTTATTGAGGTCACCGAGGGTTTTCTCTGGGTACTTCGGTTTTTTCCCTCCCTTCAATAATGGTATAGGACGCAGTCAATTAAAAAATTTCAAAGACAAAAATGTGATTTCCTTTCAGTCTTCTAATTGCGATCTTCTAACCTTTACACCACATGTTCGAGTGATAGATGTGTGTTTGCTGTGTGTGTGAGAGTGGGTGAAACATGTAAGCATGTATGTTGCTACAGATCGCCATGCTTTGAGCCTGATTAGTAATTTGAGGAAAAGCGCAAATATAGCATCCAGTATATAACATCCAGTTTTATTATTATTATTATTATTATTAGGAATATTTATTTTCTATGATGTCCATTTACTGTTAATCGTTCTGGATTTATTTGTTTACAGGCTGCAGCAGAGGTGGCCGCACGCGTGAACTCTGTCTTGCGTTACCCAGCAGAGGTGGGAGTCAATGCCTACGTGCGCATACGCCTTTCTTTCATGGGGCAACAGGTTAGTGGCTCTATCCATGTTCTTTCAGTATGATGTAGACTTAGATTGATCGATTTATTTGTATTAAGAAGTCTTCGGGTTATTATTTATTTGTATATTTTTCAATGTATTGTTTTATTTGTGTGTCTTCTGTACACATTGCAAGCACTTCCAGACATGCTTGCCCTTATGGTACTGCCCTGTTTGTTATGGAAAATCTACAAAATTAACAGAACGTTCTGTAAATACGGATTCTATTAGCCTGTTCCGGTCAGCAAATTTCCCTCGAAAAATGAAAACTAAAGTCACTGATTTCGCATGTCAGTCAGAGCACAGACAATGCATTTCCTTCCCGGTTTGCAGAGGAGTGGTTCCCAACCTCTGTGGAAGTTAATCCAAGTTAGTGCACATGTGCATTCAAATTCAGAATGGATGCGCATGTTCAAAGCAACTTCTCAGAACTTCCTGAGTAGGCCTACAAGTGGTGAAGATGGCGGCTATGTTTGTGGAAGAAGAGAAAGCAACAGAGAACAAACACCTCCAAAAGTGATGTAGAAAAACAAACGAAGGATTCAAAAGTTTAAACAGGATTGCACAAAAACGTGGCCACATCTTATGAGGGGAACAAAGGAGAAACCTTTTGTTTTTGCACCACATGTGAAGCTCTTCTCATTGCCAAATCCAGGCCAGGAGATATCTTTTGAGGGAGCTAGAAAGAAGAGGATCACTTACACTTGCACTACAGGGATCTTAAGAGTGCCTACTATAGGTCCCTTCAGAAACAACAGTAACCGAAGAAGACATTTCAGCATGTAGATAGTGTAAATACAAGGTACTTTTCTTACCTGGAAAATTGTGGCCTATTCCGGGGAAAAAATTTTTTGTTCCTCACCTGAAACTCCCATTTTGGGGGAGGCGTGTCTGCACTTCCACCTTCAGAACTATCATTCCTAGCAAAAAGGAACATTCAGACAAACAATGTTCAAGAGCTAGGTTGTTTCGGAATACTGGTGCCATACTCTGGAACACTATTCCAGAAGAACTTGGTACTCAAAAGTCATCCCGGCATTTCGCAGACCACTTTTAAAAAATACTTGTTTCGTCAGCTGTTGTCAAACATGTACAGTGCACCAACCTGTCTCTATGGGAAGTTCCATCCTTTTTTATTCCCCCCCCCCCCCCCCCCCTCCTGTGTGCCACAAGCCTATCTTCAAATGACATGGAGATTTTATTGTACAAGTGGACATCATCATCATAATCAGTCCCATTTGTATTTTTTTTTCTAATTTGTCTTGCTCAGGAGGAGCGGCTGACTCGAACGGTGGCTCGGTCATTCAGTCCTGACTTCTCTCACCACCTGGAATTCCCCCTGCAGCTGCTGTGGTCCGGCAGTCATGAGGACCCTGGCAGCCTGGCCCAGTTGCTGGAAACAGGGCAGGCCGTTTTCGAGCTCTGGCACCAAGTTCCCAGCACCATGACACCAGGTCAGTAGTTGAGATGAGAAATACGGAAGAAATAATGGTTTCTTTGTATTTTTGCTGTTCAGTGGATTTCTGTCCAATGTATGCTAAATTTAGAAGTGAGAAAATATTGTGGTATCTGTCTAGTACATTCTATCGTATTCTCTGAATGCCGTATAGTCGGTGGAAAGAATAAAAAAGGAAATAAGTTGAACTTGTTGAAGATCTTGTGCAGAGCTTATTAGGAAAAAAGAAATGACACCAGTTATGAGGTATATGAAAGTGATAGACAGTTGACCTCAATATACTATCATTGTAATTTGCAAAGATCAAAATGTCAAAATTCTTCTTGAATATCCACTAATGAAACTATGTTGTACTCTTTTGGAGGAGAGTATAAACCGTCGATGCAAGCATGCTTTCCATTGCGCAGACTTTAAAAAGATCCTGACGCTCATGTCATAGGCTTGCAACGTTTGCCATATCACCAATGGTAGGTGTAGATGTTAAACTTCAATGCTCGATGATTCTTATTTTATTGTTGCCATAATTTGCGTTGCTGTACTGTTCATTGCAGGTGTGACAGAGTTTGAGTGTGACGACAAGACAGGAGGCAAGCGCTTAGTGCCATCCTCAGGGGATGTCCTGCTTGGCACTGTCTCGGTTCCTCTCGCCCAGCTGTTGATCAGGCACTCAGGTCAGCTGGATTTGGGATGTTAAAAAAAATAAATGTTCAAGATTCAAGAATACTTTATTATCTCAAGCAGAGAAATTAAGGCATGCTTTGCTGACAGTACTACTACAAATTGCAATTAATATGTAAGAAAACGCAATTACAAACATTCGCTCATTAAAAGGTGGTAAAATACATAGACTATAATGAAGCAACAGGCAGCAATAAAGTAATAAAATACACAAAGTCCCAAATTAAATACAGTTGGAAGGGAAACAAAATTAGGACAATCCAACAAACACACATTTAGCACGCCATACCACACTTCTTTTCATTCTGAGAGACGCATATTAATGTTCGTTTAATAGTTGGATGGATTTGGGGACAAAGCTAGATCGGGTTCGTCCAGTGGAAAACTTGGGTTCATGGAAACTGTGTTCAGATGGGAGAACATCATACTGTTTGTCCAGAATATGTGTAGCGTCTTCTGCAATCATCCTAACCTTTTGCACAACACAACATTCATACAACTCATTCAGACCCACTACTTTTCTGCACACCTTCACCACTCTGTCAAACACATTCTTGTTCTTCACACTCAAGACACCATACCAGGATATAAAACAAAATGTAAGAATAGTTTCAGTAAAACACCTGTAAAAAGAGCAGAGGACGGAGTTGTCCACATTCAGAGATAAAAGTTTTTGGAGACAGTAAATTCTTCATTGACATTTTTTGTGAATGTATGAGGTATTTGTTTCAAATTAAGTTTGTTGGGATAATTTGTGCTTGCTGCACAGTCATTTTTGGGGGCCAGTTGCAAGGACTGTGGTTTTCATTATGGTATATAGATATTCAAGTTTGTTTCACAGTTTTCTTGGAGTCATGCATGCTCTTTAATGTTTTAGTGCTCTTATACACATGCTGACCAACTGCAACAACCTGTGCTTGATCGCCTGTTTAATAGAAATTGCCCTATTGTAATTTGCTGTATTATAAATTATAATGCAAAATTTTTTTTCACAACATTCAAATGATGGCCCACTTACTCAAGAAACCCAATGAATTAAAAAAAAACAACTTATTTTCCATAGTTTGAATAAAGTTTTATGCTTAGCCCAATCTTGGGTGAATCCTACACAATAGTTTGTGATTTCAAATTATTTTCTGATGTAATTTGATATGCCTTGGGTTTAGCTTCTGCTTTTATGCCATTTGAAGAATTGGCAGTTTGGAGAAAAATTCAGGGTGAGTACATGCGCAACAGAAAACCACTGTTTTGTTAGTGCTTTTGCACTTTGAAAAACTTGCCTGATTTTATACAGTTTTACCCTACTATGGCATTAAATTGTATCATGCATGTTAGTTTTGCTGTTCACTATACACAGGCATCAAGGGGTGGTTTTCTGTGGAGCGGCCAAACAACAGTTGGGCACAGCAGACAGACTCGTCAGAGGAGGGGAGCACCGTGTCGCGATTTGTGGGCGGCCTGGAGCTGGACCTGCATTTTGCACACAACAGCGACCGACAGAGAGTGGTGGAGGCAGCTCGCAGCGTGGGATGGTCGCCCACTGACCCTGCTGTCGAACAAGATGAATGGCAAGAAGAAGGTATATGGGTTTTCTTCTCTTTTTTTTGGTATTGTATTGCATTGTATGAAGAGGTCATGTTAGCTCTGTTAAGATTTGCATTCCTTTCGCAGGCACATGGGAATGTTGTGTCCATTGTCGTGAAACTTTGCATCTATGGTCAAAATAAAAGTTTACGCTTATACACACAGTTTTGCAATTAAGGTTGTCCAATTTCACCAGTTCACCTTGACAGATCCTTTTAATTTAAATGTAAAATTCACAGTGAGTGTTGCCACACAGAAAAAAATAAAGCTGACCACAAAAATTGATCAATAAATTCTGTTTGTTTATGTGTCTATTAGTAGCTTGCGATATATGGCTTAAAATAGCATAGTTGTGAACGGTGTATTGCACATCACGGTGTCGTTTCTATGTAGTAACATTATTAATCATTCTCCAAAAAAACTTTTGTCCATTTGGGGTGCTTTATATTCTTATTTTTTTTAGATGCAGAACAGCGTCTGCAGCACCAGGTGGTGGTCAGCGTGGACCAGGTGTCTGTTCCTCTCTCACGCACGCTGCAACCAGGACAGACCTCTCTGGACCCAACAGCCAGGTGTTACGTCAGATACAAGTTTTACGACAGAGGTTGGTTGTACTGCAATTTTATTTTATTTTTTTTTGCTAGAATTTGCTGATTTATTACAGTAAAATTAATGGTTAGGCTATCCCAGAACTGATATACAAGGAATCCCTGTTTCATTTATAAAGCAGTGCGTGGTTGCATGTGGCTTTGATGGCTGTTTGATGTTTGTTCCTGCAGACACTGTGTTTGAAGACAATTTATTAGTCATTCAACTACATAAACATTATCATGTCCCTACTATTAAAAAAAAAAAAGTTCAAGCAGACCAATATTTTATCCAATTTGAGGCCCATTGGCAATGTTCACGGTAACTGTTGTGTAAAATAATTTGCGAACAGGTGAAAGTCATGTTAGGTTTGCGAGGAATGCTGACTGTCATATTTCTGTCCTAAAGTCAAATGTTCAATTCATTACCTAATAGTGGAAAGGGACTGGTCATTATTCACAAGCTGGCCTGAATCAAAACTTCTATTCAGTCAATTCGTGACTCAACACTTTCTTAATCCAGCATTATTTTATCCAAATTATTTTCTGACAGTTGGTGTGATTTCTATTCATGTCCATTATTAATCTTTTTTGCATGTTTTCTCCTTTGATTTTAACCATTTCAGTCGAAGTTGGTGCAATAAAAAGCCAACAAAATCTTGAAACAGTTGGGGATACCTGTCACATCCACTGCCTCAACAGTGGGTACACCAGTGTGTGCTCACCACATGAGAAACAACCACCCCAAATATCTAACTTGTAAAACGCCAAAGGGAAAAATTACAACATTTTTATTCACACAAAAACACACTAGTTTATATATTTATATATCTATTTAACCCATCATTATACCCACAACCACACTAAACTATAATGAAACAAATCTAGTAAACAATAATAATAAATAAATGAGATGATAGTTTTCTTTAAAGTCTTTCTTGCTACAGCCTATACAAGTCCACAAGTGGCGGTAGAATTATTAATTACTTAACTATTGATTTGTATAGGATATTAATTATACACAATGCTTAATAATATTGTAAATAGTAATAATATTTCTCAGTGACTACAAATTATACAGGCTACTTGATTATAGAAAATGCCACTCCAACTAAGTATATGTACGTCTTGAGAAAAGAGAATAAAGTTGTCTTATTAGATCTTATCGATCTATTCATGTGGCTTTATACAACCGGCAACTGACATTCTTACAGTTCATTTTTTTGAGCAATTTTATGAGGGAATAATAAACAACTTTTCCTGTAATGACTTTCTAAGTTATAGCCTCGCTGGATGGCAGTCAGCGACCAGCATGGTTCCCTCAGATGCTCAGGTCAGTTGAGACACTAGGTTGTAAACAAGGCTCCCGGTGTAGCAGGCCAGATTATACCCCGCCTCAAGTATACCCAAGGTATAAACTGGCCTAGCCCAGACTATGCCCCCGTATAAACTGGCCTAGCCCAGACTATACCCCTGGGTATTATCTGGCCTAGGCTCGTTTAACCCTCTCCTGCCCATTATAACCCCCCCCCCCCCCCCCCCCACTACGGAAGACCTTATCTTTCACGTTAATCTTTAATTTATGTGTTGTAATTGTTCTGATGCACTCAGATAGATAGATAGACAGACAGACGGATAGATAGATAGACAGACAGATAGATAGATTGATAGATAGATAGATAGATAGATAGATAGATAGATAGATAGATAGATAGATAGATAGATAGATAGATAGATGGATGGATGGATGGATGGATGGATGGATGGATGGATGGATGGATGGATGGATGGATGGATGGATGGATGGATGGATGGATGGATGGATGGATGGATGGATGGATGGATGGATGGATGGATGGATGGATGGATGGATGGATGGATGGATGGATGGATGGATGGATGGATGGATGGATGGATAGATAGATAGATAGATAGATAGATAGATAGATAGATACCACTGAAAATTTAAATAAACTTTAATCTTTAATTAAATAAATGCAGTCTTAAAACAAAACACGAACAAGACCCATCAACTGCAAGGGTTTTGTGTGATTGTAGCAATACACCTACTTGAATGTCAAACGCTTAAAACCACATTGAAGTGGTCGCTTCTGTTTTCAATGTAGAAGCCAGTGTCACTTGTATCATTTAATGAAAACGTTGCGGAATATCGCATCCAGCGCATATTGGTGCCCACCTTCGTATAGACGTAAATGTCATATGCAAGTAAGTTTGCTGTGGCAAGAATTTCAACATCAGTAACCCAAGTGCCATCATCTTCCATCCTTGAATTCGAGAGATACTCTCCCATGTTCTGATCGGCGTAATTTCGAAGCTTCTAATCAACAGATTCCGAGTACATGTGACTGACCACAAGATCTCGCACCACTGGGTGCTGTTCTTCTGAGCCTGTTAGAAGGTAACTGACACAACGGAAGAAACAGTTTCCGTCTCCCTTTGTACGATGAAGTCGTCGAGGTGCGTGCAGTTCTGATTGCTTACCCAGCGAGATCTTTTTGTGTACTGTCAAGTTGAGAGCCTCCGCCATTGTTCTTCTCTGATGGCCTGGGACTGGCTTAAAATATAGACAAGCAAGTTCCTGAGATTGTGCTGATTCCGGCTCGCCTTCTTTTTCTAACTGGGTATCCTGTGCCTGGCCTGGTTGAGCCTCGTTGTCCGAATCGACCTTCTGGCGTTTTGAAGGCGGCTCTTCATGTTCAGATTCATCATTCTGGCGTTCTGATTCATCTTGTTCTTCGGGTGACTTTAAAAAAACACCTTCAGATTGGAAATGTGGTATGTGCATTTGAGCACGGTGCTTGTTTTCTGATTCATCAGTTTTACGCGCCCCTTACCCAGACAAGCAGAACAGTATAGGGTCCTGTCCACCTGGATTCCATTTTTGATCCCATTCTGTGAATTCGCTTGCTGTTCTTAATGTACACAATGCTTCCCACAGATATAGTTTGAGAGTTATTGTGACGTTTGTAAAAAAAAAAAATTCTGCCGACTTTGAGCGGCTTTGATGTTATAAGCGACAATGGTGATTACATCACGCTTAATGTTATGCAATGTCTGTACCATTTCATCTGTGTCTTCCATGCTATGACTGGCTTCTTCATCCAGGGTAACAGTTTGATCATCCGTCTTTTTCACGTGGTAAGTCAACAGGCATCCTTGCTTTACGCCCGTACATGACTTCAAATGGAGTGTGCTTGGTACTGGCATGGACAGAAGTGTGGTAAGCAAAGAGTACTCCCTGGATAAAGTCATCCCAGTTGGTACCTTCCTCGCTTACGAGCTTGCAAAGCGCGTCTTTCAGAGTACGGTTATCCCGTTCACGCTGACTGTTGGTCTGTGGATGGTAGGGTGACGATATTCTGTGTTCACATTTGAAGTGAGCCATGAGCTTATCAATCACTTGATTGACAAATTCCCGTCCTTGGTCACTGATAAGCGTCTCCATACACCCAAGACGGCAGACAACAGAATACAGGAAAGAAGCAACAGAAGCAGCACTTTTGTCAGGAATGGCAGCCGCTTCAGACCATTTGGAGAAGTGATCCGTTACAGCCACGATGTACTTGTTACCCTTGGCTGATTCATGCAGTGGGCCAATGAGGTCGATGCCGACTGGACTCCATACCTGAAACAGAGTTGGAATTTATGTAGTAATAACGATGTCGACGACCACGACGATGATGTTGATGATGGATGTTAGTGGTGGTGGTGGTGATGATGATGATGATGATGATGATGATGATGATGATGATGATGATGATAATGTTGAAAATGAGAAGATAATGTAAGTTAACGAGTATAATGTATTTAAGTGAAATATTATGGCATAGATGAATACGGCAATGATCAATACCTTCTGTGGCACTGTTACTGGATGTAGAGGAGGGGCGTCATGAGCAATCTTGGCGTTGGTTGCGAAACAGGTCTTGCACGCCTTGATGTAGTTGGTCACCTCTTGTTTCATTCCTTTCCAGTAAAACCGTTCTGAAACTTTTGACAATGTTTTATCACGGCCAAAATGCCCTCCAGTAGCAGGATTGTCATGTACAGCCTTGAGCACTGCATCCACTCTGCTTCTTGGTAAAACCTCCATGATCCTCCCGTTCGAGTTGTGCACCAGCGTTCCTTGATGAACTGAATATGGTTTTGCCAGCTGACGAAAACGCTGCTTGGCATTTCGCCTGTCTGCCACATTCTTGATGTTATAAATGTATTCTGGATACTTTTTTACTTCTTCTGTTGAAAAAAACTTTAAAAGCTGCTCGTATTGATCCTGTTCCATTCTGCTTGACAAACTGAGAGCAAATGACACCAAAAACATACTTGGCAAGAAAAAGGCTGTTAGCTGAGTTCACTCAGGTGTTTTTTTTGTTTTTTGTTTTTTTTACACGCAAGCAAAAGGTTGTTACCTGAGTGTTGGTCACGCAAACGGTCATGTACAACAAACCCATGAGTGAAATCTCTTTAGGTGGGGGGGGGGGGCCGGGGGTATATTCCGGGCGCGAGGGGTATGACCTGGCCTAGGCTGGTCTAAACCCAGGGGGTTAAACCCGCCTAGGCTACATTATACCCAGGGTATAAAGTAGCCAGGGGTATATTCCGGCCTGTTACACCGGTGGTTCCGTTCAAGGCCCATCCACGTCGCACCCCAAGATGGAGATGCCAATACCAATACACTAAGACCTACACAAGAATAGATTCTTGCAATATTAACCAACAAACATAGGAAAAATACCCACAAACTCTTCTGCATCCTAGTGCATGTTTCTACCCTTCTCTTTTCTATCCATTATCAAACTCATTCATAAATTACCCCCCTTTATCAAAATTGAAATGAACGAACTTTCCCAATTTCATTTTATTATAATTGAAAACAATTTAATGGTAATTTATGAATTATTTCCCTTTCCAACTGTTGAAAACAAAAATTTATCAAATTCTATTTATAAATTATGTATCTTTTCTTAATCATTGACAAAATTGTTTTCATTTCTATTTTACTTTTTTACAACGTTAGCAAAGAATTGAAACTTGTCATGCATTAATAATTATCGAATATAAATTATTTATTCTCCTGCATACAAAAAGCATAAAATTTCTTCACTAATATTTTCTATAAACAGATATGCTTGCACCCGAACAAAATGGCCACTTAGGGATTGCCTACAGGTACTTACGCTACTGGTGCTTTTCCTCGGACACGACGACACAACACAAAGACGACACAGGGCCGAGTGGTCACAGTAATGCATACAGCTCTCTTCTTTCCTTAGGGCATCAGTTCCAGGACGACTGGACACTGCCTTTCAGGACCGTCACAGCAGGATGACATTGCTTGAGATAGGCGGCAAACAATACACAACCACACCCGCACAATCCCCCCTTTGAAAACACTGCTGGCACTAGAGTACTTCTCTCTTCAAATTCCTCTCTGTGACTAAACAATGTAGCTCCGTACAGCAATTTTATTTGCTTGCACCCCCTAATTCAGTGCGAACTTCACTCACTGCAAAACTTGCATGGCACGTGATAATACACGCCTGTCCTCATACCCATATAGCGCGGCAATCTTGACCAGTTTAGGGTGATGAAGCAAAACTAACCAAACAATGCACGTGTTCAAATTACCTTATTTGCAAACAGCAATAAATTTTCATGTATTTTCTCTCCCTTACCTTCCACCCTCTATAACATGCTTACACACCCTATCATCACAGGTTTAGAAAACTGAGTCATGACAGTGCCATTATTTTTGTTTTAATAATTCAATACCTGACGGTGCAATAAAACCGGATGGGTTGTTATTTTCAGCGGCAGTGGTGTCACGAACGTCACGATTGCACGGGGAAGCGGAGAGATTGCACGCCGTGGTCCAACACCGCCACACTTTGATGTTCCCTCACACTACCCCATTTCAGTGGTAAGTTAGAAACAATAAAGATAGAGAAACCATAGAAAATGATCTCTTTAACGCTGTTCCTAAGGAAGATTCTGTTCCTAAGGAAGATTCCCTATCGCCATTAAAAGTTTCATATTGCCTTATACTATGGCCAGATTGTACCTCAAGATTTTAATCCATTTGATCTTCTACAAGGACTCACTACCTTTACCTATAAAAGTCTCATCACTGCCTTATAAACTGCCTTGAGTTCTAGAGAGACAATCACCAATAACCACTGGAAGTATAAAACAGTGCCATACTGTACTTGTATATTTCAATGGGAAATCTTTGTTGAGAAAACTGAGTTCCTATTCTACATGATTATCCAGTATTCTGTATTAACCTTTTCCCACTTAACACATATACTTCTTTAATGAATACATTCGAAAAACCATTTGTCCATATGCTGAAGAATGATGAGAAAGAGAGAAAAGGTCACAGTTCAAGGGAGACCACCACCATCCAAAGAAAACAAAACTCTAGACCTTTTCTTGAGTTCTTGTGACTTACCTTAATTTATAACTTTCTGTTTGTAGAAACAATAACTCGTACTTTTTTTTTTTTACTAGTATGGAATTTTATTTAAAATATTATTTCTTCATATATATATATATTTTTTTTTAGCTGCATATTTTTTAAAATAAAAATGTGCAACTGTTTTATATAACTTTTGAGACTCGATCCCTTGGAAAATACATTTTAAAAATGTTTTCCTGCATGTGTCATTTGGAAAAAGAAGACAAAATAAGTATTAATGTATGTTTCAATTCAATTGAAAGATTGTCTTTATTTATTGTGGGAAATGTCAAAGAACAACATGGTATACTGAGTTTTACTGTGTAATTGTTTTGTGTCCTTTGAAAATATCAAGTTTGTAGAATAAAAACCACTGTCTTTTTTGTGTTTTTAAAGGTACTTGAGAGAAGAACATCTGGAAGTGCAAGTATGGGTGACCTATGGGTCAAAGGGCAAAGGTGAAAGGCCGCTGCAGAGAGACAAGCTGATTGGCACAGCCTATGTCGACCTTTTGCCCCTGACTGACTCTCGCAGGCGACAACATCGAATCAGGTATAACTGCTTCAAAGTTTGCATTTCATTTGCTCCCTCCTATGTCGTTGGTATTGTTTAGATTTAAGTCGTGACTTCACGAATGCTTGCTGTGTGTTTTGGTGTGACGGGCATTCGCCTTGTCTAGGACTGAGCACCAGGATCTTTCACGTCCATGAGATAGAATGCATGTGTTTGGAGACTAGACCTTGGTTTATACTGTAATCCGAAGGAGTATTTTCTGCATTGCTGGATATCATTGGCCAGTGGGTTGAGCAGCTCTTTGAGCTAGTAAAGCACGGCGTAAATTATAAGAGCAAATCTTATTTTTATGTTGTCACAGTTCGGTTATAGCCTGCATCTTGTCTTCTCCTGGTTTGCAGTGGACTGCTGCCCCTGTACAAACCAGGCTGCTCTAGCCTATCCGGCACCTTCGTCCAACTCCACGTTACTGGCAACCTGGTCCAAGGTCACCAGCTGCTAGATGATGAGGATGATGTGGTGGAGCATGAAGATGTCTCCGACATGGACTACAGCTCTTCTGACAGCTTCCACCAGCTCACCGGAGGTGCGCGCAGCCCTGCCAAGAAGGGCGGGAAGGTGGAAGAGGTGGACCCGTCCGTTGTCTTTACAGTGCACCTGGTTGTGGAACGGGCGTTGCACTTGCCTTGTGTCAGACCAGCTGGAAGGCAAGTGTTTTTGTTTCTAATACTAGCAGGTTGGGTTAGAATGTGTTGTCACTACCGTCAATCACTGTGGTGCTCCTTGCTCTCTCGGTGACATCACTTCTTTAGATATAAAAGCATGTTACCTAGCTAGATACGACAGCAGTTTGGACTTTTTATTTCCACTTCGTTAACATTTTATTTTCCAATTTATTTCGTTTTATTTCTTTGTTTGTTTTTTTAAATGTTATTTTACTTCATTTAATTTCTTTTATATTTGATTTTGATTTTATAATTTTTTTATTTCATTATATGTTATTTTGTTTTATTTTATTTTTATTGTATCTTATTTTGTTTGACTTTATATTATTTTATGTTATTTTATTTTTATTGTATGTATTTATTTTTACATTTTTATTACATTAAAATTGATTTGTTTCCAGTTCGCAAGAGGTGCCACCGACGACGTACATTTCCTACCAGTCTGCAGGCAAGGCCACTCCAACGTATAGTGATATTGTGGCCAACTCTGTCAACCCTGTGTGGGACTACAGTGCAGAGGCAGTCCTTAGCAGAGAACTCCTCAATGGAAATAACAAAGTGAGTCACCAGACACCAGAGAATGGAGACTTTTGTTTGGCTTATTTCATTTATTTCTTTGTTTTAGTTGTTCTTACGTGGCGCTTTCCAGCACAGGAGCTGCACAGGGTGCTGGCCCGCACAGGACTTAACTCAAGGGCGCCTGAAGTGCTCACTTGCTGCCTAATGGGCATCATCTGGCACCCTGACCACTGAGTACGATCATAGTAGACTGAGAATGGGGAAGTAGGGACTCAGTGCTTGTATAGCTGTCTTTTTATCAAGAAAAGAAACCACTCACTCCATACCGGGTTGGGCGTAGCACGGGTCACCAGGGATTGCGTCTTCCATTGGCCAGCAGGACTGAGGTGATAAGTGTGTTACTGATGGACAAGTTAGCAAGATCCGCACAAGAGACAACATCGTAATAGAAACCTGGAATGTCAGGACCCTAACTGCGGAAAATTAGAAGAACGGGCGCACAAGCTGGATCAGTATCGATGGAACATTTTAGGTATCAGCGAACTGCGCTGGAACATTTTAGGTATCAGCGGACTGCGCTGGAAAAGCCTAGCTGAAACAACGACCGATAAAGGCCATAAGCTTTTTTCAGTGGGAGAGATGACAGGCACGAACACGGCATTGGATTCTTGATCCACTAAGACATTCTAGCCACTGTCATGGGTTGCTGCCCAGTCTCCAGTAGACTTATTACCATCCGTCTGAGAGCAGCCCCTTTCAACATCACCATCATCAAGGCCTATGCCCCAACATCAGACTATGATGACAGCAAAGTCAAGGATTTTTATGATCAGCTGCAGGCTGTCCTTGACCATGTGCTGAAGAAGGACATAGTCATAGTGCAAGGCTACTGGAATACCAAGGTTGGCCAAGATGCTTACTACAACTGGAGAGACACATGTGGACCCCATTGCAACAACGAGACAAATGACAGAGGTCTGAGACTCTTGGAGTTTGCCAGATAAGATAAGATAAGATAAGATATTACTTTATTAATCCAAAAGCATGGAAATTACATTGTCTGTCAATTAAACATGTCCATTCATTCTTCTTTTACACACACATAAATATTTATACATTATTAATGATCTTCAAACACATGGACATATTTTCATAATGCAGATATTTCAATTAAGCAGTAAAACGGATTAACGTAAGAACAGATAAATATGAGAATTTAAAACTTATTAGTGTGTAAACATATAAACTATTTATACAAAAACAGTAGTTTAAAAACAATAATTAAACTAACTAAGCTGCATGAGAGTTGTAGAGTATGTTTAGTAAGACCTACCGACTTGTTTGTTATGTGCTTGAATGGCAAGTGGTATGAATGAGTTCCTGTACCTATTTGATGTTCCCGCTGGTGCCCTAAAACTTCCACTCCTGTCTATCCGTCGAGAGTCAAATTCCAAGAAAAGTGGATGGTTACTGTCAGCCAAAATTGCAGTCAGCTTTTTTGTCACTTGTCTGCTATGTATCGTCGCTATGTCATCCTGTTCCCTCCCAACCACCCCACTAGCCCTTTTTATCTGTTTGTCCAATCTTCGTTTTTCTGTTTGTGATACGTTTCCTCCCCAACATGAGATTCCAAAAGAAATGATACTTCCTATTACACTAGTACAGCTGTATAAAACATTTGTAAAATTTCCTGTTTTACATTAAAGGATCTTAGTTTTCTTAAACAAAACATTCTACTTTGCAGTCGCTTGTAAATGTATTTTGTGTTATCTTTCCAAGTGAATCTATCATCGATAACCACACCTAAATACTTATATGCATGCACTCTCTCTACTTCTTCTCCTTTGATAAAGATAGGATTAAAATCAAACTTGTTTCCCTTCCTAAAATCAATTATCATTTCTTTTGTTTTGCTTACATTAAGATCTAGAAAATTTGAATCACACCAGTTGACAAAGCTATCTATTTCATCTCTGTACATGTTGTCCATGTTGTTGGTAATAAGACCAGAGAGTGCCGTGTCGTCTGCAAATTTTATCAGGGGACAGTATTCGTGCTTTTGTCTATGGTCTGCGGTGTACAAAGAAAACAAAAAAGGTGCTAGAACAGTTCCTTGAGGGGCTCCTGTATTAGTCAACACAATATTAGAATTGTATACAATAGAATTGGAATTGTTTTGAACTCTGACAAACTGAGGTCTATTTGTAAGATAGTCAAAAATCCATAGAATAGTTCTAATATCAACATTCATGCCTGCTAGTTTTTGAACAAGTGAATGGCATTGCATAGTATTAAAAGCACTACTAAAATCAAAGAACATAAGCCTGACACAAGAATTTGCATTTTCTAAATGTGAGTACATTTTGTTGAGGACAAAAAGAACAGCGTCTTCAACATTTCTCTTACTTCTATAGGCAAACTGCAGTGGGTCAATAAAATCTGATACTAAAACATATAACTTATTAAGAACAAATTTTTCAAAAACTTTCATCGTGACAGAGGTTAAAGCAACAGGGCGAAGATCATTAAAAACTTTGACTGGATTCTTTTTAGGAACAGGTACTATGCATGACATCTTCCAAAGAGTAGGTACAACAGACTGAGTAAAAGACATGTTAAACAGAACAGTAAAAATACCAGCAAGTTGGTTAGCACATGTTTTTAGTAACTTAGGTGTAACTTTGTCAGGACCAGCAGCCTTTCGAGTGTTTAACTTAGTAAATGCTAAGCTTACATCCTCCTCACTAACTAATTGACTTTCAACCTCTCCTTCCTCCCCTTTCCTCCCCATTAATCCTTCCCTTAACTGCTCTCTCTCTCTAGAAAAATCTTGACAGTCAAAACGACAGTAGAACTTATTGAGGTCATTTACATATTCTTGAGTACATTCCCCAAGTTGTGCACTCCCCCCTTTCTTACCTTTGAACCCAGACATTAATCCCATTCCCTCCCACACTCTTTGTATATTATTTTCTGTAAAATGTTCCTCAATTTTTTCCTTGTATTTTTCTTTCCCTTTTCGAATGTCCTTGTTTATTTCTTTCTGTATCTGTTTCTTAGTTTCTTTATCTAAATTGTTCTTGTAAGCCTGTTTCTTTTTGTTCAAAGTTAATTTAGTTTCCTTGGTGATGTAGGGTTTGTTGTTGGCATATAATAATACAACAATCTGATACTGGCAAAACGCTTCGTCTCCCAAAAAATCCAGACCATGGACCTGCACAGTCCCAGCAGGGAGCATCACAACCATATTGACTACATCATGGTCAAGAAATGCTTCAGATCAAGTGTCAACATTGGCAGGACACGCACTTTTCCAGGAGCAGACATCAGAAGTGACCACGATCTCAAGATGATGTCTTTTCAGTGCCACTTGAAGAGAATAAACACAGCAAAGTGCACCAGACTGAAGTTCGACTTGGACAAGCTGCAACAATGGGAGGTGGCAGAAATATCCCAAGCCATAATTGAAGGGAAATGTGCACCACTGCTCATTTTGGGAGCTGGTGAAGTAAATGTCAACACCATGACCACCACCTTCAACTCAGCCGTGACAGATGCCACCACTGGAATCCTTGGCATCCACCACCCAAAGAATAAGCTGTGGATCACACCTGAACTTTTGGACCTGTGTGACAAACAAAGAGAGATCAAAAAAGTAAAAAGAACACCTCACAGGGAGCTGATGCCTACCAAAAAATCGACAGTGGCATCAGAAAAGGCATGCGCACAGCAAAGGAGAACTGGATAGAAGATCAATGCCAGGAAATAGAGAACAGTCTGAACAAGAACAACAGCAAGAAGGCCTATCACACTGAAGTGGCTGACAAGTGTTAAACAGCCCAAGGTCTCCACGATCCAAAGCAAGTCTGGCATATGCCTTACAAGAAGTCTTGGATAGATCGACAGAGTACTGCTCTGACCTTTACAACCATACACCATACAAAAACCCATCAGTTCTAGCATGTCCCCAGAACAGAGAAGAAGAAGAAGTCTTCCTAATTCTCCAAGAAGCTGAGGTATCGGTGCATTCACTGAAGAGGGAGAAATCAGCGGGAGTGCATACCCACAGAATTGCTTCAAGCAGGAGGAGAAGAGATGATTGATACTCTCACCATTATCTATAGCAAGATCTGGCAGAGTAGGAAGTGGCCTACACCATGGACCCAGTTGCTTGTCATCACTGTTCCAAAAAAGGGTAGCCTTCAGGAGTGTGAAAATTACAGCACCATCAGCCATCCTGTTACACTTGTTTGGTGTTTTTTTATCAGTAGTTGATTCAGCCCCACTGCTGATATCCTGATAAGTGTAACTCGGATTCGTTTATCCACGCAACCCGTTCACTCAGCAACAAGGCAGGAGTCGTCGCATGAAGTTTTCCAGTTTTATTCAGCGTACATCAACAACTGCATACAATCGCTTTTTCACTTTCTCTCTACCACTACACAGTGCATCAATTATATAGTTTTTCTAAACTCCAGATTACGTCAGAACGTTCCAGAGTAATGCGTTGCAACCATTCAAACTAAACTTCGTCATCACTGTCTTACGTCATACCACTTTCTTCATCATAAGAGAATCTCTCAGATTATAGTGGATCTATCTAGATTCTTCGATCGATAATAAACATGCAACTCTAGAGAATTCTCCAATAATATCGACCAACGAAAATTATCAACTTTATACAAAGCTTCTTCTAACAACAACGCAAAATCTAATCAAAGGTAAATACACTCTGTTATTGAATGCTTTGCGAAACAAAATGATCGGATTTATCGTGCGAGTCACACACGAACTATCGTGCGCGTTTCAACGTAAGTCATCCCATTGGCCCCATCAGCCATCCCAGCAAGGTCCTCCTGAAAATAACACTCAACAGATTGAAACCCCAAGCTGAACAAATCATAGCTGAAGAACAAGCAGGATTCAGGGCAGGGCAAAGTACCACTGAACAGATTTTTAACCTCTGAATAATCTGTGAGAAATACCTACAGCACCAACAACATCTTTATCATGTGTTTGTAGACTTCAAGATAGGGTTTGACCGAGTCTTGCATGCAGCTCTGTGGGCATCCATGAGAGCTTGCAACATCAGCCTTAAATTACTGAAGTCATCAAAACCTGTATGACAAGGCTACCAGTGCAGTCCTCCACAACAGCTCCATCGGGAACTTGTTCAGAACAACAATCGGCATGCGTCAAGGATGCCTACTCTTTCCAACACTCTTCAACATCTTCATAGAGCGCATCATGTCAGATGCCCTTGCAGATCACGAAGGCACAGTCAGCATAAGGAGTAGAGCAATCTCCAACCTCCATTTTGCGGATGACATTGATAGATTGGCTGGAGAGGAACAAGAACTTGAAGTTGAACAGATTGTACAGAGGCTTGACTTGACACCACCTCCAGAGCCTTTGGAATGGAAATAAATGCAGAGAAGACCAAAATGATGACCATCAACACCAATGGCATCAACTCGGACATAAAAGGCCAACGCCAATCCCTCAACAAAGTGCATAGCTTCAAATATTTAGGAGCCATTGTATCAGACAATGCCGGTCCTGATTTGGCTCGGAGGAGTCCGCTGGACCTAAAGCAACAATCAATCAATCAATCAATCAGACAATGTGTCCCGACAGGAAGTCCTCTCCAGGATCATACTTACAACTGCTGCATGCCCTGACAAGGAGGAAGCCCATTTGGATTGACCATCACCTCCAAGGGGAGGCTGCTGCACTCTCTTGTCATCTCCATCACCTATACAAACACAGTATTGTTTTTTGGTTGTTGTTGTGAAAACTGTACATTGTGGGCCTTTATGTTTCTGGAGATGTGTGCGTGCATGTGAGCGTGCGTGCATGCATGCGTATGGGTGTATATGCATGTGTGAGTGCATGCGTGCGTGTGTGAGTTAATTTTTCAAACAGTACTGTTTTGTGATTTGGCTTAGCATGTGATGTCTGTGCATGGGTTGCCTGTGTTTGTACGCCTGGGGTTGGTGTTTGTGTGTGAGGGCGTTGGTTTGGGATAGTGTGTGGAGGTGCATGCGGCAGTGTACGGCGCAAGTATGTTTTGGGGTGTGAGATGGTAGTTGCTTTTTATATTTTATGCGTTGCACTGTTTCTCTTTTTGTTTGTTTGTACATGTCATTCTTTTACATATATTCTACATTTCACATTTACTATGTTTGAGCAAATGAAAGGCAAAGTTCTATGTAAATTTCATACACGAATAAAGTCTCAGTCTCAGTCATTTTTATTTGTATTGTTTTTCCAGAACTTGGTGCTGAAAGTGTGGCATAAACCAGAAGGGACTCACAAGCAACCAGGTAAGTACTTTTGAAACAGTTTGATCACCCTGTAGAATAAAATAATTGGTGGTCCATAGTTTTATGTGTAATAGACCTTTTGTCACTATTGGGCTGCTAATAAGCTTATACTGGCAGTTTGCCCAAAAGTGACGCTGACTCCAGTCTTAGTGTCTTGAGTCTGTTGAGGACAGAGGACAACACATAGTCTATGCACTTGAAAGATCTCTGATGCTCAGTTAGCATCAAGGTCACCTGTTTAGTGGAAATTATCCCATTGCTTCTGTGTGAATCAAGAATCACTATATGCGTTGGAAATGATGACTTTCATATCTAAAGAAAACAAATATAGAAAACAAAAAATCGACTGTTGCTCAAATTTGCTAAATCTTGTGTATATTCTCATTCTTTTTGCCAGATGCACACATTTTCATGACATCAGATACAATGTTTGTGTTCCTTGTTGAGAAACCAAACAGACCTTGCTACTGCTAGGCTTGGCTAAGATCTATATACAAGCCATAGCAGAATTTAACTGTTTTTTGGGGAGACCTACGCTATTCAATACTTCATCATCATCATCATCATCATCATCATCATCATTATCATCATTATTATAATTTCTCTAGCTTAAGTTCTCAAATTTGTTTGTGTATTTTCAGACAAGTCCAGCGACAGAGTTCTGGGGTTTGTGTCTGTGGATTTGTCAGCGCTGAACTCAGGACTGCCCCAAATCTGCGGCTGGTACAACATTGTGGACTTCAACGGCCAGAACAAAGGACAGATCATGGTAACATTTTCTCTGCATCTAATATCAACTTAGGCACAAAACATGCAGATTCAATTTTACATGGTGAGTCTGAAAATTGGAGAGCATTGGTAAAATGTAATTTGCAACATTGTAGCATGATTTGCTGGTTCAAAAGTGCATGTTTGTATGAAATTGTTCATGTGAAAATATTTATAGAGTGCATCTTTTGCATGTATGTGTGTATGAAAGGGCTGTTGTGGCAAAATATCTTTAGAGTGCGTCAAATGCAATGTTTTCTGTCTTCTGCCTCACTATCCTTCATTTTCTTCAATCCTGTCCACATGGAAGTAAAGATGGGACTTTGCTACAAGATTTTGATATAAAATGGTCATACAATTTTGTTGTTGTACAAAATATAGGGCGACTGATTTTTTGGGTTCTTGCAATAGGTGAGCATCACACCAGTGGACATTGGCAGATCAGCCAACTCTGTTTCTTATGGCGCTCCTTCACTCAGCTTGATTTCTGCCGTGAGTATTTCATATTATTTTACACGTTTTCTCATTCTTATATATTGGAAAAGGAAAGACAGTATTCTGAAAGTTCAAAATATTGTGCTATTAATTCCAACGTATTTGAATACCTAAAATGTTACATTTGTCTAAAACAGGAATGAGTGTGCAGTTTATGGACTTCAGACCTAATTATGCTAAGAAATCTCTCTCAGTATTTTCGGTGTTTCAGTCCCACTGTTGATTTGGGTCCATTTTATTATTTGTAAATATGTATGTGTATGTTGATTTTTGCCTCTGCTGGTCGTAATGCTCTTGTGAAGTGCAATTTACTCAAAATGGTTTTTGTCATTGTAATTTGAACTATGAGAGAGGGCATAGACGCTGGCCCTGAAAGAAGGGAGGTAGGCCTACTTAACACATCTCTCTCTCTATCTCTCTATCTCTCTCTCTCTCTCTCTCTCTCTCTCTCTCTCTCTCTCTCTCTCTCTCTCTCTCTCTCTCTCTCTCTCTCTCTCTCTCTCCTATCTGGATCTGGATTCCTGTCAGTGATGTAATATGAAGGATCAGCCATATAAGCTAATTCTGACTAAATATACGACTTGGAGAGTACGCAGCATGAAACTCCATAGCTAAAAATCGGTCTTCTTTCAACTAAAAGGTTATGGGACAGCATGATTCAGGTTCAAATCCCCTGGTGTGCAAGATAAAAAGTGGCCATTTTTTACTGTCCAACTTAGTAGTAGGATTGCTTTGGTGATTCTTTCTTTTACTCTGGGATGGTTATCCTCGTCTGCCATATTGACATTGATGTGTGTAGACATAAAACTTCAATATTCATTCATCCGGTTATGGAGAAAACTCTTTATGTTTGTGTAGAAATTGTAATGTTGCCATGTTGTTGTGATCAGAGAGGAGCCTCAGCCAGTCAGTCAGCAGACTCAGTGTCTATGTTTGTGTAGAAATTGTAATGTTGCCATGTTGTTGTGATCAGAGAGGAGCCTCAGCCTGCCAGTCAGCAGACTCAGTGTCTATGTTTGTGTAGAAATTGTAATGTTGCCATGTTGTTGTGATCAGAGAGGAGCTTCAGCCAGCCAGTCAGCAGACTCAGTGTCTATGTTTGTGTAGAAATTGTAATGTTGCCATGTTGTTATGATCAGAGAGGAGCCTCAGCCAGCCAGTCAGCAGACTCAGTGTCTCTGGGCTTCCAGTTCCCCACTTCTCTCCCATCCTTTGCCCGATTGCGGGACGCCTTTGCCACCCACAGCGAAGCAGCACCTTCCTCCCAGCCTGTCGCGTTCACTCAGTCCAGATATTCGCCTTCTGCCGATGGTGGGGACGCGTCCAAGTCCATACTCTTTACTTCTCTCAGGTTGGTCGTCAGTCATTAGTATTGTTGTTTATTACAAACAAACAAAAATGGTATTGGTCTTATATTGCATTTTTTCCAGCTCTAGAACGGCAGAAGTTGCTGGCCGATACAGGATCTAACTCAAACCGTCACCTGCTGCTTTTGGTGCATCGACATCAATGTATTTTACAACATTCCACATTTTATTTGTCTAAATGCATTTACACTGGAAAAATATTTTCCCACATGTGAGTGTGTGTGCATCGTTGTATATTAAATTATCCATGTGTACCAGAGACCCATGAAGTAATATAGAAAGTTTTTACTCAATGTTTTGAAAGGTGGAAGAATGAAGATCAGCGATTACGTGTGACGTATTGATCAGTTGTGTTTTATCATGATATGTCTGCCCCAGGCAACAGCTTCGAGATCTGGATGGCTTGACTCAGCGCCTTCGCCTGCGTTTGTCCTGTGAGGATTCCTCTGACATTGACGCCAACCAGCCCATCAGCGCTAGGTCTGCCGACATCCTGAACGGCACGCACTCTGGTCTAAGCACCATCCACACGACTTCCTCTCTCACTGGCACCAGAGAGGTAAAGTTAACTGCGTGATTGAGTAGCTGGTTGATTTACTGATTTGGGTTTGGTAGAATGGCGAGTCTTGGCTCACATTTTTGACTCACACGCATTGCAATGTGAGTCTATGCACTCACCCCCCAAAATTTGTTTGCCCGTTTTTTTGCAAGACTACATGATATGAGTCCTAAATAGTCCACCCATCTGTCTGTACGCCCGCCGTCCTCAGCCTGTCTGTGCAAATACTTTAAAGTGGCTAAGTGCTCAGAGTCTATTTCAACTATCGCAACCAAACTTGTTAAGGTGGTGTATACCCATGAGACCTCATAAATGATCAGTGAATGAATAACTTCACATCAAGGTTAAGGTCAGTCAGAAAATGACAATTTTTCACAAAATTTCAATTTATGATTCTTTGACGTATGATAGATATTAATGAGACACACATTCTTTGCAAATTTGGTCAACCTCACTCCAAGGTCAAGGTCACTGGAGCTGTTCAAAGTTGGTTTATATATTTACTTTAAAGTGACCTTGATCCTAAACTATGAGAGATATAAAGTTCAAACTTGTATTTAGAGATGATATATTGATCTTTAATGTGCATTCCGTTTTTGCGTTGATGTTGAAGGTCAAAGTCATTTTAGGCCTTGTAAAAACATTTTTAAAATGAGTAATCTTACAGTGGAATGGCTGTTTATTTAACCCATAGTACACAACAACATTGGGTTATTTGATCAGACATGCATGAGAGATCAGATCACGTGAGGGTCAATGTCACTGGAGGTCAAGGTCATACACAAGGTCTCCGTTTTTTTTTGGCATAATACAACTTTTGCTGTACATTATTTGATAGTATATGAGTGTATTTGGAGCCAGAGGTCAATATCTCAAGATTAAGAGCATAGAAAGCTCAAAGTTGGTATTGCATTGCATTTTAATAACACGATTTCATTCTTTTCTTCTTTTTTTTTTGCACTCATTTTCATGTCAAATATTACGAGTTCCATAAGGAAGCATGTGAGTCAAATGGGCTTTGCCTTTCTGGTTTTCTTTGAGGGAAGGAGGGAGGAGGGGCGTTAGGTAATATTTTTTAGGGTTGGGGGTTACGGGATATTTTAGGGGTGGCTTGGAAGATTATCGTTATTGCATTAATTATTAGCGTCTTTTTCGTTTTTTCACAATTTCAGTCCAAATGTTTTATTACGCATTGTTTGTTATCCTTGTTCAGATGAATGGCAGGAGAGAAATGAGTGTACTCCTTCGGATGAGAGTATAAACCGAGATCTAGTCTATGCACGCATGCATTTCATTGCATGGACTTTAATTAAAGATCCTGAGGCTCCTGTCCTAGACGTGTGAATGCCGGCTACACAGATACACCCAGCACGCACTAGGTCCCTTCTCCCCATCCCCAGGATTGTGCTCAGTGGTTCTGGCGTCAGACTATGCACCCAAAAGGTTGCAGGTGGGCGTCTCAGGCAGCTTGAGTTAGATCATGTATCGAGCAACGCCTTGAGCAGCTCTAGAGATAGAAAAGCAATATATATAAAAGTTATCAAATAGGAAATAAATAAATAAAATCAGTATTTTTTACCAGTAGAAATGTTCAAAACATCATAACCCAAGATGCATTTTAGTATTGAAATGGTCAGCACCTTGAGCAGCTCTTGAGCTGGATAAGAGCTATATCGTGAAGATAAAATAAATAAAACAAATACATTTGTGTTTTGTTGCATGTTAGGGAAATCCATGTTCCTATGCCTAAGTGTTAGGGCTTTAGACCTTAGATTGAAGATTTGCACAAATCTGAATATCATAACGTACAGCTGTTTTGCTCAGGTAATGAAAACGGGATGGTATTAGCTTTAGTTATTCAAATTTTATGTTATTTCAGATTGTCTGTAATAAATAAGTAAACCTTTTCCAGTTCTTATATTTATAGAATATTTTCCAGTATATTTCTATGTATTGTATTGTAGAAAAAAAGGTTTCGTTTTTGAACACATGATGCAAAAGGAACTATAACTCTTTGTTCTCTATGACATTTTTTTCTTTTCTACATTTTGTATTTGTTTCTTTCCCTGTTTCCCAGGGCTTGTCGGACCTGAGTCGACAGCTGCTGGCTTCATCACGGGAGATGGCAGCAACCGCCGATAGCAGCCAGCCACAGAACGTCTCCACTGACATGTCCAATAATGCTGCCGACTCGGGTGCATTTTCCGGCAACAACACAGGCAAGTCGACC
This sequence comes from Oncomelania hupensis, assembly GCA_036898135.1. NCBI lineage: Eukaryota > Metazoa > Mollusca > Gastropoda > Littorinimorpha > Pomatiopsidae > Oncomelania > Oncomelania hupensis. The sequence goes on from CM072518.1 coordinate 38,580,055, forward strand.
CAGGATCCCCTTGACAGCCAGAGGAGCGACAAACAAATGATGTTCAGTCAGCAGCGACACGCGGACGTTCCTGTCATGGCTAACCTTCCGCCCTCTGGTTAGTTTAGTTCAATTTGTCGGTTATCATCTAGATAATGGACAGTGTTTAAATAAAGCTACTTAAGTGCAAACTACAAGGACATTCATTAACAAGGATTGTTAGCCATTGGAGCGCTTTTATGTTTTTAACTCGTTGCTCTTAGCCCCTGAATAATAATCGGGTGCCTCCGTGCTGTAGGAGGTTGCAGAGGTTTTGTAAAACTCTTACACAAATTTTAATGCCAAACAAATTCCCAGAACTATAACAAACAAACAAAAAAAGAAACAAGAAACAGAAGGAGAGATTGCCATTAACAACAGTTATAAAATCAATAAAAGTGAAGGAGGAAATAAAATAAGTTTTAAAAAATATAAATATATAATCCTTATCCGTTGTTTTGATGAAGGAGGTTGTCACAAGAACAGCTTTAAGTTGTCAAACCCTTTGCTAGAGACATTTATTAATTTATTTATTTATTCGTTTTTTATATAGCGCTTTTTCAAGTCAACAGCAGCTCAAGGCGTTGGCAATACAAAATTCAAGATACATTTATTCTCCCCATAAATCACAAGGAAATTTAGAGTGTGGTGTGGCAATTTCAACTCAACACAAACAGACAATAATACAGGCAGCAAATAAATAAATAAATAAAATAACAGGTGCATAATTATATCACATCAACACTAAATGTACCACCGTAGTGCAGTAAAAACTTATATTAACTTCCAGGATACAGGATCTACCTCAAGCTGCCAGAGGAGCAATTCTTTTTTTTTTAAAGTGCCCTTTCCCTCCATCACATGCACAAATATATATTTGTTGGTACACAGGCTTCAGGCCACAGACTCCAGCTGCTTCCAATGAAGCTGCTTTCCTGGGCAGCCCTCCCAACGTGGGGGACCTGACGCCTCGCGACCCATCCAGCAACTCCCAGACCAGCCAGGGTTTCCTCCCTTTCCATGCTGAGCCCACCAGTTTGTCTGAGAGCAGCACCAGAGTGAAGAGTCAGAAAGTGCCGTCACTGCCCAGCTTGGCCTTGGAGGATGAAGATGAGGGCACCCCTAGACCTGCCACTGTGCCCAAAGGTACTTTAATACTAGGCTTATTGCTACCTTGCAAGGAGGATATGTCTTTCTTTATTTTTTATTTTTTTTTATTAAATTTTTTACCCCAATATTTTATTCAAGCATTGCTAGTCAGGAGGTGGTTTGACTTGATGAACACTCTTCACATGTTGTGGTTGAAACCAAGGTGGGATTGCTAAATTCCCCACTAGCATTCAATGCATGTAGGCCTCACAGATTTAATAATAATAATATTAATAATAATAATAATATTAATAATAATAATAATAATAATAATAATAATAATAATAATAATAATAATAATAATAATAATGCCATTTGTAAGGTGCGTGATCTTGTTAAAAACAATTTCTATGTTATGAGAGCGCCAATTCAACATTTGCGTTCACCCCTGCACGTGACTGCAAACTAACGTGCATACAGCAAAATGTTACTTCGCTCATTTGATTGTTATACATGGTGGGCCAAAAGTAGGTTTACAGTTCTTAAACTACCTTTTATATGGTTGAAGTTACTTGCTTAGTAATACCCATAACATTTTGATCATCTGAGAGATTACATTGTTTATGTTTATGTTAATAGGTATAACCAATTTCCCGCTGTTCTAGTGTCAAATTTTCAAATAAATAGTCCACATAATAACTGTAAACCTACTTTTGGGGCACCCTGTATTTAACCCATATCCAGCCAGCCAGCTGCAGAGTCTGAAAGTGTGTGAGCCAAGGGACTGCTGCAGCTGGCACTGCCATATCCAGCCTCTTTTTGCTAAAATACTTTTCAGCCGCTACTTTTTTTAGAAGAGCTATTTTAGGCCTTAGAATTAATCAAAGTATCTAAAGTTGCATATCAACAGATTCAGAAATGAAACTTCTATCTCACTGACAAAACAACAAACACATTCATTCCCACAGAAAGAAGAAATTTTACTGCAAAGTAGAAAAAATAATTAAAAAACGCCAAAAATTTGGTTTCACTTTTACTTCAGCATAAAATTTCAACATGATGGAGGCAAAATCAATGCAGAACATATGCCTATAAAATATGCAGAATTCATTTCTCTTTCAAGAGAAAAAAACAAAACAAAAGTTCTACTTCAGGCACATTGTCTAATTCTGTATCACTTTCCAGCTCAAAATCACTTCCGTCTGACAACACTTCGTCTTGCTCCGCCATGACACTTTGTCGAGTTTCAAAACACTCGCAAAAAATTGCGCTTTTCGTCACTAAAAACGGCACACTAAATCCTGTGACGCATAGGATCGTGTGTAGAAATCTATCCCCTTAGTGATGACGTTAACACTTTTTGGGGTCTACGTCATGAAAAGGCGTGCACTTCAGCTAAAGCAGACGATGCTTCAACTACACACTTTTGTGTATCCGGCAAGCTGTGGCAGCTACGCGAAAACGTGTATGCGGACAGTTGCGGCAGATACACGGAATCGTGTATCGGGCTGGATATGGGTTAAGGGATCACTAAGAGCTCCATTTTTGTCTGGAAGAAGAGGGGTAAGAAGGTCTGGGGCTGGCCTTTTTTTTAAAATAATATATCCTAGATACAAAACTGCAATTGATTTGTGTGCATTGTATAAAGGTGTTGGTAAGGAACTTGCGGTGCAGGTATCTGTGTTTGTGTATTGCAGGCACAGCGGACCACAAGGATGTAGACACGTTCCTGCAGGATTACAACAACCATGTCGCAACGGAATACCGCAGTGACGACAACTCTGATGAAGACGATGAAATGTTTGGTAGCTACCATCACTACCGAGCCATGTTAGACCAGGAGGAAGCGGAGCATCACCGTGGCAACCAGGATGAGGAGGAGGAAGGCATGGAGACGATCACACCGCGCAGGATCAACGACGTGTCAGGCATGCTGCGTCAGTTTGCCCAACACCCGTCAGGAACCCTGCCGTCCATCTTTTCTCCGCTCCACGGCTTGCCAAACGGCGGTGATAACGCCGATTCCCTGGCTCAGACCTGGCCTCATGTACAGCTCAGCAGACACCAGCGGGAGGAAGACGAGAAGGAGGAAGATAGGAGAAAGGAGGATGAGGAAGGAGAGGAGGAGGAAGAAGGAGGAGGAGGAGAAGAGGAGGCAGAGAACCCAGGAGAGGAGGAAGAAGACGAGGGCAGGGACAGTAGGGAGATGTGGCCAGAGCCTGTCAGGAACCGCAACTCCTTCATCGACAGTTGGCTGGAAGATAGCACTGGAGAGAAGGACCACCTGGTTGGTCACAGTCGTGATGACCCCACCTCCCAGCAGCGGCCGGCAGAGGAATGCAGCGTGAGCGAGAACAGTGAAACGGCCACACCCCCTTCTGACAGTATAGCACAACCAGCACCTGCAGCGAAGGGTCACCTCCTTTCTAACGTTGAACTGATTGATACTCTCACCTCCGTTACTAGCGGTGCCAGAAAGAAGAGGGACACACGTAAAGACACAGGCAGTCACAAGACTAAGCCTGTCAACGGTAACATGAGAAGAGAAGAAGAAGAAGAGCACAGAGAAGAGGAAGAGTTCTTCCTACATGACTCTAAGCAGATGAACAATGGTCAAATGAACGGCCACTTGCTGTCCAGGGTGGAGCTGTACTCTACCATGGCTTCCTCCATCCACCCCTCCTCGTCAAGCCGACCAGCTCGTCGCTTGCTGTCCAATGTGGAGCTTGCCTCTACAGTGTCTGGCTCTTCCCAACATCCTGACAGCACCAGCAGCCAGCCGTCACGCCAGTCTTCTGCCAACAGTCAAGGCCGAGCTAGGGAGCTGGAGCCTTGTGCCGAACACTCGCAAGAGGAAGAGCTTGCCAACGGAAGATCCGAGGACGATCTGGGCGGTTTCTTCAGCTCCCCACCACCCCGTCAACAGCCACAAGCAAACGGCCTGTATGATTCCTCAGAGGAAGACGAGGACATGGCGTATCCTGGAGCGGCTAGGAGTGCGGCGGCCACCATCAAAGCGCAGGGAGTCTACTCTTCAGCGGTCAAGGGCAGAGAGTGTCGGCATAGCGTCACGGGCACCACAGAAGGTGACAGCGGCATGGAGAGCGCTGCCAAATCTTCCCAGGATGAGCATGAAGCTTTGTCTTTGCTGGAATCCACCCAAGCTGATCGTTCCCACAACCATAATGCAAATAACTCAGGCAGCCATGGACATGCCGGCCACAACGGCGTTCCTGAATTCTTCCTGCCCACTGAAGAACTACAGGCATCCATGAGAGCGCTTCAGCTGGCAACCACTGCTGGCTTCTTTCCTCCTCAACAGTTATCTCAGGTCAGTGGTTTTTTTAAAAAAACTAAGTTAATCCCTCATTGTGATCGTTTGAATACGCATATATGCATGTGTCCAATTTCTGTTTTAGGTAACGGAAAACTAAGTTAAAGTAAGTAAAATGTTCTCAGACTGTTTAGCAGGTTAAGTCTACACATTTTGCATTCCCATTTTTGCTACCTTTGATTCGTTGATTGGCATCATTGTGAGTCTAAATATTCTTACTGTCCCTAAAATCTCCCTAAAAAATGCCTTTGTTCATTGTTGATGATAGGATCCCACCATATTTGAAATACAGAATAATATTGGTGAACCTAAATTGTAACCATACTTAGGAATACGTTACTTGGAACTTGATGAACAGCTGTCATTGTATCAGTAGTTTCATGAGTATCAAATGCTGCATCTCAACTTTCCTAGAGCATTATATATATAGATATAGATAGATATAGATATATAAATATAGATATATATACACAGGCTTTTTGTGTTTGCAGAGCTCAAGGCAGGCAGCAAAAGTGCAGGCATCGGCAGATATGCTACAAAGGCTGAAGAAAGCCAGCAGCGCCGCAGGCAAGTTCAACGGCAGCATATCCGCCAAGGGACACAAGTTGCCAACAGCGGAAGAAGCCAAGCGTATCGCCAAGATTTTCTCTACAAAATCGAACAGCGGCCAGTAAAGCATCAGAATGTGACAGCTATGAACAAAGATGACTATGGTCACAACATAAGCCTGGTCTGATGGACTCAAAAGTGATGGACTCAAAAGTCTGTTTCTTGTGTGACTATGAACTCTCTTGCATTTTTTAGTTGTAAACCAAGCCTTATTCAGTGATATCAATATCTACTGCTTGTATGACTAAGGGAAAGGTGTCTGGAACTCACAAAATGAGCCTCATTGGACTTTAATATCAAAGTCTGCTTGTGCTTAAGCACAAAGCAGCAAACGAAATGAAACAAGTACATTTTTCTCTTTTTTAAAAGTGCCTTGTTGCAAATAATCAAGTCCGGTCCGATTTCTGCGTTTCGTACATTGAATAGATTTAATTTATGGATTTTCTTTGTATTTGTTATAGGTGTAGTACGTTTATTTATTGTTTGTTTTTGTTTGTTTTCTTGATTTTTATTTGTATTGTATTTTCCTTTTCTATTACTAAATGATGCATGCAAATTGCACAGTATGTTGCTGTGGTTTGGGATTTCCAATTGCATTATAAAGTTTGAACTTTGATTTTAAAATTTTTTATATTTTGTTTAGCTTTGGCTTTTTTCTTGCATTATTACGAAGGCTGATCTTTGATTTCTTACTTTTGTTTCTTACTTTTGTAAAAAAACAACAGCAACATATTATAAAATTTATTTTGGGTTCCCTTCTTCTCTGCTTGTATGTTTCATCTCAGGGTTTTCTCGGACACTGAATGTTAATATTGACAAAATAAACTGTGATATTTTGCTAGTAGGCAACCATTTGTTAATGCTAATTTATGTGTGTGTCTGGGTGCAACATTTCAACATTGGGTTTGAATAAGCCTTTGGTGTGAATTTGCACTGAATTTGTCTATTAGTATTAATTTAATTTATTACGTTTGAAAAATGTTGAAGACAGACATGTTGGTTCCTCAATACAACAGTTCTTAAGCTGGAAAAGTGTTATATAAGAATTAATAAATAAAATAAATAGATGAAATAGAAGTCAAGGCTATATTTTTTGTTTTCCTCTGATAGCTTCATTAAAGATGGTCATGATTTGTATGTGTGTGTAAATCTGCACTGGTTGTGCCTATGTGTGTGTGAACAACATTGCCGAGACACATTGGGCTCTCACAAGATGAGGTATCAAGCAAGGTTGTTTTGCTTTTGTGGAAAATTCAAGATTTGCTGAGAAACAAAAAGGAGAGGATGTTTGTCGGTTGCCTGTTGTCTCCAGAATATTTTAATTCTTCAAAGCAAGCATTACCTGTGTTGACTTGCATTATTTTAGCACAAGTTTATGGAAATTAACATTGAAAAATATTCCATTTCCCACATTTTTGCTTCCAAAACTTAATCACAAAGCATTTCTTGCATTTTTTTTCTTCTTCTGATGATTGTAGAAAGCGGCCAGCTTATTTGCACAGGCCATTTTGATTTTGTTCTTAATTAAATCATACAAATAATAATTTCTTCGTTCTTCCTCAGTTCATCAATTTATTTTTTCATTATCAAAATAAATTAGTATCATTGCATGAATTCTATTTTTTAAAAAAAGAAAAAGAACAGACATTCTAAACCCTTGTATTCATTACCCAATAGATTTTAATATAACGCTCATCAAACTACATGCTCAAAATTGAAAATAACTATTATATAGCAAGAACCTGTCCGTCCATTGTGTAAAATATCCGTTGTTACTGAAGTCATAACTTGAACCCGTAGTCTTTTTTATTTTGCCATATATTTTGTGTTTTTTAACTGATTTGCCCTTAGGAAAAAGCGTGATATAAATACCCTCATTATTATTTTTTTTCCTCTCTGTTACAAGTTATAAATGTTCTTTAGTTTTTCCCATTATACTTCAGTTTGGTTGTACATCTTGTGGAAGGGACTTGAACGAGAGTTGTCAAATAGTACAAGTTTTGTTGATTAATTTATTTGATTTAATTTGAGTTTGACAATTTACCAAACTTAGAATTGGAAATAAAAAGACAGCACCTCAGACTTTAGAGTGTCTTTACAAACAATTCCTTCCTTCACCATGTACTCCTGACTAAATGAATTTGAATGAGAATTGCTGAAAGCATTTTGTTAAAATTGTATTGTATTTATTTTACCATACTTTGCAGAACATAAGAAGCACTGGAATAAAGGCTGTTCCCTTCATCCCCTAAACTACTTTTTTGTTTTATTTAAAACGTACATAAGCCAAGTGGCATATATAAGCACCCAGGCATTCCTTCGCATGGACTTTAAAGTTCCTGATGCTCATGTCATAGACGGGTCCCTTCTCCCCAATCGCCCAGGATTGTGCTTAGCTGTCTGGGCATAAGATGATGTGACTAAGGCAGCACATGAGTGCATTTTGGCCGCTGGAGTTAAATCCTAAAACTTGAGCAGCTCTTGAGCCGGAAAAACTATATATAAGAATGATTAACTAAACTAAATAATAATAATAATAATAAGATGAGTGGCTGGACGTCTGTAAAGGACGGTATTTGGTTTATCATGTGAACTTTGATTACACTGAAGCCTAGATATTTTGGTCCGTTTCTCTTTGTATAACCCATTGTAATGTAACGGTAAGCTGATACAGGTTAGTTGTGATGAATGTGTACCAATGTGCATGGATATTAATATTTGTATAATATGTAACTCACTAGTCGCCATAAATTATCCGTCCAAAAGACTAAAACTGAAAATTAGACAACTGATGTTAGTGTATGTATTGTACATGTATATATAGTTTGTAGAAAAAAATTGTTAAAATTGTCCGCATTATATCGTCACATGACAGGAAACATATTCATGTAATATTTTTAACGATTTCTTTTGACCAACTTTTTCGCTGCAGAATCCGATGTTGACTCACAAGTTTGTGTTAATGATGACAGAATTTACAACTACAAGCAGTGGATAAATTTAATATCTGATCTTTTGTTTCTTGATAAATACACCATCACTTTCTGCTGTCAAGTTGTTTATTTTCCTTATTGTAAAGAGGGAATACAGATTTTAATGAACTATTTTTATTGATATTGTTTAAAATAAATATGACACAGTGGTTATTTATTTAAATCAGAGCAGTGATTGTTATGATTTCTACATTTATTTAAAATATATCTCAAGCTTACAATGTGTAAATTTAAAATAATATTTGTCAATTTTATTTTGTATATATATATATACTTCTGGTTTTGTAAATAATTATATTTCTGGATTTGTAAATAAGGAATAATTATATTTATAATTACACTCAAATAATGTTTCTTCATTTTCCATAGAATACATTTCCACTCAATATTGATTATTGATCTGACACTACGTTATAGGATCTAAATTGTTCTCTTGTATTTTTGTACCATAATTTATTTTTCTAACAGTTTAAAACATGCGATCTGATTTTCCAAATTCATCCGTCAAGTCATGAATGACATAGCTGAGATAGAGGTCATGAAGGGTTGGGGGCAGGGAGGTCAACATAATGGCATTTTATGTTCAATTTGGTTCTTTGAAATTTTGTGTTACTGAACTGATATGCATAAAGGTGTTCCCACAACCCTTCAGAGATTAGGCAGAGAAGTGTTTGGGATCTCCATTTACTCTAAGCCGCTTAATGAAGGCAGTGCCGATCTCCTCTCCCTCGCTGCCTTTCCTTCACCCCGGTTCTAAACAGATCCACGTACCCATTCACAGCTGGGATGTGTCATGCATTAGTTTCATTCTTTGTGTGTCATTGGGTGGTTGCCTTCCAAGCAGGGTCACCTGTCCAAATACTAACCCCACTTGACTTTGCTTAACGTGAAATATTTTCTAGCTTGTGTCCTAACCCCCTGTACATCAGAGAAGGCGCTGAATCTACGTCTAGCCTTTCAGCAGGAATTGTGCAAACCAGTACTTCTCAAAAGGGTCACAGTTTAGGATGCACACTCTTTCACCGATACATATCAATGCCTTAAAATAAAACTGTAGCAGCTCACTATGATATGGTACATACAGCAGTATTATTTGTCATGGAGCAGTATCATAACAATTGCGGGGGTTCGATAAGTTGGGGTGAAGCCTCAGCCGTACCCTGCGTGGGATGTCTTTATTGTAAAGTGACTGGCTGGTGGAGAGCTTTCGGTTTTACCACTAGGGTTGTTTCAGCAGATCTTTTATGCGGATCAGGGGTTGTCCGGTCCTGATTTGGCTCGGAAGAGTCTGCTGGACCTAAAGCAATAATAATGTAATGTAATCATAACAATTTTTTGGAGGACAGCATTTATATAGTCAAGGAAGAAAAAAAGAGAGATGATCAAAACATCTCAATGGGTCTCAAATAGAAAAGAAGCTTTGGTGTTACTCTTTCTTATAGTAAAACAAGTCTAAATAACCAAATGCAAAGTTAATATTAATAACATAATACCATTTTTATTTCTTCTGGATGTTGACATTAAATGAATCCAAACAGTAAAAATACCAACCTTTGTGTACTTGAAATTAAACTCTTTCGTATGGTAAAGTAAGTCTACATTACCAAATACAATGTTGATATTTTTAACACAATAAGGTCATTTTTGTCTGGATTTTGACACAACATGCATCTATCACAAGAGCGAAAAATTAGTAGTTGTGGGTGATTTTGGTATATCGGTCGCATAGTGGTATGAGTTAGAGAAGATCTGAAAGTATTTATATTTATACTTGTATGTACAGGTATTAATATGAAATAAAATACAAATTTGGAAATACAATTAAAATGTGTATTCTGTTGGTTGATTGTGATCGACACATGTGTCAGCGACGTTGTGTTATGTCAAACATTATAGCAAAAATGGTGCAGTTTCCACTATAGTGCAGAGGCAGAGAGGCATCAGTATATTAAATAGTCATCACATGAACAAAAGAAGGTGGTCTACCTCTGTGCTATCATGGAAACCAAACCAATGGGTTACAGCAGGATGCAAATCGTGTGTAGTGTCCCCGCGATCAGTCATTACATTACATAATTATTGCTTTAGGTCCAGCGGACTCTTCCGAGCCAAATCAGGACCGGACAACCCATGATCCGCATAAAATGTCTGCTGAAACAACCATAGTGGTAAAACTGAAAGCTCTCCACCAGCCAGTCACTTTACAATAAAGACATCCCACGCAGGGAACGCTGAGGATGTACTCTAATTTATCGAACCCCTGTTTACAAAAACAAAATAGAATACAAACATAATTATAAATTATCAACAAAACACATACATATAAAATGCCTACATTGCTAAATAATAACATCATAGGAAGCCCTAGTGACCACCTGGCAGAAAACGTCCAATATTCCCACGCTGATCCAACAGACCTCATACACAAATAAGGAGTCTTGTCCCGGAAGAGTTTTCAAGAAAAAAGGTAGGTGACTGGTCTAGCGAAGAAGAAGATAGTATAGCATATTGATAGAACAGAGCAGGAATGAGAAAGAACAAATGAGAAAGACAGCGACAGTGGGAATTTAAAGCACTAAATTTCCAGAAAATGGGGATACTATTTATACTGAAACCCCAGGCACCCCAACGGAGGGCCGCGATCAGTCATTCCAACAATAACTAACAAAAGACAATGAAGAATTGGAATATATTCAAGAAGCTTAGGACAGATTGGGTTATATATGTATATAGAATCAGTAAGTAAAGGTACAGCCATGTTGAATGCCATGACAGGCTGATAATAAGCAAGTTGAATTAAGTGAACTTAAATGGTATTGAATGCAGTCAATCTAAAATTTCAAAAACAAACATTCAAATTTTTTTCCAGTCTAATAATAGCGATCTCCATGTTTTTACACCACATGCTTGAGTGATAGATGTGTTTGTTGTGTGTGTGAGAGTGACTGACACATGTGAACATGTATGTTTGTACATAACGCCACACTTTGAATCTGGCCGGTAATCTAGGAAAAACGTGTATTGTTATTATTGTTATTTATTTTTTAATAATTATTATTATAAAATTATCATACAGTCTTTACTGTAGCTCTCCAGAACAGACACAAATAACAAACACTAACAAATGCAATTTAAAAATCTAATTATTTATTATCTATATAATATGAAATGTCAATGATATCAACATAACATAATTATTATCACAGCTTGGAAATAAACCTGATTCTATATACACTGAACAGTAGAACAAATAAATAAAGACTTCAATAATTCAACACATATATATTAACAATTCCATACACAAACAAATGATGAATAAATAATCGGGCAAATGTATAAAATCTGGATGAATATACACACAGACTCGCATTATTACATGCATGTGGATATGATCAAGAATTCAAAATACTGAAATAAATTCACAATTTAATGCACAAATAATTAAATACACAAATAAATAGGTTAAAAACTTAAACTATTAAATTTTAAAAAATCATTTACAAATTTAATACACAAATAAATAATTGAATGCAGTCATACAAAAACTGTATCCTTTCATCATAATGAGCAGCATTTACCACCATATTCAAAATAGAAAGACTCCTGTCACTGCTATAAAAAAGACCCCAAATATTTCTAAACTGCCTTGCACTTTACACCTGATAGAAGGGAGACAACTCAACATAAAGCATTGTGTAAGGTGTCAAAGTAAAATTTGATTCTTTGCTGCTTGAATATTTGTATCTACTTTTTTTTTTTAATATATATTCTTGCTTTGTATGTGATATTTCAACATTTACAAAAAACCCTAAAGGCTACAAATTACCGAGCGAGCGTTGTGGCCAAGTGGGCTAAGGCGGGACTAACTTGCCTTGTCCACAGGCCAGAAACCAATGGCGCCTGACAGGTGTGGGTTCAATCCTGCATCGGGGCGTTATGTTTCTCCGAATATTATTTACTTTCGACTCGGGCAACGTCTCGGGGGTTTTCTCCGGGTACTCCGGTTTGCTCCCCCAGCAAAATTTCAAAATATTAAAAAAATTTAAAGAATTTCTAAATTTCAAAAATCACAACTAATGTTAGGTAGGTTGGGTTTGGGCGCGCCACGGGCTGCGACTGCGCCTTCCACATGGGGAGGCGGCCCAGAATTTCCCGATAAAAAGGGACAATAAAGCATTAAAATCTAAAAAAAAATCTAAAAAAAAAATCTATATAATGGCATATTTCAACATGCGTAATTATTACATCAGGATCTAAATACAAATTGACTACAAAGATAAGAACATAGACCGCAAACACCACGAAGATAATAGACCACAAACACCACAGAAATAATAAAATAGACTGCAAAGATAAGAAAAATAGACCAAAATAACTAACATTTGAATATAAGCAAGTATCTCTGATATTAATACAGATGATCAGCTACAGTTTTTTTTTCAATGAAGCCATACACCCCATTTTTAACATAAATACACCGGTTTTAACATATAATATATGTACACCACTACATTGTCACATCTTCAGGATTTGAGACATGTGTTTTGAGATCATACAGTTTTTAAAATCACTTTGAAGTAAAAAGATATCACTATCACTATGAAGACTGGTCCGCTTAGTTGCAGTTACCCCACACCAAGGCCATGATGCTTATTACATAAGGATCCAACTTTGATAGCATTATGTCCTGTCCAAATTTCACTCATTACTCTGAATACATGTCTTACTATTATTACTATATTATAATTTACTATTATTATTATTATTATTATTATTATTATTATTATTATTATTATTATTTTCAGAATTATAAGATTATAATTCTAATAAGTTTTTATTTATACCCATCAAAATGATAAATATTGAATTGCAAATGAATTATGACCCGAAAAGCACTGCTCACAAGCTACAGTAGAATAGTAAAGGATGATTGAAAACGAAGAGGAGGAAGTATAGTGCCCCCATCCTTTAAAAAATCCAAGCTCAAGGCTTAACACTCACTATGAAGAAAATGATATAGGCTGCAGCCGGCACATCGTTCATATCACAGATGTTGCAATGAGAGCAACAAAATACCAACAAAAATGTATCACAAAAATGAAACGTACATTGGTAAAAAAAAAAAAAGGGCTCCAAAAAGGAAAAGTAAACTACAAAATATCTTGATCTTCTAAACAAACAACGCATACTAACACAAAAATGTGATTTACACAGGCTGAAATAAACGGCGGGCAATGGATGAAATAAACAGCAGTCCTAAAACTAGGAAATGTGGTATCCAACTTGTAAATAATTTTGTTACAATAAATAAAAAATAAACCCCAAAAAATCCATCTAACATTAAACTCTTGTAAATTCAAACTATGCTGCCCAATGTTCGAGTTTTTTGTCTGAGGGAAGGAAACATGTACACTAATTGCAAAAAAAAGGTTTGCGTAAAAACAAATTAAGCAAGAGCAAATACAAATTAAACATGAAAGTAAAAACAAAACTTAAGTTAGTAAAAAATTTTAAACGATGTAAAAAACATACTGTGATTTATTTTTATCATAATTATTATTTTAACCAGTTAATTTAAGTGATCGATAATATAATTTTATATATATATATGTTGCAAAGGCCAACAACATAAAATCTCAATAGATCTTGCCCTCCTGACAAGAGCGCAGCTTGAACTATATAGGGCTTGAATCATTCTCAGCAGTATTTGTGGGGTTTGCGAGTCCATACACAGACAGAATGCAACAGAACGCCTTCAGATTCAACTTTGCAAGTATATTCCACAGTCACATTAGAACAAGGTGCAAACATGGAGACCAGCTTGAGAGTTAGAGATCATGTGACAATGTAAATCTGAATGATTGTGGTAAGGTTACTGTGATAATGCACTCTCTCTCCGAGCAACTTATGCCAGCAAAACGGTCCAAGGGAAGCAACTTCCTAAACAGTATTCACAGCAGTTTCAATCACTTTCATCAGAGTTCACTGTAGACTGTTCTTGTCAGTCACCTATCCCATCCCCTGCCCAGACTATAATATTATAATAGGAACTTAACTTCTTTCCTCTGACTACATGTACAACCTTTATCACAGTGATGATACTGTAGTCTTTCCAAAACTCTGTATGGGAGATTTTACAGGGTGAAACAGATCTTTTGTTTTACCATTAGTATCAGAAGTGCAAATCATGGTCCACAGGCTTTGAACATTCATTTACCATAATACTGATTTCTAAAGCAAAGTGCTAACACCACGGGAAAAAAGTGACAAACGTCAATCAAGGAAGGCACTTCATGACAAAATCTGTTTACCTGGTAAAGGTACACACATATTGTTTTGTGACAGACCTTAGCAAATATATCAATTTTGTTTTGTGCGTCTCTAAATGTCTCGTCTTGTAAGCTTCCCAAATATTTTTGTATTGTGCACAAAATATCTTTAGCAAACACCCTCTCTTGCAACGAGACTGCATCAATCTCAGACTCATGTTGATCAAGGGATTAAACATGAAAGGAAATTTAAAATAGCATCAGGAAACAGTCATCAGCAAAAAATATCCCCCAACAATTTCTTATCCACCTCATTTTAAAAGCTATACTCTGTCCTTTGCGACATGGTCATCAATAACAACAGAAACTGGAACGGTACATCCAACTTTTTTATCACAATAAATTTATATCCGAAAACACCATCTAGAAGCTTGGTTTAATCCAGCAACATTGTCTGGGGGGGTTATGTTCAGAAAGTTCATTGCCTGGCTTGCATTTTGAAGACCCACCAAGTAGACATCATGTTAACCCTGTTTCCTCACAACAAATTCATACACAAGCCACTTTTAGGAAGCTTCGTCCATTCCATCAACTTTCTCTGGTGTTATTTTGTCCTTTGCTCTATTGAAATGAAAGAAGGTGAATGGGTGATATGAATTTACACATCACTTGAGGGAGAGGAGATGGCCACTGCCCTCATTACGCTGGTCCAGCGCAAAGAGACCTTGCACGCCACAAACTTGCTCAGTACAAATAGGAGACGGTGAAAGGAATCAACAAACACAAATTTGTAACTAGTCATATCACACTTGTTTTTCAACATATCACAGAGATTTGCTTATTCATAGCAGCGATCAATCCAGATCACGTAGCTGTTCTAGACTTGTCTGAATGCCACACAATAGTTGACCCAGGTTCAAAATCCTGTGGAGGGCAGGATAAAAGTGGCCATTGTTCACTGCCCATCTTACCAGTAAGATAGCTCTGGTGGTTCTATGATTTAGGTCCATACCCCCTAGTCCCTGGGATGGTTATCCCTGTCTGCTGTATCTCCAACTGCACTTGTAGGCGTTAAAACTCCACCAATCATTCAATGTCTTCAAATCACAAAAGGTCTTGTAGAACACACACCAGCTTTCAGAAAGCAGACACCCAGGCCACAGTAGCTCATTTCTATATTTTCACACACCAGAATTTAATCACCGGGATCCTGCACTCTAAACTTTGTGTTCCCCATTTTTTTTGGCTGAAAGTGTTTTAGTTTCCCTCAATCCTTGAGTGCCAAGTTGACACTACCCAGTCTGCGGCTTAGTTCTCCTCACTGGGGTCTTTGAGTGTAACTCGTTTGGCTTTCTTTGTCTTCTTTTCCCCTGTCTCTGAGGAAGCTTGATCTGCTTTCTTCTCTTTGTCTGGGCTCTTGCATCCCTCCCTCTCTTTCCTTTCTTCCTCCTCTCGACGGGCTTGCTCAGCGGCCTGCTCCTTCTGACGGCGTTCACGCTTGCTGTCGATCACCAGATTGATGCACATTGCCAATGGTGCGGGCTCCACAAATTCACTCCCTGGCCACAACCAAAAATATCGCTACATTAGAGATCAGTAACAGCAACAACCACAAATTAAAAAATAATTTAAATTTTTTTTTTTTTAACAAGATTCAAGATTAAAGAATCAAGAATGAAAATTCAAGGCTTTTTATTGTTCTCATTTACGAAAGGAAATCTGAACAAGGAAAGCGTCCAACGAAAGCTGAATTGCTATACGAGATGGATTCAATTGATGAGACTACCGAAACTGCTGGCCACAATACACGCCACCTACCCAGCAGCCTCCTGGCCTCCACACCATCGATGATGGGGTTCATCCAAGTGGAGCGTCGGGTGTTCTCCAGCCCAGAAGCTCGCGGAGCGTAGATGTAGAAAACCATGTCTAGCATCTCCTGACGTTGCAGGCCACGACCTTTCCTAGCTGGAGAATCCTCTGGAGTGGAAAAAATACCAAAATGTAAGAAAATACTACAAAGTTGCACTGACACACACATTCTGGAAAAACCAAACGTAAGAAAACACCACATGCATCTCTAACAAAGGCATTTTGGATGGATAGAATTCTTATGCAGTAGTACGCTTGTCAATATAAATGGCTGAACAGGGCACTGCCAAGCCACTGTAATCCAGCATGCAAGAAATACATTTGCTGAAGTTGGGGCCTAGTCCCTGTGGGTTCGGGCACTGATTAGAATAGACCCAACGTTTCCCAACGTGTCGTAACAGGCGACTAACAGGGGTGATGTCAGCACGGCATCACTGGGCGAAAGTCTTCTACACAGAAGTCACTGGCCAGAATGGAGAAACCTCATGTTACTACAGGTTCAACGACAACGTGTTCGGGACCAAGGCGAGCCACACTATTTTCGTGAATATCTGCTGTGGCCAACAGCCTGGAGAGGATTGGGCCCTGCCAGGTCTTTCTTGCCCAAGACACTGCATGATGAATAAAACCACTTACTCCATACCGGATCGGTCATCGCCCGGGTCAACAAGGACCGCGTTTTCCGTTGGCCTCAGGACGGAGGTAATAAGTGTGCTACTGAAGGACAACTTAGCGAGATCCGCACCAGAAATAACATCGTCATAGGAACCTGGAATGTTAGGACACTAAATCCGGAGGGAAAATTAGAAGAACTGGCCCACGAGATGGACCACTATCGATGGAACTATTTTAGGGATCAGCGAACTGCACTGGAAAGGCATAGGTGAAACAACGACCGACAAAGGCCACAAGCTTTATTTCAGCGGTAGAGATGACAGGCACAAACACGGCGTTGGATTCTTGGTCCACAAGAACATTCTAGCCACTGTCATGAGTTGCCGCCCATTCTCCAGTAAACTCATTACCATCCATCTGAGAGCAGCCCCTTTCAACATCATCATCATCCCTGCCAACATCAGACTATGACGACAGCGAAGTGGAGGATTTCTATGAAAATCTACAGGTTGTCCTTGACCAAAGCCGAAGAAGGACATAGTCATAGTGGAAGGCGACTGGAATGCCAAGGTTGGCCAAGATGCGCACCACAACTGGGGAGACACATGTGGACCCCACTGCAACAACGAGACAAATGACAGGGGTCTGAGACTCTTGGAGTTTGCCAGATACAACAATCTGAAACTGGCAAACATGCTTGGTCTCCACAAAAAATCCTGACAATGGACATGACCCAGTCCCGGCGGGGAGCATCACAAACAGATTGACTACATCATGGTCAAGAAACGCTTCAGATCAAGCATCAACATTGGCAGGACACGCACTTTTCCAGGAGCAGACATCGGAAGTGACCACGATCTCGGTATGATGTCTTTCCGGCTCCACTTGAAGAGAGTAAACACAGCAAAGTGCGCTAGACTGAAGTTCAACCTGGACAAACTGAAAGACCCGGAGGTGGCAGAAATATTTCAGGTCACAATTGGAGGGAAATTTGCACCACTGCTCATTTTGGGAGCTGGTGAAGTAGATGTCAACACCATGACCACCACCTTCAACTCAGCTGTGACAGATGCTGCCACGGAGATCCTTGGAAAGCACTGGCCAAAGAAGAATTAAGCTGTGGATCACACCTGAACTTTTGGACCTGTGTGATAAACGAAGAGAAATGAAAAAGGAAAAGAACACCTCACAGGGAGCTGATGCCTACCTAAAAATCAACAATGACATCCAAAAAGGTATGAGCACAGCAAAGGAGAGCTGGATTGAAGATCAATGCCAGGAAATAGAGAACAATCTGAACAAGAACAACAGCAAGAAGGCCTACCAGACTGTGAAACAGCTGACAAGTGTTAAACAGCCCAAGGTCTCCACGATCCAAAGCAAGTCTGGCATATGCCTTACAGAAGAACAAGAAGTCTTGGAAAGACGGACAGAGTACAGCTCTGACCTTTATAACCACACACCAAATGGAGACCCATCAGTTCTAGCATGTCCTGAAAACAAAGAAGAAGAAATCCTCCCAATTCTCCGAGAAGTTGAGGCAGCAGTACAATCGCTGAAGATGGGGAAGTCAGCGGGATTGAACAACATACCCACGGAACTTCTTCAAGCAGGAGGAGAAGTGATGATTGACGCACTCACCATTATCTGTAACAAGATCTGGCAGAGTGGAGAGTGGCCCACACCATGGACCCAGTTGCTTGTCAACACTCTTTCCAAAAAAGGTAACCTTCATGAATGTGAAAATTACCGCACCATCAGCCTCATCAGCCAACCCAGCAAAGTCCTCATGAAAATAATACTCAACAGGTTCAAACCCCAAGCTGAACAAATCATAGCTGAAGAAGAAGCAGGATTCAGGGCAGGGCGAAATACCAATGAACAGATTTTCAACCTCAGATTAATCTGTGAGAAATACCTACAGCATCAACAACATCTATATCATATGTTCGTAGACTTCAAAAAGGCGTTTGGCCGAGTCTGGCATGCAGCTCTGTGGGCAACCATGAGAGTGTACAACATCAGCTCTAAAATTATTGAAGTCATCAAAAGCCTGTATGACAAGGCTACCAGTGCAGTCCTCCACAACAGCGCCATCAGAAACAGGTTCAGAACAACAATCGGTGTGCGTCAATGATGCCTACTCTCTCCAACACTCTTCAACATCTTCCTAGAACGCATCATGTCAGTTGCCCTTGCAGATCACGAAGGCACAGTTAGCATAGGGGGAAGAGCAATCTCCAACCTTCGTTTTGCGGATGACACTGATGGATTGGCTGGAGAGGAACAAGAACTTGAACAGCTGGTACAGAGGCTTGACACCACCTCCAGAGCCTATGGAATGGAAATAAGTGCAAAGACCAAAATGATTACCAGCAACACCAATGGCATCAAAACGGACAAAACATGGACCCTCACAGTAGATCTACAACGAAGAATACAAAGCATGGAGTTGAGGTGCTACAGAACACTTCTGGGCATTTCCTATACCCAGCACATCACCAACGACGAAGTCCGACAGACCATCACACAAGCCATTGGACAACACGATGACCTGCTTATAGTGGTGAAAAAACGGAAACTCCGATGGTATGGCCATGTCACCAGATCATCAGGCCTTGCAAAGACCATCCTGCAAGGCACAGTGCAAGGAGTTAGAAGAAGAGGGAGAATTAAAAAGAGGTGAGAGGACAACATTCGAGAATGGACTGGTTTGACACTGAGCAAAACAGTCAGGGTTTCTGAGGACAGGGAAAGATGGAGTACGCTGGTTAAACGGTCATCTGTGGTGCCCCTACAACCTCCAAGTTACGGGATAGGATAGGATAGGAAGTTGGGGCCTAACCCTGTCACCAAGACCCACGCACAACACTGCATTACTCCTGGTATTACAATGTGTCTAGCTTGTTAGCTTGCATTTATTTTTGTGCAAAGATAAAATAAACATGAACATATACATTTAACATCAAAGACCATAACCACATACTTGCGAGCGTAATAGACAAAGCCTTTACAATTTCTGCCTTCAATGAAGAGTGGTGTATTTTCTCTTTTCATTCAGAGTATGCGACAAAAAAAACCAAACCAACCAGCATGGTCTCATACTTGCAAGTGTGATAGACAAAGCTTGTTCAATCTCTGCCTGGGATGGGTAGAGGTCACATTCCTTGAAAAACGAATCCACATCACCCAACTCCAGTTCACCGCCAAATGACTTCTTTTCAAACACGCTCTCATATCCTGCAACATAGCAAAGCATAAGATAGCCATCAAGTATTCCTTGGAATGAGAGTATAAGCTGAGGTCCAGTCTGCACACGCGTGCATTCTAATGCACAGACTTTAAAAGGTCCTGACACTCATGACCTAGACGGGTGATAATACATAAATACACCCAGCCAGCAGAAGGTCCTTTCTAACCCATCCCCAGTTTACCAGGATGGTGCTCAGTTGTCTGCTACATCAAACAATCCCCTTACGGCAGCAAGTAGGCACCTTGGGCTGCTTAAGTGAGGTCCTTATTGGCCCGCACTTTGAGCAGGAACAGCTCATTGTACGAATAATATAAGTTGAGGTGAAGCCAGAAGTACATCTAAAAATACAAAGCAAAACTTGAAACATATGCAGGTTTCATTGTGCCACTTCATTGCGTGACCATGTCAGATACATCCTGAAGCGGAATCTATTTTTGTTGAGTGTGTTCATATTACAGTTCATGCTCTAAATAATGCTCTCTCTATACTGCTCGGCATAATTTGTGATTCGTGATCACTATGGTAAGCAAATCGCAATGTTAACATTTCTCATGCATGTGTAGCCCTGTTGGCTATAAGAATTTCTGACCATGCTGATATGATATGTAAGCCTCACTCTGTCCCTGTTAGGTTGAAACTATGTGCTATTACCTGTGATATACTTTTCAGATCCCTTAATGAACACCACCATTAACCTTAGCGTTACATTCTCTATCAGTATATACATTTTACTTTGAATCATTCATGTAGCAGCTTCGAAGTGGAGTGCGATGTGTAGAATAGCGCGATGTGTATCACATTGTTTGAAAAAACAGCGCTCACGGCTGTTCATACGCGGTACTTTCAAGCTATGGCTAAAAATAACCCTCGTGATATTCCTTATCGCTGGCTGAACTGCCTGTAGCCAGATTCAAGACGCTAGCTGTGCATGCTGGCGTGGCTAAAAATAGCTTACAGCTGGTGGCTGAAAATTTACTTTCAGTGAAGGAAGTTTCAGCCCTGCGCTATTATAGGCTAAGGCCCAACAGTAGAGCTAGCATCAGTTTAAAAACTGACCAGGCCACGCCAGTGTACCATGTGTCATAGCTCCCTCCTAACACATGATAAGAAGAGAATTTTGAGTAACGGCTATAGCAAAGATTCTACATTGGTAGATGCCTAAATCAAACATTAGTTTATAGGGATGTACAAACCGGAAGGGAAACAGGGTTAAGTTGTAAGAAGGGTCCAGACTTAATTGTTGCTGGTAGGACGTTTTAGATGTTTTCTATTGTAGTCCATCCTAGTCTAAACCCATAACAGTAACCATGCATTATTATAAATTGTTGAAAAGAGGAGACGTTGTTCTTTCTTTTTTGTTATTATTATTGCTTAAAACTTTATTAACCTAAAAGAGTTATTCTGAATTTAGAGTGATACCCTTAAGAGTAACAAGCAAGTCCCTCGCGTACTTGTATTACGTAGCCAATAGATCAGAGATGTTTATTTCAGTAGAAAGGTCGTATTTCCGCGTGTATGCTGATATATAATTTGTATATTATTAGTTAGTTTTTCCAGCATTACATTTAAGATAAAGATTAGCACCTAACACAAAATTGGCCATAAAGGCAAGTTATTGTGTCGCACAGAGCACGTGATAACATGCTTTGTGTATGGCTAGAATCCCCGTATAAAAGCAGGATTGTGGTTAGCCTAGGTAGACATTCCAACCATTCCACCACTCAACCACTGCTAAGCTGTTCTCCACCATGGGCATTGCCTTAATATGATGTTCTTCAAATAAAAACAAACTTTCAACGGTCATCAACGGACTGTCGTTTGGGAGGGAGACTTCTTCGCCCTGAGTCTACCTTCTCCACACTCTCTTCAATTCCTACCATCCTACGCATATGTAAACCAAGCAGAAGACAGCTGACAAATGAGACAGGGAGTAAAATCAGACATATGACTTAAAACATGTGAAAAAAAATTAAAGTATGGATTTAGGGGTTGCAGAGGACAAATTTTGATTAGCCCTTGAAAAGTAGTATGCTTTAGGCCCGATTGACAGCAATCTGACAACCGGTACAAAAACCTCGTGTCTGTTTAAAAGTGTGCCTCTTACACCACATAAGCCACAAAACTTTAGCCAAGGGTAACTTGCCAGAATAAACCAAAAACAAACACCATCACAGCCGACATGGTCATGCTGCTGCAGTGTCCTGTAAAAAAGTACATCTAACTTGCTAACTACAAATGAAAATCAAAACAGTACATTGAATCGAATGATATGAAAATATAGGAATATTCTTGCTCGTACATGAATTTCATTTCCCATAATAGTAACCATGCCTTCTAATACATTCTTGGAAAGGGGAAACGTTTTTTTTTTTGTTGTTATTATTATTGTTTAGAACTGTATAAGACTAAAGAGTTATTCTGAGTTTAGAGTGACAACCTTAAGAGTAACAAGCAACTCCCTCTTAAATTGCATATTATTTTTGTTTCGTAGCTGATAGGTCTGCACACTTTTATTTCAATAGAGAGGTCGTATTTCCGCGTGCACGCTGATATATAATTTGTATATTATTATTAGTTAGTTTTTCCCGTGTATATTATTAGTTTTTCCCCGTGAAGGAACAGTGGATGCGTTCTACAACGTGCTGCTACTGAACCTGGGCTAGCGTCTCTTTGTAGTCCTTTACTAGCCAATTGCACTGAACAGGCATTTTATTCAGAGAATATACAAATTCTAAAGCAGGTGTGAGCATCACTGAAATGCAGTGAAAACGTACGTCGCCTGGTGTCAATGTAGTCATTCATCTCCTTGGTAGTGAAGGGACAGTGGACACGTTCTACACCGTGCTGCTGCTGAACTTTGGCTAGCGTCCATTTGTAGTCCTTTACTAGCTTCTGGAATGATGACCCATACCATGCCGCCTGCAAAACCCCCAGACAAAATGAGAATAATGCCTCTAATATAAATGTTAAAAAAATATAAAAATACACTAACTTAGCCAAATGTAAGGAGTGCCACACAAACACAAATTTACCCTAGCTTAAAAAAAATACTTCAGCAGATGATATATATCATGATCTTTGTAAATACCATTTGATTATTGGCATGGTTGAAGGCATTATGTCCCTTTGCTTGTTTTAGTTTAGTAGCTTAGAGGCCTTGTCTTCAAGTTGCGCGGAATATCCATCACCTCTTCCTTAATACTTTCCAGTAAGGGTCATGCCAGCACAATTTAGATAAAATTATATTTAACAATCATATTCTTTAAGATTAACTTGAAATTTTGGATTGCCATTCTTAAATGAGTTTACATTTTCTGCAAATCTCATATTGAATGGGAGGGATGTTCCAGCTTGCCACTACCCTATTTGAATAGGAATATTTTCAAACAGTTGTGCGGCTAACAGGGGATGCTACTCCAAGATCTGCTTGGAGATCATGTTACACACACAAACCCTCAAGTCAGTTCTTGATGAATTATGCACTTGCTTTCAACACATGTGCAGCTTTCCACTTGTATTCAAAAATGCTAACAAAAAAACAACACTAAAACACAACCTTCATGGGAGACTAAAGCAAGCATAAGGAGAAAAAAATAAACTAAAAGAAAATAAACTATTTACTTTTCTGTTCAGTTTATAAAATCGTCGCCTGATGAGCCAGCCACGAATGCGACGCTGAATGATGGTAGCAGCATAATTCAGTTCTTTCTTGGTTGGCCCTGTTCTTTTAGGATGGTAGATCCTGCAAAAGAAAACATTATCAAATGACAAACTATGAAAAAAAATATCAGAACAAAATTCATTTACAGAAAGTAAAAATGTTCGGGAAAATTATGAAACAACTGACAACTCTAACATTAGAAACATATATTGCTGCCTGAAAAAAAAAGTACTGTAATTCACTATATTATGTACTTTAATGCAAAATAATGATTGGGTTACACAATTTTGTTACCTCCACGCTGCAATATGTAACTATACATATACACACACAGTGATTTGTTATTTACAACAACCAACAAATGATAAACTGACTCTTTGTTAGAAAAAGATGTTTACTTACAAGCTTTTAACTGCCTTCTAGTAGTCTTATTAAAAAAACGTTCCATTCAAACATAAAATAAAGCAAAAAAAAAAAAAGAATTTGAACCACTGAATGTTATCTTGTATTTTTATCACAAAGCAATCAACACTGGTATTTTGGTGCAAGCTTAAATGCTTAAACAAAATGCCCTGAAATTACAGAAACTATTACAAAAATACCTGCATCACAGTGACTGCCAGAACGGAGTGGGGAAAAAAATACGGCAGGGAGAATATTCCAGAAAGAAATGTCAATAAAACGAATGGATCTACATGAATTGCAAGCATTATTTTTACATCCACTAAACACTGTGTCAGTCTAGCTACAAGGATTCTTCAATGTGTTTCAACAACTATTTTGTGCGCAAAAATAAACTAACTTAACTACATGTACCATACAAATGCCAAATTTTAACAAGGAATGTTAATGCATTTCAATTTTACTTTTGTGCAAGCAGCCATTTTAGTGGTGTTGTGTGCTAGCACAGTAAAGAGAAACACTGTACGACACTCACAAACGGATCTGCATGTACAATCCCCAACATAAAAATGAAAAATTCAAAGAACGTCCAAAAATCCCAATAACCCATATTTTAGTATTGCTAAATGGTTACGATGTCGCAACAAAAACAATAAATCATACAAAACACTTCATCTTCAGTCAAATATTTCATCCGACATCCCACAGTAAATGCAATCAAAGCCAAAAGGATAAAATATTATTCAAAGCAGACGCAGGACAAGAGTACTAACTCATAGATGTTGACATGAGGCCCTATGACAGACAGCTTGGACTGAGTGCTGTAGTAGTTGTCTGCAAGCCTGCAAATCAAAATCATCGTTTCTTACGCTGCCAAACTAAACACACTACTGGCTTGAAATGATACTGCTGAATCTTAGTAATCTGCATGTACATAGAATGTATAAGCAAAAGCCCAATCAAGGTTAAGGGTTTGTCCTGATTTTCTAATGAAATGTACATACACAAAAATAATTTTGTTAGTGAAATAAAATAAGAGGGGAGTGAAAGGAAATTTGAGGAGGTGGGAGGAATAAAATTTAAAAGAACAAACAAATCAAATGACAAAGTAATCAAAGTAATCAATTTTTGCAAACAATACCAGTAAGACAATAGAACAGATTTGTAAAGCTAGAACAAAAATATCGTTATGAAAAAAAAAAGTTCAAAAAATACCACATAGATCCTCTGATCCTGTGTGCAAATGCCATATTTACCAGTAAATGAGCTAATACCGTGCTATATGGATTTGACCTACGTTACCACAAATATTATTTTTTAAAGAACAGAAAGGGAGAAAAAGAAAGAAAGAAGAAAAACTAGAGGGAAGAATAGGGAAGAATGACACAGTGAGATATTTACACAGACTCAAGTACTAACAAAATAAAACAAAGTTAAATCATATCTGTCAGTAATGCCTTGAAATACTTCAAAGAATATCTAGTGAAATCTTTCCAACTCTACCTATAAAGACTCACATACTTCTAGATTAAAACAACAGGAAAAAGACAACATTCATTTATCAGTAATGCCTTGAAACACTTTATAGAATATCCAGTGAAACCTTTGGGGAAAACAAAAAAACTATATAGACTCAAATACTTCTAGATTAATACCACACACACACACACACACACACACACACACACCCACACACCCACACACAAAACAATACTCATTTATCAGCAATACTTTGAAATACTTCACAGTATATATTATTTTAATCATGCTCATATAATGCTTTTTCAGCTCAAGGCGCTGGCCGATAAAGGATATAGCTCGAGCTGCCCGAGGCGCCCAGTGCAGCCTTTGGGCCAGTTGTCTTACACCCAGGCAAATGAGCACAATCCTGAGAAAATATCTAGTGAAACCCTTTGAAACAAACCCTATAAAGACTCAAAATACTTTGATACCAATACAACAGCAAAAAGACATTTATCAGCAATACCTTCAATTAAACCTTCCTAGTATACCTAATAATATCAACTGCCGTAGCTCAGTGACAGAGAGTTTGCCTGACACACTGACAACCCAGGTTTTAATGCCGTGGTTGACCAGATGAAAATGGCCACTTTTCACTGTCCACCTTAGCTGTATGATTATGCTGGTGGTTCAGTGTTGATTTAAGTCCCTGCCACCTCTTACCTGGGATGGTTATCCCCGTCTGCCGTATCATCAATGGTGGGTGTAGACGTTAAACTTCAAATGTTCAGTCAGTCATACATGTACATAATAATAATAATTAATACTAGCTGTGAGTCTTTCAACACAAAGTCCAAACTAACACTTCCGCTCTCTGTTCCGATTTTCCCTGTCTCTCTTGCTCCTTCACGGCCAGAGTCTGCTGGTAGCTGCGCGCCCATTCCAGCATGTCCGGGTTGGGTGGCCGCTTCTCAATAGCCTGCTTCCTCGTCAGGTGGCCGCGGTACATTCTGAAATGGAAATAAAATGTTGGTTTATGTGTGTGTGAGTGTGTGTGTGTGTGTGTGTGTGTGTGTGTGTGTAATAAAGAGAGAGAGCATGGGGGAGGGGAGGGGTGGGGTGGGGAGAAGTAACTTAACAAAGACAGAATGATCTGTGAAATAAGAAAAGAGAGATACAAGCAAAATAAATAAAGAAAGGAATAAGCAACAACAATTTAAATAATAAAAAAATAAAATAAATAAATAAATAAATATATATATATATATATATATATATATATATATATATATATATATATATATATATATATATATATATATATATATATATATATATATATATATAACAATAAGACAGAAAGAAGTTATTACCCTTCAATTCCTGCAAAACTGGCAGGTTTTCTTTCTTCACATATCATTTTGCTCACATCTAGCAAAATGAGTCTATGTATACTCTAATAATTTTCTAAATTATGTAAATAATAATTATTAAGTTTTATATGTTTTTTCTTCCAGTAAGTTATATTACTTTCAAAATATTTTGTACAAACACACACACCCACAAAACCATGTAAAAACGCCGTTGTTATGACTTTCATGAAACGCCACATATGTTGTTTTGACATTTTAAAATAAATTATTTGTCTATTTTTTTAAGCCAACCATAACCTTAACTCAAGCTGTAACCCTAACCCTTAACCTAACCCCAAACCTAACACAGCCCCAACTATAATGAACACTGTTTTGACATCAAAATAACGGGACCGTCAAAAGAATGTAAGTATATAAGAGTGTGTAACAATAACAGTGTTTCTACATCCACACACACACTACACACACACCCACGCACACACCCACGCACACACACACACATTTTAATTTACCTCTGAATCTCCACAGCTGCTCTCTGCTTGTCCTCCATGTTTCTTCTCTCATCACTCAGCAGCTTCTTATACACGTTCCTGGCCACATAGCCTCGGAAAATTCTGTCACATTAAAAACAAATTTCCTGAACTACGCAAACACAAAAGAGGTACCAAAAACCACAACAGTATACCACCTATTTATGTAAACTTGTATAGTAGTGGTATAAAGAGTTCTGGGCACTGCATGTAAAAGGATTTCATATGGACATAAAGAATCTTGAACATAAAGAATCTTGAAGCATGTCAGCAACACATGAAAGCTAAACACTATCAAGAGGGAGACAACACAAAGTTTGTGTAAAATCCAGGTAGTAATTATTTTTATCCCCTTCACAAATAAACTATAGCACCATTTCTTTTTTTAAATCCACAAAATCAATATGTAATACTAATTCATATCTTCCTCCCCATTCACCCTTCATCACTGCAACCCCATGTTGTAAATTTTGTTATTTTTTAAAAGTTCAATGACAAGACTTGATGTCTAAGATCGGGGCCTTCATCATTCTTCATGGTCAAAGTTAACTTCTATCAAGCAAAGGCATGTGCAATTCTTTCAATTCAAAATGTTAAAAAAATAAAAAAAAAATAAAAAAACTGTAATCATAAATAGGAAATCAAGTCAAATCAAGAAATTGATATTAACAAAAACTACAAATACAAATTTGGCACGTTGCTTGATAAATCCAATTTTTACCTCTGAATGTCTACAGCAGCAGCAGCCTCTTTCTGAATTTGCACTGCCATTGACAAGTCACCCTGAAAGGATATAAGTCACAAGGGTTGAAAAGAGATGAAACATCTCCCTCTCCCAGGACAAACCTAGGGCACATACACATACAGAAATTAACCTTTCGTAACCTTTCAAAAGGGTTTTCACTTGCAGAGCCTCAGGACGCATTCATATCATACACTCAACTGACAACCATCCTGTATATACAGCACTAAAAGATAGGGAGGCACGGTGGCCTAATGGTAGAGCTTTGGCTTGCGGATCTGAAGGTCCCGGGATCGAGCCCAGGCCGGGGCATTGTGTTGTGTCCTTGGGAAAGACACTTTACTCCCGCTTCCTACTCCTTCGGATGAGAGTATAAACCGAGGTCTAGTCTGTGTCGCATACATTCCATCATAACGGACTTTAAAGATCCTGACGCTCATGTCCTAGATGGGTGAGTGCCGGTGACAAGAACAAACCCAGCATGCACCTAGGTCCTTATCCCCCATCCCTGGCTGCCCAGGATTGTGCTCAGTTGTCGGAGCGTTATTACGATGCGCCCAAAGGCTGCAAGTTGGCGCCTCGGGTGGCTTGAGTTAGATCCTGTATCGGCCAGCGCCTTGAGCAGCTCTTGAGCTGGAAAAGCGCTATATAAGAACAATTGAATAAATAAATAAATAAATAGGTAGGACTTGTATCACAAGTCATGGAATCACAATAAGGAGTCTGTTCCATAGCTGAGGTGCAGCACACTCAAAAGACTGGCACCTAGGAGGAGGAGGAGGAGGAGGAGGAGGAGGAGGAGGAGGAAGGGTAGTAGAAACATTGAGGACAAAACAGAACATAAGCCTTTATAAATGTCCTTTCTTTGGCAGTATATGGTCTTTACGCAGGCATGCCTACACTCAATTTGAAGTTTCCGTCTTAGCTTTTTCAAATTTCAATATTACTATTACGATTTCCGTATGTACTTTTACTACCTATTGTTTTTGCACTCATCCTTTTTGATATTATGTGAAGAATCATATATTGATTTGCTGCCACAATCTTCTTTTTCTTCTTCAAAGCCTCGTAATTCTTGATATGCTGTGGGCCTTCCACCACAGGCTGGGAAGTCTCGTCTTTCATAGGCCTCAATTATACTACGTACGTATGTAGGAGACACACGACGAAAGAAAAGACTTCAGAGCATGTGCTTCTACGTGCCGCTTGATGTCGTTCATACCCCCGGTGGAGATGCCAAACTGGTTGGCATACATTATAGTTTTGAGTCAGTGCTGCCGCGAATAACGAAAGGACACTTTTCCGAATACGAGGCGATATATGTCTGCCCCTTGCGCGATTTTTTTGAAGATTCAGATTTACAATACTTTGCTTAGCCATTTGTTTGGACGCCATGTTTTGAATTCTGTCTCACGAGCACCGATTGTCACTGCGACTGCGCAAAAACTGTCTCGGCAAACTTTAGTGCCTGTACCGGAAACTTCGATGCCATGTGTCTCTACTGCGACTGCACATTGCGGCATTAAACTGAGTCCAGCTATCTTCAGAAAAACGTCACGCAGTGCATTACCACAGGCCAACGAGTTCGATTTCATTTCCCAATGTTGTTTTTATTTTTTCTGGACCGTGAAACAAGTATCCGTATTTTCCGTAGAGCTTGCCAAGCTTTTTAAATTTCCGGAAAAAATACGGAAATTCCGTACGGGTAGGCATGCCTGTTTATGGTCTGTTATGCACGCAATTTTCCAAACGCTTCATTCATCATAGCCATAGAAGATTTCCTTCCATTTTGGTAATTTATCCAGCTGTTTTGTAAATGAATTTGTAGTAGGTGCCTTTGTAATGAAATCGGTAAATCATTCCAGTAAGTTGCAACTCTTGTTAGAAAAACAAAGCTTTCTCGGCCAACAAGGTTCAGGTTTATATTTTAGTTATCTTATTTGTCACTTGCTTTATGAACAATGTCAGAGATTTCTGAAAGAAATAGGAATACACATTTTTTGTATTAGAACTGTAAAATGTAACAATTTCCACCTCAGAGTTTGGTGTTTTATCCCTAGAGTTTTCTTCTTACGACCTCCACGTGTGCATACTTATATTTTAAACTTCCAGGCTTGAAAAAAACAAATACAAACAAAAAACTGGATTTTCTTATCTCAACGTTGCAAATAATCTGCCATCATCACTGTTTTAACATCAACCACTGAAATGATAAGCTAACAGTTAACTATGTCGAAGAAGGAATATGGTATCAACTCACAGGATCTGGGATGCTAGCATACTGAGCAATAGGTCGGCCGATGCGATTCAGGTTTCTGGTGCCTGGCGGTGAGGTTGGCCCAGAGTTACGGTGAGTACTCTGAGGCAATTGACTCAGGCTGGTCAAAGATGCGCTTCTTGAACTCATCAATGAACTGGTTCTGCAAATATATCAATAAATAAATTTAAACCCACGGCTGTTCATAAGCGGTACGTTCAGGCTATGGCTAAAAAATAACACTTGTGCTGTCCCTTATTGCTGGCTGAACTGATCCGAGACACTGGCTGTGCATGGGTTTGGCCTGCTGGCGTGGCTAAAAATAGCTTACAGCTGGTGGCTGTAAGATTACTTTCAGTGAAGGAAGTTTCAGCCGTGAACCATAATAAAACTAGAAGGGCAAAGCCCATATGGCTCACACACTCCTTATGGAAATGGAAAATGGGTGCCCAGAAAAAACAAAATGAAATCGTGGCATTAAAATGCAAAGTAATACCGACTTTCATCTTTCTATGCTCTTGACCTTGAGATGACATTGACCTCATCTCCAAATACACTCATGTACAATCAAATAAAGTACAGCAAACATTGTATTATGCCCAAAAAAAAAAGGTGACCTTGGGATGACCTTGACCTTCAGTGACCTTGACATGACCTTGACTATCATGTGATCTCTTACGCATGTTTGATCAAATAGCCCAACGTTGTTGCATACTATTAGGGGTTAAATAAACAGCCATTCATGCCATGGTACAATGACCTATTTTTCTATGTTTTTGCAAGGCCTCAAATGACCTTGACCTTCAAGATCAGCGCAAAAACGGAACATATATGACAGATCAATCTACCATCTCTGAATACAACAAGTTTGGACTTTATATCTCTCACAGTTTAGGGTCAAGGTCACTTCAAAGTACCCATACAAACCGAATTTGGACAGCTCCAGTGACCTTGACCTTGAAGGTTGACCAAATTTGCAAAGTATGTGTGTCTCATTGATACCTATCATGCATCAAAGAATCATAAATTCAATATTAATAACCTAGAAAAAACAAATTGTTAATTTTTTTAACTAACATTTGAGGACTCTGTGACCTTGACTTTGAGGTGAAATCATTCATTTATTGATCATTTTTGAGATCTCATGGGTATACACCATCTGTTACATTGAAACGCGAACGAAAGTATGTCGGAAGCGCGCACGATAGATCTAATCGTTTCGTTTTGCAAAGTATTCAATAATGGAGTTTATTTACCTTTGATTTGAGTTTGCATTGTTGTTAGGAGAGGCTTTGTATAACGTGGATAATTTTCGTTGGTCGATATTGTTAGAGAATACTCTGGATCTCCTTGTTTACTATCGATCGAAGTTTCGGGATGATTGTCGAAGTAAGAGAAGGTTCGGGGTATGTGTGGAGAGATGAATGACGTAAGTCAGTGATGACGATCTTTAATTCTGATTGGTTAGTTGTAATGCGTCATTTCTAGAACAAACTGTCGTCATCTCGAAGGATAGAAAAAAATTATATATTCGATGCTTTGTGTGTTGTAAAAAGAGAGTTGCTGTGAAAGTTGTTGAGTTGAGTTGAGAATTGTATGCAGTTGTTGGTGTGTGCTGAATAAAAGTGGAAAACTTCATACGTCGACTTTGTGACTTGTATGCTGTTTGGACGGGTTGCGTGAATAAACGAATCTGAGCTACACTCATCAGTATTTCAGCATTGGGGCTGAATCCACTACTGATAAAGAAAACACCAACATCAACTCGAGTGTAACACCATCTTACCAAGTTTTGTTGAGATATTTAAAATAGGCTCTGAGCATTTAGCCACTTTAAAGTTTTTGAGCACTTAGCCACTTTAAAGTTTTTGCACAGACAGACGTCGGATGGCAGACAGATGCACAGAGGGACGGACATTTTTTTCCCCCCCCCAACATCATTATTTAACTATATAGGACATATCTCGCACAGATTTGCAAAAATCTGAAAATTTTATTTGGGAAGAGGGGGTAGGGAGGGGGGGCTGGGTGGTGGTGGTTTAGGAAATGCCCTGAAATTTTCTATAGCACCTCATCTCCATGCTTTGTATTCTTCGTTGTAGATCTGCTGTAAGGCTCCATGTTTCGCAAGCGTATAGGAAGATGGATATGACAAGGGAGAGCAGCAGTCTTACCTTGGAATGTAGACTGATGGTGCTGTCTTTCCAAATGGGCTTCAACCTTGCCAGGGCAGCAGTTGTTTGTGCGATCCTGGAGAGGACTTCCAGTGCGGACCCATTGTCTGATACAATGACTGCTAAATATTTGAAGCTAAATGATCTTGGCTATATAATCCTTATTAGTTGTTATCCTCCAGGGGGAAAAAAGGGAATGCTATCTCGCCTTATCTGCTGCTAATGGTTTCTCAACATAAATAAAACTACTGTAATGGAACCACCCACCACTGGGAAATGCGGACATCCTTACAACTTGCCTAAAGATACACATTTTTTCTTGCTTTTTTTTTTACATAACAAATTTGGTTGTTTTTTTTTAAATAAGAGGTCAAATGACCAAACTGTAAGCTCCCTGAAGATGAGGTAATTTTTTTATGTATTTAGGAAATTGGGTTTGTCGAATATACAGACTATAATTTTGGCCCACACTGAATGCTTGTCTTTACTCAGAGTCCAAGTAGGCCTCAAAGCATTAATAAATTTATCAAATCTCTGATTTCTGCCGAGTGCTTACCGTGAGCCACTAGACCCAGTGACCTGACGCCGCTGACCCAGACCTTCTCTTCTCTCCCCACCACCAGCAGGTGCTGTCATGGGTTTTTGCAGAGGAGAGAGGGGCGCTGTCTGTATGAAATGCACGGATTTATCCAGACCATTTGCGCTTTCTGCTTCGCTGATAGGCTGCAGGCTGCTGCCCTCTGGGTACAAGGACAGCTCGGTTCCCATGGGGGGTTTCAATATTGAGTGGAGACCATCTGGACGTTAGCAGACAATATGAAATGAGTCTAACAAATGCCACAGATATTCTATACTATATAATAATAATAATAATAATAATAATAATAATAATAATAATAATAATAATAATAATAATAATACTGGATGCTATATACACACTTTTCTCCAAATCAACAATAAGGCTAAAGCACTGCAATCTTTAACAACATACACGCTCACATGTTTTCACCCACTCTATCACTCAAATAGGTGGTGTAAAGGCAGGAAGATTGCTATTACAAGATGGAGAGGAAATCGAAATTTTATTTTTGAAATTTTAGATTGACTGCATCCAATACCATTATTGAAGGGAGGGAGGAAACCAGAGTACCCGGGGAAAATCCTCGCTGACCTCAATAATCTAATACCGAAGTCACATAAGTTCGCCCCTTGTGGGAATTGAACCCGCGACCTTTAAAAACTGGCAACTAACCCCACTGCGCCACGAGACCACTACAATGCAGTACAATATATATTTTGAAAAAGCTAACTTTTTTTATTTGTACCGAGTGAAGACCATCTGGATGTGCCAATAACATCAAATGAGTCCACCACATGCCACGCATAATCTATATGATGAACAATTTGATGCAGCACAATATAATACAGTACAATTTTAATTGTCTGAGAGCAAATGCAATCATGCAAGACCACTGTTTGAAGCTTATTCACATATAGGTGCTCTACATATACTACTTCACTAAAACAAAAAGTATTACATTTCCACACAAAACATGTGGTAGGTACAAATCTCTATGAATATCCCTTCTAGGCAGTCAAATTTGAAACTTTGCAGAATATCACTCTACTGCTTTCTTCAATTTTGTCCACAGCTGTGATCTCAAAACTGAGCAAATATAACAAAGGGAGTAAATTATATCAGTATACATCTTTGTCAACACATTTTGATTGGAAAAAGTAATCCATGACTCTTAGCTACTGATTTCAGAATGTAAGATTTCCTATCCTATCCTATACGTACTATCCCTACGACCTCCGAGTTACGGGATAGGATAGGATAGGATAGGATAGGAAGATTTCAGAACTGTTAAAATTTATGTAACAAATTCGTAATAAGTTTCAGTTTACAACAAATTACAAACCCTGGGTCAATGTTCTCACCTTGACTGCTGCCAAAGTCATTGGTGAAAAGACTGGGCACGCTGCTTTGGCGTGACAACTGGGTGTCAAGGCGCAAGATATGCAGCGTTCCCATGAGGGGGTCTGTGACAGGTGGTACAGCACTTGATGTATCTCGCAACCAGTCATCATTGCGCAGGTCTTTGACTGAGAAGTAAAAAGAGTAAATAAATATATATGTTATTAGTACTCTAAAAGCCCGGTTTCCATCTCCGAAAAAAAAAAAACAGATAGATAATCAATTGCTTAAATGGTGCAGTGGATTGCTAGGAGCAGAACCTATACGCCCGCCCCCCCCCCCCCCCCCCCCCTCCCTGCCAACACACACTCCAAAAACAAAACATTTAAAATTAAGCTGTTTAATCTGTGTAAAACATCTCCGGATAGGACCACACAAAACTCTTTGAATTCCTGAAATTTATTTATGGGTGTTGAGTGCAAATTATGGCAATAAATTACATGTACAAATATACAATAGATTGAAAAATATGAGGAAGTCAAAGAACAGAAAAATAAGAAATCACTAACAAACCTCAAAATCTTATCACATTGCAAAATTTTTCATACATTCTATATGCTAACAACATTATCCCAAACATTCTAACTTATTATTATAAGTCATTTGAATCTATGGCCATATATTCAAATTAATATCCTTGTACATTCATATTCAAGATTGTATACAATATCATTAACGGTCAAACTTTTAATCTACACCTACTCAATATATGCAATGAGATGCGCACACACACAAACACACACACATGCACCTAATACACCTAATACACACACATCATAAGTAAATTGATGCGAAATGCACTCAATTTGGATCCAGGCATTAGAATCTAACTTCATACTTATTGAACTAGCATAAAGTTAATGGAAATTTTTTAATTCAAATTGATATACTATACCCACTAGTAATGCCTTAATTCTACCTGCTACACTAGTACAGTACCTTTCAAACATAAAAGCACTCTCCCAAAACTAGCAAACACATTATTATCATCATACAGATGTACCAATACTCCCAATAAACTGGCGTGGCAAACACATCCTTTCCATTTCAAAAGCTCAGACCTTGAGATTTTAGGTTATAAGACTCCTCTTAGAACAATGACCAATCTACTCGTAACAGTAAATTAACAAGTCCCTCAAACACAGATAACTGCATTTCACGTACCCTTTACCTAACCATAATTCTTGTTTTCCTCTGTATAGCACTTATAGAATAAAATGTCAAGCATCTCTAGAGTTGTATTTTGAAAAAAAAAGAGGCATTACACAAGTTGGGTGCCTGTATAGCGGATCCTCTATAGCAAAGCGGAAGATAGCACACATCCTTATGAATGATGGATAGCAAATTTATTATTTTTATCTGACAATAAAGTTGAATTGTGTTGTGTTGTGCTGTGCTGTGCTGTGCTGTACAGTGTGTTGTGTCAAGTCTGAAATGAAATCAGTTTATGAAATTCAGATTGAAGGCATTGAAATACCATTATTACAGATTGTTATTATTAGGTTTGAGAAATCTATTAAACAAAGAACAATGCAAGATGCCCACAAAACAAATAAGTATACAATCCCCATTTTAGTTCATACTTAAGGAGGAAAATAAACTCATAGCATGGAGCAATAAATGACGAGGCCAGGACAAAGGATCTATGACATGCATGTATGAGGTGAAAGATGTTTAAGAATTTTAAACAAAAATTAGGGGCGTTGATAAATGATACCAAAATGTAGCCTTACAAAGCAGTTGAAGGGGAAGGAAGGGGGGGAGGAGAAGAAGGGGTTGGAGGAGGGAAAGGAAGGGGGGGGGGGACAACAACAGAAGAGCTCAAATGTTCTTCTCCAGACACTGGCCTACCAATTTATTTATTTTTTTTATTTTAATCAGTTTATAGTCCCCTCTCTTCCCGACAAGGATTTTCAGAGAGGAGACTACAATCCTATGTTTGACTCCTATGTTTGACTCCTTATATGCAAATAAAATTTGCATGTGCTGCTGGTCTGACAAATTTGCAGCTACAGTCAAAAGAACGCATATGTACAAATATTTTGCAAGTATAGCTAATAAACACTGCAACAATCCACAGAAACCTGCCATAATTAAAAAAAAAATTTAATCACATTTTATATAGCGCTTTTCTAGCTCAAGAGCTGCTCAAGACGCTAGCCGATACAGGACCCAACTCAAGCAATCCATGGCGCCCACATGCAACCATCGGGCGCATAGTCTGAGCATAATCCAGGGCAACCAGGGATGGGGAGAAGGAACGTAGTGAATTCTGGGTTTATTTGTGTAGCCGGCACTCACCGGTCTATGAGCATCCGGATCTGTAAAGTCCGTGCAATGGAGTGCCTGATCGCACAGGCTAGACCTCGGGTAATACTCTCATTCTAAGGAGAAGGAGTGCAGTGTATCAGGGAAAATTTTATTTTATAATTGTTTTATTTATTTGATTTTTAAATATTGGTTTACTCTAATTTATTATTACTCCAGGCCGTTAACGGGATTTAAACCACAGCCTGTACAGGTTGCAATGTTATTGCCTGACATTTTAATACACTGTGTACACCACCGAGCCAACTGCGATATAACGACATTATTATCTAATCACACACAAGCCGCCCATACAACAATTATTATATGCTACAGAATACAGTTGTGACCAAATCTAGATTAAAAACTGGATTACATACAAGTAGACAATCTATGGTTACAATTATCACACTGAGGACTTACTTCGCTTTTTCAGAGGAAAGCGTCCTAATTGCATTCACAAGAATAAATTCCATTTGTCAGTAAATAGTAATAGAATCACTGGACAAACAAATTGGGTAGAAAATCAACAACACATAAATAGATTAATTAAACAGTGAAATTACATACCACAAAATACGAAAAATAATTAATGCAAAACTAAATAGGTAAATAAAACAGAATTGAATTAGATACAACTAAATGAACAAAACAAAATTTCAGGGCATAACGATGGGGTCTAAGCTCTGGGCCTCATTGCCTTTAAGAACCATTAATTAATATCCTTGAAGAATTCAGCTATGATATAAAATGCAACAGAAAACAAAAATAATTAAAATAATTATTAATACTGCACTGGTGTTTGGTAGAATTATTCAACTTCTACTATAAATAAATTAGGAATCTTACATGGTATATATCTACAATAACACAATCTTATGAACAATTTATTTAATCAATAACTGACCAAACAAACAAGCAAACTTTAAACAGGAGAGAAGAAAGAAAAAAGATCACAAACTGAAAACAACACAAAAACTACTGACAAAATTCCAGACTCACCATGTTGAATGTAGTTTCTAGGACTTCTCATCTTCCTGGCCTGATGCTCCAGCTCCGCTAGCATGGGCCCTGACCTCGGCGACCTCCCTCTACCCATCGGCCTTGCCCTTGGGGTGGGGACTGGAATGGAGGGAGGAGTGCGTGGAGGAGGGGCGCGACGCATAAGCTCAGCGTGCCGGCGAGAGAGCTGCAGCATCTGGGCGGACATGGACGCAGTGGGAAGGCCCGGCATGCGGCCGGCAGAGCGCACCATTTTAGGTCGTGTGGCCGTCTCCAAGGTGGCCATGCTCACGCTGTCAGCACACAGCACCTGAAATATATCACACACACAACTGTGCGCTGTTTGATTAAATCCAATCCTATCTTATTCCATCTTATCCTACACAATTCTATTACATCCTATTCAATTCTATCCGTTCCAATCTAATGTTCATTTGCATAGCATGCAACAAGCAAAACATTTCGTACTGATTGATCTAATCCAATCTTATCTTATTCCATCTTATCCTATCCAATTATATTATATCCTATCCAATTCTATCCATTCCAATCTAATGTTTATTTAATAGCGTGCAACACACAAAACACCTTTGCACTGATTGATCTAATCCAATCTTATCTTATTCCCTCTTATCCTATCTGTTACACTCGATGTTGTTTTTTTATCAGTTGATTCAGCCCCGATGCTTGAAACCTGATAAAGTGTAACTCAGGTTCGTTTATCCACGCAGCCTGCTCACTTATCAACAAGTCAGGAGTCGTCGTATGTAGTTTTCAACTTTTATTCAGCACTCATCAACAACTGTATACAATTGCTCAATCGCTTTTCCACTCTAAACTTTGAACTTTCCACTTTTTACAACTTTCTCAACTCTAATACAACAACTCTCTCTACTGTCAACTCTCTCTAAAAAGCCACCTTTTGAAACAGTGCGGCACTATATATATATATATATATATATATATATATATATATACAGTCTCTCTAAACTCCAGAAAGAGCGAGAATACCCCCCACGTGACACACCTCAACCAATCAGAAGTAATTTCATCATCACTGTCTCACGTCATACAACCCTATTTGGAATGGAAGCTTCCATGGTTACCACGAGAACTATCCATACGCTTCGATCGATAGTAAACAACTGACTCGAGAAAATTCTCAAATAATATCAAGCAACTAAAATTATCAACGTTATACAAAACTTCTTCTAATAACAACGTAAAATCAAATCAAAGGTAAATACACTCTATTACTGCATGCGTTGCAAAATAAAACGAACAGATCTATCGCGCGCGTCACACACGCAAGCCTACCATTGCACGCGTCTCCAACGTAACACTATCCAATTATATTATATCCTATCCAATTCTATCCATTCCAATCTAATGTTTATTTAAATACATACAACACACAAAACATTTCGCACTGATTAATATTATCCAATCGTATCTTATTCCATCTAATCCTATCCAATTCTATTCTATCCATTTCAATTAATGTTCATTTGCATGGCATGCAACTCCCATACCACAAAGACATTGCTTGAGGTGTTGGTGTGCCTTGAGCACAGATTTTAATGAAGAAGAGCACTATACGCCTCATCATACTTTCAACCTCCATGCCCCTTTTGGCTCCTAAATGCATACAACTTCTGCATGTGCTAAAGGGCAACAGCAGCAACAACATTCTAAAACATTCTCACTTAAAAAAATATTGTTGTGTTCTTCCTCAACCGCCTTATAGCATTTCCACAGAACAAGGTTGTCACGCATACACTACTGTAAATAATAGGTCTGCAGCATGCAAAATATGGAACACAGATCTCTATAACATTACAAGTAATATTGAGTCAGCACTTGTCAAATGAAATTAATAATATTACCGCAGCTAGCAATTTGTTGGACCGACACTCACAATGCTTGCAAAGGTTGAAAACTCATCATAATTATGTTGGCAAGTTCATATGTGCATGTGTGTGTGTTACATTGTGTTGTTGGTTTTTTTATCAGTAGTTGATTCCGCCCCGATGCTTGAATTCTGATAAGTATAACCCAGATTCGTTTATCCACACAACCTGTTCACTCAGCAAAAAGGCAGGAGTCGACGTAGGGAGGCACAGTGGCCTAATGGTAGAGCTTTGGCTTGCGGATCTGAATGTCCCGGGTTCGAGCCCAGGCCAGGACACTTTACTCCCGTTTCCTACTCCTTCGGATGAGAGTATACACCGAGGTCTAGTCTGTGTCGCATACATTCCATCGCAACGGACTTTAAAGATCCTGACGCTCATGTCCTAGACAGGTGAGTGCCGGTGACAAGAACACACCCAGCATGCACTAGGGCCTTCTCCCCCATCCCTGGCTGCCCAGGATTGTGCTCAGTTGTCTGGAGCGTTATTACGATGCGCCCAAAGTTGGCGCCTCGGATGGCTTGAGTTAGATCCTGTATCGGCCAGCCCCTTAAGTCACCAAGTACGGTGAGATATGTGTGCTATAAAAATCCTTGATAATAATAATAATAATAAAAGTATGAAGTTTTCTAACTTTATTCAGCGTACATCAACAACTGCATACAATCGCTCAATTGCTTTTTCCACTTTCACTTTTACAACTCAGTGCATCACTTATATAGTTTTTCTATAATCTAGAGAACGTTTGAACATTCCAGCGTGACGCAATTACAGCCAATCACAATAAAATTCATCATCAGAACTATGCACTGTCTTATGTCATATAACTTTATTTAGGTTCGAAGAATTTCTTAGCTACTAG
This sequence comes from Oncomelania hupensis, assembly GCA_036898135.1. Classification (NCBI taxonomy): domain Eukaryota; kingdom Metazoa; phylum Mollusca; class Gastropoda; order Littorinimorpha; family Pomatiopsidae; genus Oncomelania; species Oncomelania hupensis. Next base: position 38,620,763 of record CM072518.1, read on the forward strand.
TAGATCTATCAAGATGCTTCGATCGATAGTAAACAAGCAACCTTAGAAAATTCTCCAATAAAAGCGACCAACAAAAATTATCAATATTATACCAAGCGTCTTCCAACTACAACGCAAAATCAAATCAAAGGTAAATACACTCTATTATTGCATGCTTTGCAAAACAAAACGATCGGATCTATCAAGCGCGTCTCAAACGTAACAGTGTGTCTTGTGTGTGTGTGTTAAGTGTGTGCTGTGTGTGAATTGTGGTGTGTGTGTGTCTGTGGGGGTGTGTGTGTGTGTATGGTAGTTTTCGTTTTTGTACTATTACTAAAATTTTCATTTTCCAAGCATAGTTTGTCATCTAACTGAAAATGTATGATATCTCTTATCTATCTACACCGTAAACAACATTTCCTTTAGAACATGATGCAGACAATAGATGAATACATGCAGAAAAGAAACTCCCCAATGAAGCTTTCCCATCAAAATTAATATTCAGTTACAGAACCTTTCTTCTTCTTCCAATAATATCCAAGATCTTTCAATTCGTTGATCTTTGGGGATTTATATATAAATATATAAATTGTCACATCGAGATTAGTATTCAATAACAGAACCTTTGTTCTTCTTCCAATAACATCCAAGATCATTCGATATATATATTATTTCCTACAAATCACCAATACTTATTCAGTATTCATTCTGTGCTGAAGGTAATGGACAACATGCAAAGCGTATACCTGTTTGCTCAGTGGTTTCGTAGTAGGTGCAGCATCGAGGTTATGCCTGGGACCCAGGAAGAAGACTGGCGACACATCTCTCTCACCTATCACATTATGAGTCCCTGTGGTGTACTGCCACACCTGTGACGAACAGTCAGGAAAAACCTTTTAACAAAAGGTTTTATCAATTTAAAAGAACATATCAGACATTTGTGGTGCCCCAACAACTTTTGAGTTACGGGATAGAATATGATAGGATAGGTGCACACTCAAATTGGAATTTGTAAAGATTGATAATGCGGACAAGTTTTATTAATTTAAAAGAAATATCATAATTTTTATTTGTGTTATTTTATTTGATTTTTTAAAGGTGGGACAACACTCACTGTGAATTAAAAAAAAAAAGGATCTGAGACACAAAAATGTGTGGTCTAATTGGGGCCCTTTAACAGGGTTTGACATAAAATTACCAGTCTCGTAGCTGACCTGCGAAAAGTTTAAAGGCTGAGGGGTAGTAGCTGCTTGCTGAGAGGGTGAACGTGGGGACTGGATGCTAGGAGCAACAGCGGTGACCTGGATGACTGCTCCAGCTGCTTCTCTGTCAAGGCCTTCTGCTGTGGGCAGTTGGGCTTCTTCAGCTTCAACTTGATGTTCAACTACTGGTCCACTGTCACTGTCGATCTGATTTAAAAAAAAAAAAAAAAAAAAAAAAAGAGAGACAAAATTCATTAATCCCATCTGAGTGATGTAAAAATGGTCAGATGATACTATAGGTAGTTAAAAAGTAACATATCCTGTTGAACATTGCTCTTAACATTTGTACATTTACAGGAAACAAAATGAATTGCGATCCTTATAGTGGTAGAATTTAATTGCTGATCTCTGAGGTCACCTCCCAATAGATATCTCCTAATATACATCTTACATTTTGCATCAGCTGAGATCGTTCATGCCATGTCAGACTACAGCCCATGATGGGCTGCTCTTATCACAGTGAGATAAAGTTAGAGATCAGCTATTACATTCTACCACAGTAAGGATCACGAAACATTTGTTTAATGCCAAAGCAGTTCTATTTATAAAGCTATATAAGCCATCATTAATAAGGAGTTACTTTTCCACCACCCTAAAGAACAAGCTCTTAAGAAAAGGAATAAAAGACAAAAACTAGAAATTCTAGCTCATTTCACTAAGAACATCACAAATTATAACCTCATGCTCTCACAAAAGTTACAAATCGCTCTGCTTCAGGACTGTCATGGACACAATAACTCATAAATTACCTAGCAATTGCCTTCACAAATACTTTAGCAATAACATTGTAAGTCCATCATGAATCGTTTGTTGTCAAAGCTCACCTGCTTGTGGTCCACAACCTGGTGTAAAGCCTCCTGCACACCGTCTGCTTTCGCCGCACTTCCCTCTCCTCTTGCTCTTAGCTCCTCTGTCTCTTCCTTCACTACTCCTCCCTTCCTAGTGGCCTTCTCCTGAACAGCTTCCTTCTCCTCCTCTACTTTGTCCTTGACCTTGCCCCAAAGGTCATCCCCATAGCCAAGGTCCTCTGCAAAGCTTGCTAAACTGTCATCATCGCCGCCTCCAGTCAACTTTCTAGCTTTTTCGAGGATGCCAGCTTCAATGCCAAGAGGAAGGTGAAGGTCATCAGCATCAGGGGCAGGTAACTGCTGGTCAACCTTTACTTCTTGGTCTTCTTGGCCTTCTTCTTTCACTTCATCAACTCTGAAAATATAACAAATAAAATATATAAATTGTATATAAAAATTTAAAAAAATAATAAAGACATAAATTAAAAACAAATACAAATATAAACAGAATAAATACAAAATTAAACAAAAAATAATAATTTCAGCTCACACAAATGACGTAAGTTAAAATTTAACATAAACAGCTGAGCTGATAAGGGAGGATTTATGCTAAAAGGTCAGGGCCACAAGGATATATTGTTTTTCGTTTATGTGTGAGAATGAGTTTACTTGGGAAATTGCATATAGCTGTCACATGAAAAGATGATTTAATGGGCAACCACTGTTCAAACCAACAGCTAAGCTTTGAATATTTTGAGTTTCTTCTTAGTTATGTAAACAAAGATCCCTGCCTATTAATAGTATACACACGTTCACAGCAACACTATCCTGTATTCTGTAATAGTCACATAAACAAACGAATGTATTAATTAATTTACATCAAAACCGTACTTTTAAAAGAGGTTAATTTGGGGACTCAAGGCTGTTGTTGTTTTTTCGGTGGAGCAACACTCAATGTGAATTTAAAAAGGATCTGTGACGCTGAAATGTGTGATCTTGAGGCCCCAATAAGAGAAAACGCTCACCTTTCTGCCAAAAAGTCTGCAATGCCACGGGCTTGGGATCGCCTGCCAGCTGAAAAAGAAAGCAACACACAATGAAAACCAAGCTATTTTCATTGTTAAAAGTTCTACACATTAAAAGCTTACACCCTGCAAAGCACCACAGGCACTACTACTCCTCGTCCTGTCCACAGTTGCTCTGTGGCTGCCGCGCTTTCGCTGACAAGGCAACCTGAAATTCAACTCACCCAGACTGAAAACTGAAAAAAAATACTCCTCTCCCTCCTCCCCTCCCCAACAAAATAAACTACACACACTCACACTCACAAACAATAACTATATGGATATAACTAATAGCGTGTTGAAAAGCACAACTGTTTTAACTCTAAAAAGACTTGCTACCAATTAGGACAATTTCCTCTAAACAGGCAACCTTGGTGCTAGCTGAATACGTGTCAGAGATCTATCAAGGACAGGCTCTGTGTACCTTTACAACCTCTGACACTCGGATTGGGTCAGTGTCACATTAAGGCTTGCTGTTCTGACTGCTCTCTACACTTGTAACATTTAATAAAGCCCAAACCTAATGACAATCTGGAAATTGCTTCCAACAGGTCTTCTTTACTCAATGACATTTGTACTTTCACCTATCCTACCTTTCATGGGCACATCACTGCCTCATACTATCAAAAACTTTCTATACAATTATTACAGGCATCATAGTCATAACCAAACATGAGCACTCCATATCCATAACATGAATCTTCATAGTACTTTACATACACTGATATTTTCAGGACACATACCAACAAACGGATTAAAAAAAAAGAGTTTCAACAAGCCTCATTGACTATTAGGGGAACCACTGTTACCAAAGCGGGGAAAATCTACTGACAAAAGGGAGTAAGTAATTCTGTTAATTCCCTGAAGATTATTTTTGAAGTATATAACTCTCAGTCTCATAGGGTGGCTCAGTGGGGTAGGGTCTGGGCACATGCTAGCAATGGTTCATGATAAGCAACGTCAGGATGGATTAGTACCTAGATGGGTGACCATGCTTGGAAGGTAACTACCAAGCGACACAAAAAGATTGTAACAAGCACATGATCCACCCAGCTGTGAATGGGTACCTGGATCTGTTTAGAGTTGTGGAAGGTAAAGCAGCAAGAGAGAGGAAATAGGACATGTTCGTTCTCATTAATCTGGTCTAGAGAAAAGAGAGGTCCCAAATGCTTCACTCCCCAATTTACTTTCAGTCATTAGCAGTACTACTTCTGTCGAAAAACAACATAAGGCTACTAAAGATAGGAATGCACTACCAATGACTATCCTGATAGACTTAACACTTTGACCATTATCACACAAGTTGTCGTAGAGGGATCAGCTATTAATTATAGGCTTACCTCCTTCTAAATTACAGGCCAGTGCAAACAAGGCTTAGAATTCAAACATAATGACGCGGCTAGCTGGAGTGATTTGTACTGATTGGGGTCTTCTTTCACTGGCTTTTGGAGCTACCCAGTCTTGAAAACAGTTCAAACACATTTGAAAAGTAGTTAAACAATGATGACAAACGTTTACATCTCTGCAGTTTTGTGGTAATCAAGTAAGCACTGAATCAGGTTTATATAAACTTGCTTGTCAAAAGTACTTAGACTGCGAATCATGCATAAAGTAATATCATATGAATAACACATACACATACTTTCTTTTTTTTTTACTCAAGATGGAAGGAAAGACCCTTTCACTAGCTTTCATCACTAAATGCACTAATTCATCAGCGACATTATTGCAAAGATTTTCACCGCTCCCTACGACAGATCACTGGACAATCCACTTCTTAGTCCTAAATGTACACACACACACACTGTTTGCCTTGCTATCAAGGAATACTAAAGACAATCTTAAGTATTTAGTACCACAGAGTAGAAACTGCATCTTGTATCCCCTTACAGTATTGTTGCAAAATGAAGTCAAAGTGAGGGCATTTTTTTCTGAAGCCATCACATTGTAATTTCAAATGATCAAAATATAAGATGTTTTGTAATATGCTTTTTGTGTGGAAATATTTATGCGTTTAATAAATTTTCATTCATTCATTCATTACCCCCAAGTCATCAAATGTCACGAGTTTTGTTTGAATGAATGGACATTGTAGTTTAGCTTCAACACCCACCATTGGCGATATAAGGCAGATGAAATAACCATCCCAGGTAATAAAGGTCAGGGACCTAAATCAACACTAAACCACCAGAGTAATCATACTGGTAAGATGGACAGTGAAAAATGGCCACATTTTTATTGCCCACAACAGGAATCAAACCTGAGACAAAAGACATAATAAATGCATTTTATTTGTCCAAGAATTCACATTGGAAAAGTTGTTTTGGATCATCAGTGTGCAAGGCACTATCACTGCAGAGCTATGGCAACCAGAATTAGGTTGTTGTTTTTCCAAGTCATAAAGGTAACATCATAATCTCAAGTCACATGAAGGTCTATAATCCCAAGTCACCAAAATCAAATGATGAACACAAAAAAGCACTGTATACACTTCCAGCTCAAAATAGAAATTTAAGCCACTGCAAAAAATACGACACTATTATCTGGATTTGGATCAATACCTTGCTACACATATCCTTAAGCATTTATAGCTGACTTTTTTTTTTCCTTTACAGACTAGAAATCCCATCAATATTACTGCAAACAAAAATGATAGTCCAGTTCATATCTGAAAATATCAACATTTCAACAAATTGTCACAGAACTCTTCAAACGATTGTCATTACTAAGCCAAATTGGAAGCAACCCACATATCTCCAGCCAGGCATAATAATCATACACAAAGCTATGAACACAGCTGTTTCATCTCATGATAACGATGATGCTGATAATAAAATTATCTGTGATATTATAGCAAACATAATATATAAAATCTGCAGAAAGAAAGTTATTATAAATAATTCTGTAGGTTGGAATTTGTTTTCTTATTCAGTGAAAATGTGTTTCTAGCTCTTGTTATTATTTAATATAGTCTAAAATCACTGCGACGAAGTGCACAAACTTTAAAATAAAAGAATGGTTCAATCCATACAGTGGTTTCAACATTCTTATGACTTGTTCACTTAAGACTATTCCTATCAAAAATTTCCAAACATGGAATTACTTAATACAGGTTTCTAACCTCTTTGCACACTTCAGAATGCCTCCATCAATGCTCAGCTAAGATAGTTATAAGCCTAGATGGCAGATAAGCAGATTATTACACAGGAACTGTAAATCCAGCTTAACACTTAAGGGTTAGTGCTTTGTATTGAATCCACTGCTAAACTACATGACTTAATTATTGTTCTTAAGAGTAAAACGTATAAACAGGCAGTTTATTACTGCAAGAATGCTTGCAGAAAATCAAGTGCAATATAGAGATTGTCCTATTGATAATGTGCAAGCATATTAAATCAATGCAAAACGAAGACTTTCATATTGAATCCATATTATATGTATATATTTATATGACTTATTCAGTTATTGTTTTTAAGAGCAGAGCTTATAAACAAAACAGGCAGTTTATGACTGCAAAAATGCCTGCAGAAAATCGAGAACAATATAACTTCATATTGACAATGTGGATAGAATTTTTCACATTGAATCCATATATACATACACACACACTTATTATCAATATGAAGATATCTATATTGTATATATATATATATATATATATATATATATACTCTTATACGCACCGGAATGTGTCAACATTTTACTTTGTGACGGAAAGAGCGCTATTTAAAGGGAAGGGTTTGGGTAAGGGTTAGTTGCAGTTCTATCACTAGCCCTTGCCCTAACTCTTTCCGCTCTTTCCGTCCCAAAAACCCATCAAACTTCTTGGATTCTTAAATTGTATGAAACCAAGTGAGGACGCTATCCGGCGTCAATAAACGGTTTGAAAATATTCCCAAACGGTTCGCAAAAGTCTCCTGACCTAGATACAACTAAGCGTGACCTAATTCGTCGCCTAGAGGGGACGAAAGTTCCTTTTTTCTCAAGTTTCTTTAAGTACTTCGCGGCCTCCCGTAATGCGGCAACTTGCGATGTTGACACTTTCCGGGAGGCCGTATCACAACGGCCGTTGTACTAACGGTTGTGCAGGTTGACACATTCCGGTAAATATGAGACAATATATATATATATATATATATATATATATATATATATATATATATATATATATATATATATATATATATATATATATATATATATATACACATGACCTATTGTTTTTAACCCATTTATGCATGATACCTCTTTTTTTTTTTTTAATTCAACAGAAATGTTGCAAATAAGGAACAGACAAATGTTTTAATTGTCAATATTCAAAAAAATAATTTTACTTTATATTAGGGCAATTTTTGATAACGCCCAATAAGTTGGGCGCCATGCCCGAATGGGCGCATCAACTTTTGAGTCTGATGTATAGCAAACACAGCAATAACAGTTACTATTTACAAGTTTCTAAGACTGTATCAGTATTAAGAAACACAAAGTGTTAATATACACTTGTATTGGACTCTGTTTGTATTTTCACACAGCAAAGGTCTTCCTTTATTTGGAGTGAAATGCTTCAAAGCACTTCTCATGTAGAGGGGTTGCAGGGCACTTGGAGCAGGCCTTCTTGGTGTTGCCTTTGCACTGTCTGCATCTTCTCTGGGTCGGCCAACTGATGAGGTAATGACCGCCTTGAGCTTGCCTGACTTCTTCAACAACACTGAGTTCCATGCGTCCGGGCCGACCAGCGTTGTCTTTCACCCCTCGGTACTTGTGGACGTATGTCAACGCGAGCTTCCTCAGGAAACCCAAGTAGTCCAGGGGCTCGTGTTGTGCAGCAGCAGATTTTCTGTACAGGCACCAAGCGTTTTGGGTGGATGTGCCCAAACAGAAAACAAACAATGGCCACCACCACTTCTTTTTGCGCATGCTCACACGGTAGTTGGCGACGTTTTGGTCCATGCGGTCTGTTCCACCCATCGCCTTGTTGTAGTGCATAATGGCATCTGGACATGGCACTTGAATGAACTTCTTCTCTGACTGAGAAAATCTCTGCACATTTTTCATGGGAGCAACTCCATGCTTTGTTGAGGCTACAGTAACAACATTATTGTCGTTCCATCTGACTAGTAAAATGTTGTCATCTGTGTCAAGGCGAAAGTCCGTTGTTCCTCTCGGTTTCTTCTTCATGGAGTCCACACTTTCCAGTGGGCAAGATTCTGTCCTGTTTGCACGCAGCGTCCCTGTACCATCAAAGCCCTCTTTTTTCAGTTCAGTGAGAAGAGCTGGTGACGTGAACAGATTGTCAAAATAGATACTGAAGTGTTGTTCTGGTGTTAGTGAGTCGGAAAGTCCTGTGTCTGACAGAACACTTGCAAGTTCCATGACGACAGAGCCACCCATCCCAAGGTTTGGACGCATTTGGACAGTTCCTGCACCTTGGTATGGCTCCATTTGCACAAGGTATCCATTTGGAGTGTTCAGGCACCAAACTTTGAACCCATAGCGTATCGGTTTGCCGCGAATGAACTGCTTTGCACCATGGTGACCGTAGTACGGGGCCATTGACTCATCCACGTCCAAATTCTCTTCTGGCACCCAGTACTTGACAAACTTTTCGTTCAGCATGCTGAAGAGTGGCCTCACTTTTGCGAGTTTGTCATCTTGGTTCAGCTTGTAGTTGTCAGCAAAATGCAGGTAGCGCAGTATTTCCTCAAACCTGTTCACAGACATGGAGTTTGCAATGGCAGCATTGAAAGTGTCCTCACTGTTCTCCCAATACAGTCTACGTCGTGGTAGAGAAGAGTAGCCAGAGATGATGAGAATTGCGATGGCAAGTTTCAGCTCTGACTCAGTTAGAACAAAGTTATCCTTGCCGTTTTGCTGGGCATACAAATTAGACATTTCCAAAGTGTGCGCAACAACTTCTTCATCAAAGAAAAGCTCAAACAATGAAGAAGGTTGCATATCAATTTCTTCTATCCAGTTTTTTGCGCAAAAAATTGATGGTTGCACATTGTTGTCTCGTCGAACCCAATGACGCTCTTTCTTTTTCTTCTTTGACTGTGTTGGTTTCGTTTTTTCATTGGAATCTGAAGCAGAGTCACTCTCTGAGTCCAAATTTTCCCCAATAAATTGGCGCCCCGACTTTGTGCGGACTGTAGCTAGTCCTCTGGCCCGCAACTGACGTCCACTGAGGTTAGCGATTGTTGGTGGCTGGTCTTCGTCAGCGCTGTCTTCATCAGTTTCCACTCCTACAGTGTCAGGAGGCATTATGTACACACTTGCTTCACCGTTGTTTAGCTCCTCGTCATCCATCAGCAGGTCCACTACTTCGTTAACAGTGTACATTCTGCACAAAGAAACAGAGGACAGTCACAGTGTGTGTGTGTGTGTGTGTGTGTGTGTGATAAAGCATGTAATACATTCTTAAGTTCAGCATAAAAACCTGCACCCTTTCATGCATAGCGCCCAATAAATTGGGCGACGCACGTGTGGATTACAATTATCAAATTTAACATGGAAAAACTACAAATACTTCATGCACTGTTTATAATATTTTAGTTAGATAAATAAGAAACACAAAATAAAGAGCTTTTGATTCAAACACCAATTAATAAGTCTGCATACCCACCTTTGATTTCGTTTCTGCTTGCCTTTCTCCACAGATTGACTGGTGGACGCCATTTTGAAACAGAAAATCTAAGGGCAGTCACTCCGAAAAAATTAGCATTGTCAACTAATAAAGGATTAGTCTCCCTTCAGTTATTACACAAACTCTTGTTATTATCTGTATATTTCTTTGTATAGCAGACTGTTTAAAGAGCTGCCCAACAAGTTGGGCGCTATGCATAAATGGGTTAAGAGTAGAACATTTACACAAACTGACAGTTTATTACTGCAAGAATGTCTAAAGAAAATCAAGTACAATATAGAGATCTTCATATTGATGTACTCAGCATATTAAATCAATGCAAAACAGAGATTATCATATTGAATCCATAAATATATGAGCAAGTTGTACTCTTAAAAACAATATAGTTATGTCCCTTGACCCTGGTTTACATCCTACATCTACACTAGGTTTGAACACCGACAGGATCATCTCCAGCCTAAATGTCACTAATTACCTTATAATGTGCACAGAAAATCAATACATGTACTGAACAGAGATGTTATATTATTTAATCTACTCATAAGTCTACATGACTAATTGTTATTATAATATAACAGTAGAATAAATAAACAAACAGGCATGCACTTGTTTACTCCTATAAAATGCATCCAAAATCAGAAGAAGTATTTATTAACACAAAAAAACTATTTTGTGAATAAACTTTAAACTAAATTTATTAAATTAAACTTTTTTAAAAATATTTTTTTAAGAGTGTAAGAAATACTAACTTACCTCTACATCTATCTGATAAGACTGAGGATTTAGCAAAAATGGGGAACAAATTAGTAATGCACTATACAGGTTTATTTTTTGAAAATTCAGGTATCACAGGCCCCTTTGTGTCTACAGTTCAGCTCAGACAATAGACAGAACGTAGGTTTAGCACTAAGTCTTTTCAAAAGAAGGTATATAGTGTTGATAGATTAACCTCCTATTGGCAAAATGAATGGTGTTGGTAGCTTAACTCGAATGATTGTTGGCAAAATACTCTAGTGGAAGATTACCACACACTGAATGGGGCATAAGTGGATCATCTTTATTAGCACCACAAACAATTCCAAAATAACTATCTTATCTGATCTACGACAAGAGAATGACGATGAAGACCGTTTTATTGCATGTCACATGCAATCTCCCTCCAGGCAATTTGAAGTGCTTTGGAGGCAATGTCAGTGCTAGGTTTGACTTATAAAGAAATGAATGGCAGGTACACAAGATGCATGCAACGTAGCAGTATTACGCCAATTGATATCCTGGAACAGTTGCACTCCACTAATCAGATTTCCATGAGAGTTGAACTCAATTAGTACAAATAAATCAAGCAATTATAAATATAGATATAAAATCAACCCAATCACCTTTACATTCTTCCATTCAGATGATTTTTAAAAAATGAAAAATTATCAGAATAAATAAATATGTAACATTAAATCCATTACACTCACCGAGTCATACACATTTTCATTTATGTCATTTTTAAATTCCAGATATTATCTGTTGACAGATACTTGTAATTTCTACACATTATCAGGAAATACAACAGCTATTCTTCTCAAATATTAATTCACATATATATTTTTTCTCACAGCTAGAACAAAAATGCCACTCTGAACTTAAAGCTCCATTCCTATACAAAGTACTCGCGGTCCACATTGATTGCAGCAAGATTTTTTTTCCTTATGTGCAGTGTAGATAACAAGACAACTGTATAACAGGATAACCGGATCATAAATTTCCAATCATAATGTTAAAGGCATGACTGTCTGGAGAACTAGCCAAGTCAGGTCATCTCAGTCTTTTGTTCAGTATGACAACACAGCAAAAGAACAGGTGGTAGAAGGGCAGGCGGGCTGTGATCTTATAGTCATAACACATGTCTAACATAGAAAAGAGCAGACTGGAACAGCTCTACAGAAAACAATGTACAATGTGTTTTATGAAGAAACTGAAGAGACAAACTGCTTACTTCCAGCATTTTACACAATGTTAATTCAGCCTCCCCCTACTCAGAGTGGTTAACAATGTTTTTTTTACGAAGAAATTGAAGAGAAAGACTGCTGACTTCCAATGCTGGTCCTGATTTGGCTCGGGAGAGTCCGCTGGACCTAAAGCAATAATCTTGTATTGTATTGTATTGACTTCCAATGTTTTACACAATGTGAATTCAACCTTCCTCTACTCAGAGTGGTTAACAATGTTTTTTACGAAGAAACTGAAGAGAAAGATGGCTGATTTCCAGTGATTTACACAATGTTAATTCAGCATCCCTTTACTCAGAGTGGTTAACAATGTGTTTTGTGAAGAAACCGAAGAGACAGGCTGCTTACTTCCAACGTTTTTACACAATGTTAATTCAGCCTCCCTCTACTCAGAGTGGTTAACAATGTGTTTTGTGAAGAAACCGAAGAGACAGGCTGCTTACTTCCAGTGTTTTTACACAATGTTAATTCAGCCTCCCTCTACTCAGAGTGGTTGAAAAATAACTCGATCCTATAAAGACCTGCTGAAAACTTTTGTTAAATAGTACTGCTATTTGTATGAAACAAAATGTACTGCGGTCCTTACAGTGATAGATGTAATTTCTTATCCCTGATTTTATTACACTGTGATGACAGCATCCAACATGGCCTGTTGGGTGACACTCGGGTCTTACGTCTTATGTATCAGCAGAGCTCGCTCAGGCAGTGTCAGGCAACAGGCCATTAGGGATGGACAGATCGATATATTTCTGATTCCTGACTATTTCAAATTTTTTTCCGGGTAAGTCTAAAAATACAAAAAGTTGAGTCCAACACAAGAAGTAGAGAACCAAGCTTTTTTGGTATTGGAATGAAGTACCGCTGACCTTTACCTGTGCTCAAAACTTGTTTATGTTCATCATACAAAGCACAAAATAAAACCCGAAAATCAATAACACAAAGAGAGAAACAATCATACATCAAAATAAAAACACAGAAAAAGACTGTAAGGTGAATGATAAAAATTGTTCAAATCAACCAAATGATTGCTACCACTCTCATAGTCTAAAATAAAGCTACACAAAAATTTACCTAGGATAAACAGAACTAAACTAACTATAAGGAGACAAACCGTTTGTTTCTTTTCGCAGAAAGAAAGGGGCTAAAGTAGTTTCTTTGGGCTAGACTACCTACTCCCTGTGCTTTAGTTTAATACCCCTTTTTTTTTTAAACTCCATTTATCATTATCACAGCAGACACTTTGGTCAACTAAGTTCAATTATACTTTACTTAACTAAACAAAAATAAAACTTCATCTGACATTCAAAACATTTTCAATAACATCACACTTGCAGTATCAATTCCTCTGATAAAAAAACCAGCTTTCCAAATTTAAGATTCCCCAAGCAACTGACAGCAGTGAACAAACAGCAGCCCAATAACTGACGCAATTGTTGACACTGTTCTTTTATACATTTCTCTCGGGTTGCTCACCCTGCCGAAACCCTAACCCTATGCAAATGCGTATATTCCACCTGATGGCAAAAGTTAAAAGACCTGGATTTTCTGCATCACTGGCATAAAAATCAGTGAAAGACACAGAATTGCAATTTGGCACCAATCGCGATCTCACCCTCTGTCCAATCAATATCTGTGGCTCATATTGCCAGCACATTCATCAACAAGCCTTTTGACTCAGATGTAATAGCTGGTGTGCAGTTCAGGTTTCAAAGAGCAGAAAGGGAAATTATGGTTTATTTATAGAGCTTGAGATCAATTGACTTCCATTAGACATTCTTTTGACTACTACGTTCCGGCTGCAGCCCAGTCCAGGTTTCAAAGCAGCAGAAAGGGGAATTATAGTTTATTTATAGCCCTTGAGATCAGTTGACTTCTGGCCCAAACCAGCACCCGAAATGCAAATATTTCTAATATTTGTGGGTGGGGAATGATGAGGTTTTGGATGTGATGGGAGAGGAGTTAACAGGACTGGATCAATTCAAGGAGCATGCAGATCTAGGATCATGTCGAGATGAGTTGGAATGTTTATGTTCAATCATTGGAAATAGGAAAACAAATTCAAACAGCAAACACAAAAAGATCACCCATTCACTTACAAATGTACACAAACCAAAAACTTCAACTCCTTTAGTTTATCATTCTTATAACGTTTTTCCAGCTCCAGAGCAGTTCAAAGCTTTGGTCGTTACAAGGTCTAACTCAAGCTGCCTGAGGCGCCCACTATGTTGTCTTAGTCGCACTGTCTGACATCCTGACAAATAAGCACAATCATGGGCAATGGGGGATGGAGGAGAAGAAACCTAGTGCTTGCTGGGTGTATTTTATGAAGCTAGCACTTTCATATCAAGGACATGGGTGTCAGGATTCTTAAAGACCCTACTCAAAAGCAAAACAAGACAATTATAACAAATAAATTATATATTAACCCTTAGCCTGCTGACATGTTTTTCCTGCTCTGTGCTAAAGAAAATTTTGACTTACGATTAAAAACACACATGCCTTATTATATATGCCATTGTTGCTAAACTATTACACCTATATATATAAGTATATAACAAATGAAAGGAAATTGAATAAAGATTCCAAAGAACAGACACAAAAAAGTGTAAGATTGTTGGTTTGTACAATTATGGGATGGAAAGTTAGGGGCATGAGCAAACAAATTCACTCTCTCAACTGCACACCCATTCTTGAAGTCATACGCAAAGAATTGCAGAATAGAAATAAGATTTATTACCAAAAATTATGAGAACCAAAATGGACTGTAATCAAAGCCTGATAAATACAGAAATAGTCTGTGTAAAAGGCAAATAATATTATTATAGATCTAGTGAAAATAAAGGGTTTTTTCACCTACCATCGTCTGCTAAAGATTGTAGACAGCGATCTTCTTCGTCCGAATCGTAGGCCCCTAATCCCTCCCTCCAGCCTCCGTCAAATAAACATCATCACCCGCATCAAAATCTTCATCCCCACTTTTATCTTCAAAGTTTTCTTCCTCAAACATTTGCGCCACCTCTTCTGCCGTGTAGATCTATGTTCTGCGTGCCATAATGGCGACGAACGAGGCGGAAAATTTCGCCAGCAACCCGCAACAAGTGCTTCGACTGTGGCTTTGTGTTTGAAAATTACCTCTAAACCGGAAGATTTTTCTTTCCAAAACATTACAGTTGAAGGGAAACAACTTTTGTTTCACAATCATGACCAAGGATTTATTTTATAAACGCTTTTACCTCCCTTCCGTACAACGTACGGATACATCGCATTACGATGGCGCTAGACACCCCGTGCTACGTACGTTGACAGCGCAGCCTAAAGGTTAAGGAAATGGACAATAACCAACCCTGAAACATTTTGTAATTAACAATTCAAACAACAACACATTTTGTTAATTTTGTTGCAAACCAAACCATCACACTTTACAAGCGCAAAATCCCCCAAAATATGGAGGACTGCAATTAAAGCATACTTACAAGCAAAAAGTTCACTGTTGCCAACAGCATTGACAAATGAAACATACTCCAAAGGAGCTTCGAGTTGGAAGTTCGCACCACTGCGACGAAAACTGCGAAGGAAGTCCTAGGAAAAGGCACACAAAATAATTACAATGCCGCACATATCATTGCTAATGTATTAACAGGATAACAATTAACCCAGCTCTTTCACACTTACTCCTTGTAAGGGGTGATACCTGAGATTTTCCACTCTGTTTGTGGAGACAAATTCTGATTCTGATACATGTCTTATCA
The DNA here is from genome assembly GCA_036898135.1 of Oncomelania hupensis. Taxonomy (NCBI): domain Eukaryota; kingdom Metazoa; phylum Mollusca; class Gastropoda; order Littorinimorpha; family Pomatiopsidae; genus Oncomelania; species Oncomelania hupensis. The sequence goes on from CM072518.1 coordinate 38,636,248, forward strand.
CTCTTTATTATTCAGAGCTCGCGTAAAGTGAGTCAACAGTGAAAACAAAAAAGTAGCATTCACCGTAGACCATTTCTAGGGATAAAAATTTCAATATTTATAAATTTGTTAAAAATCAATGTTGACACCTAAAATTTCAGTATGTTGGTACGGCATGCAGTAAACCTATATTTATGAGGAATTCATGCAGTTTCAAAGCATTCAAAAACAAAATTCATTTATTTGTAGATTCAGAAACAAAACAACCTGGGGCTAACCAAAATATTTACCCCGACTTGCCACAGAAGTTAAAACATCAATACGTAGACAGATTGAAGCAGTGGACAAAGGCGTCAAAATAAAAGGAACAAGCAAGAAACAAAAACACAACAAACACTGGGAAGACAAATTTGCAGAGCACATAATGGTAAAAAATGACTACATACCTCATCAATACTGTACAAAGAAGCGCAGGAGTCTGCCCTATAAATAAGAAAATAAATATAAGTAATAATTAGGTGAGAATTAGTGGATAGGAGGGATGGGTTAGGTGGGTGATGAAGCAGAGAGAATGAGAAAATGAGACAGAGTAATGCGTATGTATGTGTATAATATATATGTGCATGAGTGTGTGTGTGTGTGTGTGTGTGTGTGTGTGTGTGTGTGGGTGTGGGTGTGTATGTGGGTGTGTGTGTGTGTGGGTGTGCATGCGTGTGCTTATCAGAGAACACAAAACATACTCTAAAATAAAAGCATATTCAATTAAGCACAGAAAATTGTGTTATTTAAATCCCGAAACTCGGTCACTCAGCAAATATCAATCAAAAGTTGATAAATTATACATTCCAGATCCAATGATTTAGAACTAATTAATTGCACAAAAAAAATCAATGCTTATACAATATTATAAATAACGTGTCTGGCTAATATCATAAAGAACATTAGTCCTACCACAGCAATAACAGCTACTAAATACAGTGGAGTCCACCTATAACGAACCTTGGAATAACGAACACCCGCGATTAGCATACTACTATCCATTTCCCGACACACTCCCTTCTTTGTCTTACTATTTAATCCCTTCCTATAACGAACAAATCCAGCTAGGCAAATAACGAATCTCCGCTTGTAACGAACCCTTTGTGTATTCCCTTGGCCTACTTTGCCTCAATTGGCTCATCGCCAATAACGAACAGCAGCAGATCGTTCGTTGTTTAAAATTTACGTCCCCCAACACCTAAGGGCATATTGGGGACGACAGCAGCAGAAGCATGCCAGTTCGTACATAGGTCAACCAGGCCATGAAGTCATAACTGTCATTGGCTGCTATAAATAGCCTTGAATGAAGTCATTGTTGATAAACTTTGTAGGCCTGGATTGATCTACGTACTGTATGTTGTGATGTGTACTCATCACCGGTGTGTACTTCCGTTTACAGTACAAATCTCTACAGCGAATCCCGCTTGTAACGAACCCGAAATCCCCCCCCCCCCCCTTGAGATTCGTTATACCCAGACTCCACTGTATACTATTCCTGCAGAGCTTTCGTGACATTTTAAACATTTCTTTCCTTTTTCTTCTTCTTCTATTGCCGCAAGATAAATTAAAATCCTACACCTTAAAATACTGAAAATAATAATAACTTCTAAAAACATTGTCATGATCAAATTCACATTAATTTAGGTAAATGTAAATTCCCACAAACATACAATGAAAATTCTACACAACAATGCAGCAGTCAAAAGTCCTTTTTTATAATAAAATCTAAAGTAAGTAAATAAATAAATAAATAACAACATAAATAAATAAATAACTACATAAATAAACTCAACATTAAAAAAATATATTTACACATACACTAATAAGCAGCACACACACACACACACACACACACACACACACACACACACACACACACAATCTACAAATGTATTGCCTCACAAAATGACATGAACAAAATAATGCAGAGACATGACTGTACAAATAGGATTTTGAACACTACCAAAAGCAACTCATTACATCAAGCATAATCCTGATAAGAAACTCTATTGATATCATAGCGAGAACCCTATATATGCATAAAAACCATATCTTTTTTGTCATCGAGTCAGTGAATCACAAAATATTGTTATTAATTAATGAACGAATTTATTGAATCATTTGAATATTGCACTTTTCCAGCTCAAGAGTTGCTAAAGGCACTGGCTGACACAGGATCTAACTCAAACTACCCAAGGCACCCCCATTGCTGCACTGTCTGATGCCCAGATGCATTGCTGGACGACCATCAGGATCTTTATGTCCATGCGATGGAATGCATTAGTACAGTGCACAGGCTAGACCTTGGTTTGTACTCTCATCCAAAGGTGTGAACTATAAATTAGACAATAGATTTCTACTCTTCTACACAGCAATACTGCTTTATAAGTTTCCACAAAAAAAGAAGATAACATTTAATAATAATAATATTAATAATAATAATAATAATAATAATAATAATAATGATGGATGCTATATATGCGCTTTTTCTCAAATCACCAATCAGGTTCAAAGCGTGGCGATCAGTTCCAACATACATGCTCACATGTTACACCCCCTCTCACACACACAACAAACACGTACATATAACTCTAACATGTGGTGTAAAGGCATGGAGATCGCTATTATAATATGGAAAGGAAACCGAATGTTTATTTGTGTAATTTTAGATTGATAGCATCCAATACCATTATCGAAGGGAGGGAGAAAACCAGAGTCCCAGGAGAAAACCCTCGGTGACCTCAATAGTCTCGTACCTAAGTCACATAAGTTCACCCCTTCGACATTGGAAACTGGTGACTAAGCCACTGCGCCATGAGGTCCCCCCTTTATCAGTGATTACAAAATCACGTTTCAGAAAAATACTCGGTGATAAGTTCCTTAATTTTAAAATGCTGCACTGGTGCAACTTTGGAACAAACTGCCCCACTGTCCCTGAGATCAAATTAAAGTATTCATTCAGGGGCCAGTCTTAGGAACATGAGATGAATGGTAGACTTACACCTCTAAAATGATGTATGTAACAGAGGTGTAGGTTTCATATTTGTTCTTCACCCACTCATAAAACTGGCCCCGGAAGACAGCTAAAAACACACCTGTTCATAAACTGACTGCAAGGGTAAAATATTCAGATTTTTAAAAAAGGTTATTTGCTAAATTTAATTTTCTTCTGCATTGAGCATGGACTGAACACAAACCGCAAACTCCACATCAACTAAAGTAAAACAAAAACAGGTCAACAGTGAAATACTGGACCTAATGTGGCAATGGCCCTAAAGCAGATGTTAAATTAAACAGCAACCTAACTGATTTCACATATTAATGTAACAACATTTAAATGAGCAAATAAGGTGACAGGCCATTGCAGCAGGGTTCCAATGCAACATTTACATAGCACCATAATGGCAGCATAATACCATGATATACCACTGTATTATGTTTCTAAAGCAAAATTTATTACCAACACGCCTTCAACCATCATTGGTGATATGGCAGGCAAGGATAACCAGCACAGGAAAGTAGGGTAGGGAAATAACTCAACACTGAACCCCCAGAGCAATCATACAGCTAAGATGGATAGTGTAAATGGCCACATTTACCTCGCCCACCATGGGATTCGAACCTGGGTCACCAGTGATTACACCATTTACCATGGTTCTAAATGAAACATTTTCATAACAAAACATCTTGATATACCATGGGAGCATAACACTTTTAAATAGCAACATAACTGACTGTATACTACTGTGAAATGATTCTAAAGTGAAAAATTAAATAGAAGCTTACTGAACACTGTTTCAACATTCTAGTTCAAGACATTTATAACTTAGCCACACAAACCACTTACCCAGACTCAACAATAGCCACAGGCCAGGTTGTCACACTAACAAAGAGACCCAATGGATTTATTGATAGCTAGATAGAATGAGAACTACCATCAAAGAACACATACAGATAAAAGGAGAACTGAAACAACAATGAGACACAATTGGATACATACACTAAGAGAATGCTCATATAGACAAAAGAAGACGGGTTTATTTGGAGAAACGAACAAAATCTTAAACACATACACGCACAACGTCACACGCATTCACATAATGTTTTTACATTATTATTATTATGAATATTTATGCCCCTAATTTAAACTTAGCTCTAGGCGCTTACATGAGTAAAGAACAAAACAAAATGAGGAAAACTCATTAACTATTAACAGTAACCTTAAAAACTAATGACTCTAACACTAACACACACACACACACCCACACACACACACAACCGTGTAGAAACGCCGTTATGACTTTCATGAAACTCTAAATACGTTATTTTGACATTTTTACAAATTTGTCCATTTTTTTAAGCTAACCCTAACCCAAACTCTAAACCTAACCCTAAGCCTAACACAGCCCTAACCCTAACGGAACACTGTTTTGACATCAAAATAATGGGGTTCGTCAAAAGAAAGTACGTAGACGGTAGAGGTTCAAGTGTATGTCAGAATAAAGACGTTTCTACCTAGCCACACACACACACACACACACACACACACACACTCATGCGCACAGACTAACATGTGAACTATGACTTTGTAGATCTGTTTCATCGATTTCAATCGGTAGAAGGAAAATAATGATTTTTAAGAGAGGATTTAAACAACTGAATTGAAGATTAATTTCTGAGAGAAAAATGCAGTTTGTTCCAAAAAACAAGGACCCTGATAAGAGAATCGCATCCATTGAACTTCCCATGCACTGTGCAGGGGTAATATATAAAAGTTTGTGATAGGTAACAAAAATAACAGAAAGATTGACCTAAAAAATCGCTGCTACACATTGAATAAACTGACAGTGCTCAAAGTCTTGTTGTGGGTGGTAAATTGTGCTCATTAGAAAAAAAACTCTCACCTCCGATGACACAACAATCAAAACAGCCCATTGTAAAATCGAAACTCAACATTTTGTGCAAGTTACAAGAGTGTACAAAAACGTTGAAAGAAGAATAAATTACAAACACAAAGACTGATCATCCACTTCACCCAAAACCATTTCTATCACCACAAATGAGACATAAAAAAAATGTATTCATCCAAGAATTCAAACAACCCAACATCCAAGAATTCAAACAACCCAACTGTTTACGTTGACAATGACTGCTCTGATCCTGCTCCGATCCTCGATCTGTGGCATGCCGCAAGGATCGGTTTGGGGTCCCGTCCTCTTTGTTCTCTACAAATCCCCTCTTTCTGGCATCATCAATTCTCACTCTGTCAATCATCATTCCTTTGCAGACAATACACAACTTCATAAACCTTCTGACCCACAGGGTCTTGGCATTACAATAAATTTGATGCAAGAGTGCATCTGTGATGTCAAGTCCTGGATGACGTTCAACAAATTAAAACTTAATGACGAAAAGACAGAAGCCATAATTATTTAATCTCCTCGCAAAACAACATCTCAGCTTCCATCTTCCTTTGTTGTTGGTAACTCTATTGTCCAGTTTTCTGATTCTGTCAAAAACTTGGGCGTGATTTTGGACTCCCACCTGGCTATGCAAGCTCACATTCAAACTCTAATCCGAAACCTAAACTTTGAACTCTGTCAAATCAACAGCATCCGTCACTTTCTGTCTGCCAAAGCCACTCAAACACTTGTCTCAGCTTTTATTCTCTCATGGCCTGACTATTGTAACTCTCTCTTCTGTGGTTGCCCGGACTATCTATTGCAAAGACTTCAAAAGGTTCAAAATAATGCCACCCGTCTCATTCTTTGAATTCAAAGATTCCAAGATCTGCCCACACAACTCATCATCTTAAACCCCTACACTGGCTTCCTATTGAACAAAGAATTGAGTACAAAATTGCTTGCCTCTGCTTCAATGCTCTCTCTTCATCCGGCCCTTCTTATCTCAAAACGATGGTGAACCCCTATATACCCTCTAGAACCCTTCGATCTTCTTCTGCCCAAAATCTCTGCATTCCACGAATGAACAAATCTTTTAGTGAACGCTCATTTTCATTTTCTGCTCCCACCGTCTGGGACTCCCTTCCCATGTCTCTCCATTCTTCCCAAACATCTGCTGCCTTTAGTTCTGGCCTCAAGACCCATCTGTTCAAACGTTCCTTTGATGACACCACAATGTAAATTCGTGTTAAACTCTGTATAAGTGTGTGAGTGTGTGTGCGCGTGTTCATATTATCTCATGAAATTTGTATGTTTTGTTTACCATGTTTTATATTGTTATTGCTCAGCCATTTTAGTTCTTAGAAGCATCTTAGGTGAATGTAAAGCGCTCTGAGCTTTCATTAGAAAGGGCGCTATATAAATTATTATTATTATTATTATTATTATTATTATTATTATTATTATTATTATTATTATTATCATTATTATTATTATTATTAACTAAATCAAATCCAACAAAAAAACAACTGAAGACCAAACACAAAGTGCTTCAAAATTACTAAACCTGCATGGGAGCGGCCTAGCACACTGAGGATGTGCTTGTGTCAGTGTTGAACTATGTCCAAGTAGGACAGAAACAAAAATCCAAGATTCTGAGTCTGTTGACAGACATCTAAGCATCTAAAAACACTGCCGAGTTTCCCCAAGTCTCAACCATAAATCCAAGAAATTCACAAACAGCTACAAAGAATACAAAGTTTCACATGTCTTTCTAAATCTAGATAAATCAAGACATTCCAAAGTCTGTGCCAGAAATCTAATAATCTAAAAAGAAGTGATCGAGAGGGATATAAAGAATCCAAAATAAAAAGTAAACCTCAATAAAACTGACAAGTAATCTGCATCAAGGGCCCATCTGCAGTCCGCTGGACCCTATAAACATTGATTATTTAATCTAAAGGACCCATCTTGAAGTACTCCCATAGCAGGACACGTTTATTTAATGTTTACATTTGTAACAAAAATGGCGAGAGGGGTACATTATGGCAAGGGAATGACACAATGGTATACCGGTAAGGTAATGAATGGTAAAGAGGTGCTTCCCGTTTTTGGTGAGAGAGGTATCTCCCTTTTTGAAGAGGCAGCTATGTAAGTGTGGTGGATATCTTCTTTCCCCCACTTCTTTACCTTCCCCAGTTCTCAAGAGAGCCAGACACACCCACCCACCCACCCTCCCACCCAAGGTAGGGTGGACGAGAGTGACCTTTCTCGTTTCTCTCACGTGCACAATGATGCAGTAAACATGGCACTGGTATGATATAGTGACATTAACTCCCCGAGCTTGGGACAGAGTAAACATGAAGTGTTATTTCATTGTCTTTAAATAGTGCTTTTCCAGCTCAAGAGCCGCTCAAGGTGATGGTCATCAACCACCTTCTAAACACTGTTATCACTTAACATTCAAAGCTTCAACTGTTTTACCTTTTGCTTACACCACTGAGCAAAATGTGGCAACTGGGGCATGGAATAGTGCATACATTTAAGTGAGGTCTGAAGGGTAGTGGGGATTGGGCAGGATACTGAGCATACATGGCTATAACATAAAGTCTTGCATACAACATTGAAGGAAATATGTTACTAAAATTTATTTGAGCAAAGCTTGTATGGGATTCAAAGAGCACAATTTAGTATTGGATTACATTTCATACCGTGTTAATGTTTTCCAAAGCTGCGCATGTGTTTTAAAACTGTACCCAGACCATTAATGATCATGTTAATACCACAAATAATGTTTCAGCTTACCGTTAAGAATTTTAAAGCATACACACTCTAATAATATAATAAAAATATACACTGAATACACAAATTAGTTACAAAAATAAACACCAACAGATCTCTTAATAAAAGGCAGAGTAACATTACAATCTTTTTATCTCTTAACAGCAGCAGTTACATAGCTTATTCTAGGATTTTGAAGAAGTGGGGGCAGGCCCCGCTTCCTTGAAAAAAAGGGGGGGATTAGGCCCCCCTCTGACCAAAACAGTGGGGGCGTCTTCTCGGCATATATAGGGTGTACACACAAACAAATATCCATACTTGTTTTCTCCCGTGATGTTCCCGGATAAACTGTGAAACAGTCAAGTGTCGCATTCTCTCCAAACAGTAAGTACACACAAATCGCAGACAAAATATATCACAAACTGGTATCTGTAACCTTGCTTTCACAACTGTTGCATAAAAGCTCTGCTATTTTAGAAGATCAGTCATGGGAAAACAGTGTGACTGTTTTCTTCACAGTTCCTCCACTGAATTCGAAGTCAAAAAGCGTGCGCTTTTTCGAAGCCATTCTGATTCTGATTGTAAACCAGTTCCAACCGGTCAGGTTCATCAATGCCACACTCAGAAGAAAGGTGACTTGTCAAAAAGAATAGCATTGGCCAATGAAAATTTGAGACACATCGCATATACAAGAGAGCAACTTCCGTTTAACTCCAGTTTCCGCTACGCCCTAGCAGACGACAGAAACGTCACAGTAAAGCCCGCTTCGATCAAGACCTGTAGCGGGATATTTCCAATCTCCGCGGGATCGCGAACGCGCTCATCGAATTTCTTTGCAGGAAAAAAACTTTTTGTGTGTGATCCCGCACATCCCGCGCCCTAGAATAAGCTCTGAGTTATATCTTAATAGCAGCAGTTATATCTTAACAGCAGCAGTTATATCTTAACAGCAGCAAGCTAGTTATATCTTAACAGCAGCAGTTATATCTTAGCAGCAGCAGCAACAACAACACAGTACGACGAAAGCAAAATTTCAGCACCTGTACTGTCATGCATAGATTGAAACAACAATAAGTCTGAGATTACACCGTGGACAAAACCACCTATGACAACGCATTTTGAAATGAGATAACTTGGACAATTTGTTATCGCCGCTCCATGCATGGGACCACAAAATTCTGCTTACAGGTTTAGAGTGTCGTTTTTTTTTACATCCAGAAAATGTAGAAAACAATATGCAATAACAAAAGACATATGAATTGCTGTGTACACTAATAAGGAATAATATTAAAGTTAATCAGCTATGTTAAATATTAAAATGTGGCAAGGAAATATCAGGGGTGCAGAAAGCCAAGAAAAGGAAGTCAGGCAAAGTCACTCGCTTGCAGTATCTCGCGCTAGTCCGTAAACCATCTTCAGGCAAAGAGAACACAAAACAGTTGGCGAAACTTGAAAGAATAATTGAAAATAGAATGGGTGAAGGGACTGGACAGCATCAAAGAAGGTCGTCATTTGTGTGTGTGAGCTACAGTACTTATGCCCCCCCAGCCCACCCCAAAGAGGATTTTTTTTTTTAAACTTGCATTTAGCCACTGGGTGAGAGCTTTCAGTACACCTGAATACTCAAAACTAAAATAAGCGTTACCAAAAACAAATTTCCTTTCCTACCTTGATCTGCTTGTACCCAGCAGATACTGCACAGTGAACATGTTGTCCACGTCACACTGGTTAATCTGCGTCATGCTGTTGCTTGCTGCTTGCGCCTCCACCCTCTTGTTCTCATCGCTCGGCTAGAACAAACAAATACAGCCAAGGTAAGGAAAACAACATCATAGTTATATGCCCAACTGAAAATGTCACTGTACTTCTATGTTTAATTTGTTCTCACAAGGATGTACTTCACGTTGCAGCGCAGTTCTCTAGTCTGCAGTATGCTTTCTACCATTGTATATTGATCAAACAAAAACAAATAAATTAAGAAAAAGGTGAAAGGGTAAGTGTGGGGATCAGAGAGGGGGGGAAGGGGAGTGGGGTAGGAAAGAAGTGGGGGGAGGGGGTTGGGGGTGAATAACAAGAAGTTTGAAAAGTAAAAAATTGTATCAATTTCTTTCCTTCTTTTCAATTTTCTTTACTTCTCCACATAGAATTCTAAGGCATAATGGCCACACTGGTGAGACTTCTTAAATATGTGACCATGTTTCATCTTCCAAGATGGTGCATGCAGGAAGTGTTTGAGTAGCTGGCATTCACTGGCCTAGGTAAACAGCATCAAGATCTCATTGAAGTTTAACGTCTACACTTGCGATTGACGATACGGCAGATAGGACTTTGGTCTATATTATCTGCCAAAGATCTCAAACTTATCGATGGAAAATAACAGAGTGTACTAACGTTTTGTGTTTTCCACTTATCACGAGTGGAGACAGCAGGAGCAGTTTTAGGTCGACTGCCAGCTGAGGTGGATCCAGCACTGCGGTGACTAACCGGCCTCTGCTGGTGCTTCTTTAGGTAGGTGAAACCGCCAAACTTGGTTTTGTTCCACCTTTCCACACAAAAAACATAAATAAAGTTGAAATGCATATCTTCAGCAACATTGCAGCATGTTTGTTTGTTTGTTTGTTGTTGTTTGTTTGTTTGTTTTTCAGGTAGATAAAACACCAAACTTGGTTTAGCTCCACCTTTCCACACAAAAAACATAAATAAAGTTGAAATGCATATCTTCAGCAACATTGCAGCATGTTTGTTTGTTTGTTTGTTGTTGTTGTTTGTTTGTTTTTCAGGTAGATAAAACACCAAACTTGGTTTAGCTCCACCTTTCCACACAAAAAACATAAATAAAGTTGAAATGCATATCTTCAGCAACATTGCAGCATGTTTGTTTGTTTGTTGTTGTTGTTTGTTTGTTTGTTTTTCAGGTAGATAAAACACCAAACTTGGTTTAGCTCCACCTTTCCAAACACAAAACATAAACATAGTTGAGATACGTTATTTTCAGCAAGATTTCAGCATGGGTTGTTTCATTTTGTTCTGTGAGGTAGGTAAAACATTAAACTTTCATTTTGCTCCGCCTATTCATTACATAAATAATATATGAAGGGTTGCATGACAAAACGCGCTATACGCCAAAAATAACAAAATCGAGTTATATCCCTTAACACACTCAGCTCCTATGGCTGCAACTGCCTGTAAAAATATTTCTTCACAAAACGCCCTATAACCCTTAATAACGGCCAGTGAAACATGACAGTTCTTTACAAAACGCGCTATGAGCCACGGCTTCTTTTTGACAATATGCTCTATATCCGTTCAGCCAATCAGAACGCCCGAAAGTATTATATCCGGCCACACCTCCAGCCTTGTTGATAATTGTAAACAAAGCGATTTCTTCACCACATTCGATCTATAATCTTAATAAACCGGGCCATCCGTCAAAATTCATTATGGATACCTTTGATGACAGTCTGAAAGATGTTAATTTGACAATTGGAGGGAGTAGAAAACGGAAGGATAAGGCGACACACAAAAAGAAATAGTGAAGCGAGCACGTTACTCCAGTGGTGGCAGAATCCCAGCCATTGCCTACTCACACAACGACAATGCAGATTGCAAAGGCTGCTTGGTAGCAAACCTGACCCCCTCAGACCTTGCTCTAAATCAAGGGAAGTTTTATGATTCCTTTAACAAGGTGAGATCAGCTTTTTGATTGTTGAACATCATTATTACAAGTTGTTCACAAAATTGCGTAACACCTAGGCTAGGAAAGAGGGCGGGGAGGCGACCAATACGATGTGACAAAGAGGGGGAGGGGAGTAGGACATGCGCTACATAGCCTTTCGCTGGATATAATGCGTTTTGTCAAAACAATCAATATAAAAAATGGTCCAGTAAATATGATATCAAACACTGATTTGGTGATTTTTGTTTTTAAGAAAGCTTTAATGTTCTGATGTTTTTAGTATAAGTACAAAAGCGGAATATTTGCTACAAGGCCTGCCTTTAAAAAATGCCAAATATCTCAACTTGACAAATTTGGATATAGTGCGTTTTGTCATGCAACCCTTCATATATATATATATATATAGCTGAAATATGTGCGTTCGGGGTCAGTGCCTCTTTGGACTTAGGCTGGGAACATCACGTGAGCGGATTCGGAAAGGGATGCGACTTGAATGTTCAAACTTGGTGGGTTTTTAAATACTTTTTGGGGGAAGCTTGAGATGAATGGTTGCAAGTAGGAATGGAGTATTTAGATGCTTCTGGCTTTCATTCAATGTTTTTTTTTTCTATACTGACTGCGTTGTGTGAATGCTATTGTCAATGATCATTGTTGTACACTGCGAGAACATTTTCCTTGCTGTTTGTTGGGACAATAAGACTGATTCAATTTTTTTCATTAAAATTATTTTGTGTGTACATATACTAGAACAAACACAGACAAACAGACAGAGTCATAAAGAAACTTAGAAAGAGAATCTTACCTGTAGCGCATTGTGTCAGGCTGGATGCGGCCTCGCCAGTCCACACAGCTGGCCGATTTACTGCGGTCTTTGGAAACTTTGGGGCTTGGCGTTCCACTGCTCAGCTCCTCTCCCACTCTGATGCGATGAGTGGCTAGCGGGGATGAGTACGGGCATGAGGCAGACACAAGAATTGATTTGACATCTGACGGTGCTAGAGTAACAGCCTGGCTGTGACTGCAAAATATCAGTAAAATACAATAGAGCACAAAACAATAGCACATACCTGTCAAGTGCTACGGATTTTTGCGTAGCGCTACGCATTTTAAACATTTTCCCATTGCTACGGCGTGTCACAAAGCCTGCTACGCAATTGTTTAACCCCTTAACTGCCCACCCCCGAACCTCATTCGGGATGATTTTCTGCCTTTTGTGTGCCCAATCCCGAACCTCATTCGGGGGTTATTTGTCAGCATTCTGTAGTCACCCAAGAAGGGAGGTAACCGCAGTAACTGTTGGCAGAGCAGCTAGAAATCTCCAACCAACGGTTCTTTCCCTTTGACCATTATAAATCGCCAAAACCGAAAGTTGCACAATATTTCAAATTTTAGTAATTTCCACTGTTCAGTCATCATATAAAATGGCGGACAGTGGATGATGAGGGGTACTACGAGGTCTGTTTTTAGACAATATTCAGCACTTGAAGTGCTTCAAGAGGTCCTAAATGATCAAGACAGTGATGATGAAGACCTTATCACACAAAATTCATGTGTGGACTTTTCCCTGCTGTGTGTGTTGTGACTTTGTTATTGCTGAGTCTCTACAGCTGTGGATTATGACATGTGATTCCGGACTCACCATCATGGACAGGTACCCTTATTTCTGTGGATGATATAGAAGTAAAGTTGATTTCCAAGTAGTTTATTGATTGCTTGATGTTTGTCCTTTTGTGACACCAGTTTTTTGTGGTGTTCTGCATACATGTCAAGTCTTACGTTTTTTCCGTAATTCTTACGTATTTTCAAGGTTTTTCTCACCTTACGGCGTAAGATGAAAATCTTACGTATTTTTTCTTTTTCCCGACCCCCTTTTTTTTTATACGAAATTTTTATTTTATTTTAATTCGAAATACAGCCTAGGGAAAAAATCTGAGTCACGCTCGCTCGCGATCATGATCTCGGAGGAAATACGGGTCTTGCGCATGCCCATTGCATTTCTATACACTGTTTCCGTCTTGGAGGAAAGATTTCCGTTCATTCAGCTTATTGAAAATGGCGAAATAACCAGCGAAAAAAGCGCGTATTCATTTCGGCAACGCGGTGTATTTTAGATTCTTTTTTCTATTAAGTAATTTGGATTGTTTGGGATTTTTTGTTTGTTTTTTGAGGGGGGGGGGGGGGGGGGGGTGGAGAGAGAGGGGTGTTATTTTCTGCAGTGGATAAAGCACAGTTATGAAAGTTTTTAAAAAAAAATATCTTATTAACTTGCTTGTTTGTATGGTACAGTGTTTGTTATTTAAAAAATGCAGGTGAATTTGCATGTGTTTGCTAAAGTTATTATTATTGTTTTTTGTTTGTTTGTTTTTTTAATTTGTATGTGCGTGTTTACCGTTTTACGCATTTCTTATGGTTTTCGATAGAAAATTATGGTCTCTCGGGCCAAAAATTATGGTCAGAAGCTCCAAGAGCTTGACATGTATGGTTCTGTCATGCATTTTTTGTGTTGATGTGTGTTTTTATGTTCCAAAAATGCCTGATCACAGCAAAAAAACAAGAATAAATAATTACTAAAAAATGTATGTCTTGTCAAATGAAACTATTTTCACTTCATATTGAAGCCAGGGATGTTACAAAAAACATTGCCAAATATCTAATAGATATCTCTTCAAATGCCTGAATTATTCACGTTTTAGTGAACACACCCTCAACAGTCAAATTTTGCTCCGGCATACAGGAAGTACAGATGCGCTTTTCACTACGGCAGTTAAGGGGTTAAAAGTGACGATAATATTTTTTAACCAAGGGGGTTTTCGCGCGAAAGTAGTCTGTTCCGGTCGAGTCCGGTTTAAAGACACTTAGTAAAATCACCGCACTTCCGCAACACGTGTTCGTTCAGAACTTCAGTCTACGATCATTTCTCTTTGATTACTTTCATATTATATTAGCTGCCGTTTAGTTATATTTTTATTAAATTAATTGGTATAAACTTTTGTGCAATGCTAATAGTTCTTTTCTTGGCATTGTAAACCATGTTTTGTGAATAAGCAAATTTTTTTTTTTTTTGGGGGGGGGGGAAGTTCATCTGCTTTTTCTGTGTCAGTGATTGTCTCCCTTGTTTTTTTTTGTTTTTTTTTTATGATTGCCTAGCTTATTTTCTGTCTGTATGTTTTATATATATATATATATATATATATATATATATATATATATATATATATATATATATATATATATATATATATATATATATATATATTTTTTTTTTTTTTTTTTTTTTTTTTTTTTTTTTTTTTTTTTTGCATTTTCACTTTTATTTTGAAAAACGTACATGAAAATGTTTATAATGATAATGGTAATAGCTGAAGTGTTGTGCATTAACAAGATTTTATAATAAATTTGTAAACACATTGGATGTGTGTGTTTATATTGGATGCAGAAGTTTACAGTTTTGTTTCGAATCGCGTGATTCACATTAGTGCTACACCAAACCTCCATTTGCTATGGTTTTTCTGTTAAATTGCTACACCATAACCTGAAAACCCCTTGACAGGTATGATAGCAACACATGCAATGCAATTCAAAACAGTACAATACTATGCACTAAATGATTTTTAGATCTAAATTGGTCTGGCTAACAGCCATGGCCACCTTTCTCCAGTTTTTGATTGTAATTTATGTTGCTTTCGTTTACAATTGACTAAATGTTGTTGTGAGTGTGCATTAACATCTCCAGAATCATGTAATGGCTTCCACTTAAGACTGTAAAACATTTCAAGGTACTGTTCTGTATTCATGTATAAAGCACCTAGAGCTAAGTCCAGATTAAGCACATAAACATCAATAATAATAATAATAATAATAATAATAATAATAATAATAATAATAATAATAATAATAATAATTTATAATAATACAACACAATACAGTACACTACATGAAATGCAATCCAATACAGCATGGATCAATACAAAAATAAAACGCTGTAGAACACTTCAGAGAACTAGAAGTTATCCTTTAGTCCTCAAATCAATACAATACTGCTCAGTAACAATGCAGTGCAACCAGTTTTGCTGCAGAATACCAAAATACCCTGGAGCCAAGATGAGCCGACTGCTCAGTATGCATAGTAGCACACTCTGTAAACAACTAGTACCACAAAAGACATTTTAAAAAACCTGTTGCTTTGTATTAAAAAAAAAAATAAAAAAAGAAAAAAAGAAATTTATAAAGTCTTGATGAAAATTTACAAAGTTTTCCATTTTGCTGACGTCAAATTGCAATAAAAATTCAGTGGCAAACTTCCTTGAGTAAATGGGGACAGTTACCTTTTCAATTTCTCGATGAAAACAAAAAGCAAAAATGAACCACGACCATGAAGAGCAGTTTTAAAATGTTGGAGCATAAAGAGGAGCTAGGCTGTGGCAATGAGCAGAACATAATTATTTCCAGCTTTTCATCATGAAAGAGGAAAAGACTTACAACAGAGGACTGTTGGAGCGGGCCGGGCAGGGCTGGCCAGATGGTGTAGGTAATATAGGCACTGATGGAATGCCCACTATCACTGGCTGACGAAATCCAGGGCCTGCCTCCGGGGCAAGCTGCAACATATTATGATATTCTATAATAATAATAATATGGGTATTTATAATTAAATATAGTGCTTTTTCCTAATCAGTTCAAAGCGCAGTTCTCGCGCACTTATACTTGACGTTAACATCGAAATACCAGGGTGGAGAACAACTGAATCAAGAAATCTCTGAAATCCGGCCGGGGCCCAGGGGCCAAGCCCCGGTATTCGCCCCCTGGAAGAAAATGAATTTAGGCAATTTTGAAAGTAATTTAGGGCCTCTCCTGAATTCAAAAAGCACAAAGTAAACATCAATAGAAACAACAACCAAACAAAAAAGAATGTTTTATGCACATGTCTTTCTAAAAAGTTAAGAATCTTGATTTGTACTGTAGGCCTAACAAAGTTTGAGGTCCACCACTGTTACACACAAACTCCACATTTCCAATTTTACTGGGCACACGTTTGTCTATTTTTTAGCTGTAAACAGGCAAGAATTTTTATAATTTTAGAGATATTTAGGGGTACTAGTAAAAACACCACATCTTAGGTATTATTACTATATTAGTGACTAGTGTATAGATTTAAATGAAATAAAATGCAAAATGAACAGAAATAAATTCTCTTTTGATTATCTACCTTTTTATACTTCTCTTGTCATGTCTTGTTTTTTATTACTCAATGTGTATAAAAAAAACAACTTTAAAAAGTCCAAACAAGCCCCCTCCTCTTCTTCACTTTCATGCCAGTCTGAAAGATCATATGCATGCACACTACTGACACTAATTGTCTAATGTCAGTACCGATCTCTTCCTCCGACTCCAAGTCCATTTCTCTCACTTTAATGTCTAATAAATGGAAGCCTGTAAACTCCCCTTCATCAGTCGAAGAATCCAAACCATCCATTTTAGACACACACACAAGATATTTTGGAAAAAAAATCGAAAAAACGAATGCATTTCACAACATAATAAACCGGAAGTCAATTGCCGGAAGTCTCGCAATCTTTCAAACAACGCGAGAATATAACCACATGGTTGATAGGGACGCTTTTGGACGTTTTGCCTGTTTAGAACTTCGGCCGCTTTTGGCCGCTATGCCCAATAAAGGGTAGCCCCTCAGCTTCTCACACTCGGAACTCAATATTTTTTTCTCGGAAATGCAAATGCCTTCCGCGGAAATCCGCGGATTCGCGGAGCGTTCTCCACCCTGAAATACATACGAAAAGAAATGAAACAAAAACAAGACACTAATAAACTATGCAAAGACATAATACAAACATGAACAAGAATATTAACAAGTCAAATATAAAAGATGAGGGAGGGAGGGAGAGAAGGAGAGCAGCTAAGGAGTGAGAGGAACTGGGAGCGTGCGGTGTGACGGTGGTGGTCTGAATCAAACAAGAAGGAATGATGCTGATGATGGGAGACGAGATCAAACATTTTTAATAAAGAGACAAGTTTTTATTTAAGTTGGACTTGTATGTTCGGAGAGCTGCAAAGAAATAGAGGATGAGAGGTCCAAGTTGAAGGACCAAGGACTGAGAAGGATTGACAGCCTGCAGAGGAGAATAGCGGGATATTTTTAGAATGAGGGTGTCAGAGGAAGAACGAAGATTTCTAGATGGCTTTTAGAAGTGAATGTTCTGGCTGAGGTAGGAATGGGCTAATCCATGGACGCATTTGTAACAGAAAGTACAGATTCTGTAGGTAATCCTCAGAGACACAGGAAGCCAGTGGAGAGAATGTAGTAGTGGTGTGATATGATCAGTCTTTTTCTTTTTGAGAACCAGCTGAGTTTTGAAAATGTTGAAGCAGATGAACAGAAGATGAAGGAGTCCAACCAGAAGAGAGTTACAGTCTAAGCATGACAGAACAAGAGAGGAAATGAGTTTGGCTGTAGCATCAGTGGTCGGATGCTTGCGGACAAGGACTATTCTACGGAGCTGAAAGTTGCATGTTTGACAGATGAATTCTGACATGTAGTGGGTGTTGTCAAGGATGACACCAAGGTTTTTTTTATGTGCAGTCATTTCATTGGAAACTCAAGACTCGTCTCTTTTCACGGCAGTAGCAGCGTCTTCAGGGCTCTGAGCACGTTCTTTTACCATGGAGCTGTGCGCTATACAAGACAATGGATTTAATTTGTGTGGGTCTGGATTGTACACAAAGGACATTGGACTTAACTGGATTGGACAAATAGGACATTGGACTGGACTGGATAGGATGTGATTGGATTGCAACAATAAGCCTACCCTTTCCTTGAACATGGCCATTTCCTCCGACACTGCATCTATGACATTCACCACAGACTCCAGTTTGACCAGCGTGCGGTCCTCATCTCGCTCTTCTTCTACCACTTCCTCTGGCCTGAAAAATGATGGACAAAATGCATCCACAATAATTTACTAAAAGAAGAAGAAAACAATAACCTCATAATGCCCCAAGACAAAAGCACACACTTTGAGCTCATTTAAAACATCCAATTTCATCTCACAATGACGAGAGAAGCCCGTTCTAGCTCACCACCTGAACATTTCTCTCAGGTCACCTTTGATCTTAGGTCAACTGAACTCGCTCACGTAGTGTCAGATGATGGACCATTATGTGCTGCTCTTATCACTGTGACATGAAATCAGATCTTTGTCAAGAGGACCAAACCTGCAAGCTTCGGCACTGAAAACTAAGTGTTGTAACCAACTGCACTACAAGCCACCCAAATCAACCAACAACCGATAACTAATCAGGAACTCACTCTTCACAAGGAATGTCCAAGAGCTGGTGGCCCAACTTGCTGGGAGCTCGTTTTGCTGATTCAGCTCTGGCCTGCTGAGAGAGGTGGGTACCAGGCGCTGGCTGCCGGGTAGTGAGTGCCGATTGGCGAGAAGGGGGTGCTGACTTAATGTGGGTAGGCCTGTTGGCAGACTTTTGATCCTTTCTTCTTTCAAGAAAGAGGTGGTCAGCCGACTCGTAAAACTCCTTCAAGGTTTGCTGGGCAAAGACGTTCTCCTTCTGCTCTTCCCTCTCATGCTCTGGCGACCAAAACAGAGAAAAAGAGTTTCACACAGTCTAAAAGAGAGGAAACTGAGTTTTTGCAAAGATCAACTTAGAAACTGAATTGTATGAAGATCCAAACAGAGAAGAAAATACACTGTTACTACCAGTAAAGAAAGCTGTCCTGGCATCAGATGATACGCCTTAGGCATCAGGTGGACACCTCAGGCGGCTTGAGTTAGATCCTGCATCAGTCAGCGCCTTGAGCAGCTCTTGAGCTGCAAGTGCGCTATGTAAGAATGATTAAATAGATACAATTAATACAAAAATAAAGTCAGAAAAATTGCTTTGCTAGCCTAGCTGTTGCTCAGGCCCCATTTCCTGCTATAGAAACCCATTCATTCCATGTTCACAAGACCAGCTTAAATACCCCCCCCCCATGCCCCCCGACCCCCCCCCCCCCACCCCCCCACCCCCCCCCCCCCCCCCCCCCCACCCCCCCCCCCCCCCCCACCCGCCCCTCCCCCCCCCGCCCCCCCCCCCCCACCCCCCCCCCCCCCCCCTCCACCCGCCCCCCCCCCCCCCCCCACCCCCCCCCCCCCCCCCCACCCCCCCCACCCCCCCCCCGCCCCCCCCCCCCCCCCCCCCCCTCCCCCCCCCCCCCTCCCCCCCCCCCCGCCCCCCCCCCTACCCCCCAATTAATACAAAAATAAAGTCAGAAAAAATTGCCTTTGCTAGCCGAGCTGTTGCCAGGCCCCATTTCCTGCTATTAGAAAATCCCATTCATTCCATGTCACAAGAACCAGCTTAATAACCCCCCCCCCCCCCCCCCCCCCCCCCCCCCCCCCCCCCCCCCCCCCCCCCCCCCCCCCCCCCCCCCCCCCCCCCCCACCCCCACCCCCCCCCCCCCCCCCCTACCCCCCCCCCCCCCCCCCCCCCCCCCCAAGAGCTGAGAACAGAGCAAAATAAGCATCTGTACTGTACATGTGGCATAATTCCACCAACTATACCCACTTGTGTCAGAAGAGGTGAGAATATGCTCTTCCTACCACACCCTTACTGCTTGGAGGATTGTACCTAATAAGGATCGAATATGTCCAAAGGCGCTTTCATTAACTCCATTTCTGTTTTCTTTTGGCGAGGCTACCTACTCCTTGTGCTTTTGCATCTAATTTTCTTTAACCTCTCTTTGAACTGGTAACCAAAGCCAATAAATTAATTTCTGTACTTTCTTACCAGGAAGGTGTCCTACCAGAAAAGTGTCTTACTAAGAATGTTTCTTTACAGGAATCTGTCTTACAAAGAATGTGTCTTAACAAGAACGTGTCTTACCAGCAACATGTCTTAGCAGGAATATATCTTACCGGGGTGGTTAGTGTGCTGCGCATGTTGAGAAGCGGCTTTTGAGTAGCTGGAGACGATATCTTTGGTGAAGAGTTCCGGCATTTCTGCGTGGTCGTGGGCAAAGTATCGCACGTCATTCACCGTGCCACTCCGACCAACAAAGTTCAAACGGTCTGAAATTAAAAACAACTCACAGTCACACAGTCATAGTTAATACAATACATATTAATATTAAAATCTGTATGCCTCAACAGCCTCTGGGGTCAGCGTTGTATTCATGAAGTGCCCGATTACTGTCTCTATAAGTTAGCTGCATTCCACCACAGCCCGATAGCGTCAAAAGCACTATTGCTTCACGACTCCCCCCCCCCCAACACACACATTTTTTTTTAAAGTAACATTCCTGATAAGTTTAAATAATGTATGCTTATAGTAATACCACGAAAGCACTTATATTTTCTACAATACTACTACGATAACTAAGAGCTTTGAAATCAGTCTGCCAAGTTGGTACAAAGACATGGCACTTACAAAACTCCAATAATAGCTAGAGGCCTTCTTTTATTTTTTTTTCTTGTTGTAAGTGTGAAAGGATAATAGCTGATGTATAAATGTCACCAGATAGATCCCAGCCTATAATAAGGTTTTTGGCAGAGCAACTGAAGTGTCAAGTTGAATAAGAAGGAGTGTGTCGGATGAAGAGCACAAGTTGCAAGAGGGAGTGTAGCTTTGGATATCATCGGACAGGTATGAAGGAGCGGAGCCATGGAGACACTTGTAATAGAAAAGACAGATTTTGTAAAGCCAGTGGAGTGAGCGAAGAAGTGGGGGTGATGTGGATGTGGTCAGATTTGTGTAGCTAGCACTTCCCCGTCTAGGACATGAGCATCAGGATCTTTAAAGTTCATGCGATGAAACATGTGCATACACAGACTAGACCTTGGTATATACTCTCATCCGAAGGAGTACTTACAAATCTCTTACAAATGACATCGGGTCCACAAGCCTGGTTCTCACTGAAATTCTAGCATGTCTGGTTTATTATAGGTTTAGACTGGTAGGTAGAGGCGATACAAAATAACATTCAAAATATTATTTATTTTGCGTTTTTGTCAGGGTCATTAAACTTGTAAAATGGATGATTATTGGACGTCTTACATTGAGTGATTTTAGGACGTTTTGTATTGAGGGATTTTTGGATCTTTAGTAATTCTTTGACACAGTGTTAGTACATGTACGTTTAGTTTATTATGTTATGTTCTTGGTCATATTAACTTAATTTCATAAAGTTCATCTTTGCCAACATTGTCGGAAAATAATTATTCTCTATGATTATTATCATTATCTCTTATATTATTATCATTATTTTCTATAGTGCCGACACTCAGTCGTTGACAAATAGTTGAGCAAATAAACAAACATAAAATTTTCATTGTCTTAAATTGTGCTTCTTTTTTTTTTTTTTCATTTTTTCATGTACTAAATCATAATAACTTCTTTTACCTTCGAGGTTCACACAGCCTGCCCATACTTATCTGTAACTATGACTGTAATCTTTTATAATTTTATGACTAGGAATAATAGCTTGTGCAGAATTATCACAAAATGTTGTATCTATTTCAAAATCTTTTCATATTAACAGTTTATTTCACAGAATAAGGCTAAATGCTTGGCGTGCTCGTTTCATAAATCCTCCAGTACTTTGTAATTGTGGTAGCATATTGAATGTAAATCACTTTATATTTGAATGTCAACAAAATTATAACCATTTTCAGGCTTTACTCATTAGATTAAATAAATTAAAACTACCTATCTCAATCTCAAGTATTGTATATCCAGAAGAACATTCTGATCGGTCATTGAGCTTAATGCTCATAGATTTAATTAGAAGTCATGAATTATTCAATTTCTTCTAATGTTTTGTTTGTTTGCTCATAGATTTAATTAAGTCATGAATTATTCAATTTCTTCTAATGTTTTTTTTTAATTGTTTACAATTAGTCTAGCAATTTTTTTTAATTTACATTTTTTTGTACCTATTTTATTTAATTAAGCATTATTAGTTTCAATAAATATTTATTAATTATTTATTTTGGTATGGGAGGGGAGGGAAGGGGGAAGGAATTATTTATTAATGTGTTTCAATTATTTATTTATTTTTTAAAATAAATAATAATTATTATTAATATTTTATCATTTTTAATTTTATTATTATTATTTTTTTAATTTTTTTTTTAATGGGGTGTGGAGGGGTGGGGGCATGGAGGCCAAATTTCAACTTTCTGTAAGACGCAAAATGACATTTATAAATACTTCGTTCTTCACAGGTGAAGTTGAAAGGTTCCACTGTTTATTTATTTATTTTTTTAAAAAAAATTGTTTCTTAATGGGAACTAATTGTTATAAGGGAATGTATGTTGTTAAAAATGTATGTGTATGTCAGTAGTATGATAATTTTTATGGTTTGATAATGTGGAAAATATCTATGATGTGCGCATGGTAGATTTCGTAATTTGTTTATGTTACATCAGTACAACTTATGTTAATCTGATGAATAAAATTTGACACAACAACGACTGTAATCTATTGATGAAAAGAGAAAGGGTTACATAGCATGCACACGGTTACATCTTGGTATATCTTTCTTTACCAATGATAACACTAAAAGCTGACCCTGCAGGTAAAAGTAGCCAGTCCCTATAGAAGATAAAATGGTGTACAATCTCGAAGGTAAAGCTCTTCAAGCACCAATGAAAATCAGACAGAAAAGTTCAAGTCTTACCAATGATAGTTTGTCCATAAGCCTGGTTCTCATTGAAGTCCTGCCATGCCTGAAGGCTCCGCAAACGAGCTTGTTCTTGCACTTGCCTCTGTTGTGCCTGCAGCTTTACTGTTCACAATAGGCCAAACATAAAATATCAGGCATGCCTACCCTCAATTTGAAGTTTCCGTATTAGCTTTTTCAAATTTCAGTATTACTATAACGATTTCCATATTTACTTTTACTACCTATTGTTTTTGCACTCATCCTTTTTGATATTATGCGAAGAATCCAGTGATAGATTGATTTGCTGCCACAATATTCTTTTTCTTCTCCAAAGCCTCGTAATTCTTCTGTGGGCCTTCCGCATGCCGCTTGATGTCGTTCATATCACCGGCGGAGATGCCAAACTGGTTGGCACAAATGGTACTTTTGAGTCAGTGCTGCCGTGAATAACGAAAGGACACTTTTCCGAATACGAGGCAAAAAATGTCTGCCCCTTGCGCGTTTTTTTTTTTTTTGGAAGATTCAGATTCACAATCACTTTGCTTAGCCATTCATTTGAACGCCATGTTTTAAATTCTGTCTCACGAGCACCGATCTTTACTGCGACTGTGCAAAAACGGGTTCGGCAAACTTCGGTGCCTCTACCGAAAACTTCGATGTCACAGGTCTCCACTGCGACTGCGCATTGCGGCATTAAACCTTCGGAAAAAGGTCATGCGGTGAATTACCACAGGCCAACGATTTCGATTTTTTTTCTTTATCATTTTTTAAAATTTCCTTACCGTAAAACAAATATCCGTATTTTCCGTAGCGCTTGCCGAGTTTTTCAAATTTCCGGAAAAAATACGGAAATTCCGTTCGGGTAGGCATGTCTGAAATTGTTACGTTGAAACGCGAATGATAGTATGGCTGAAGCGTGTACGATAGATCTAATCGTTTCGATTTGCAAAGTATTCAATAATGGAGTTTATTTACCTTTGATTTGAGTTTGCATTGTTGTTAGGAGAGGCTTTGTATAACGTTGATAATTTGCGTTAGTCGATATTAGTTGAGAATCTTCTGGATATGCGTGTTTACTCTTGATAGAAATTTCCGGATGGATATCGAAGGTCGTGAATGTTCCCGGAAGTAGAGAAAATGTGAATGACGTAAGTCAGTGATGACGATCTTTAGTTCGATTGGTGGCAGTGCGTCATTTCTACCACGTACCAAATCGTTCCAGAAAAGAGAGAGGTTATTTAATCGTGAGCCGAGTCGCTGTAGAGAGAGTAAAGTTGTTGATAGTGATTTGGAAAGTTGCTGTGAAAGTTGTTGAGTTGAATTGAGAATTGTATGCAGTGGTTGATGTGTGCTGAATAAAAGTGGAAAACTTCATACGTGGACTTTGTGACTTGTATGCTGTTTGGACGGGCTGTGTGAATAAACGAATCTGAGTTACACCCTATCAGGAATTCAAGCATCGGGGCTGAATCAGATACTGATAGAAAATACCATCATCGAACTGAGTGTAACATTTTGGGGGTCAAGCCGCGATTCACGCCATAGCCAAGGGTTCAACTGCTACAAGCGAGTCAACGTTACGAGAGGCAGTCATCGAGGGTAGCCGCCAACGAGTTGCGTCGAGAGGGGCCAACATACTGGGACTACATCACCGATAGGTTCGGGTTGACTGCAAGGGCATGTAGTCGCTGAAGAGTTGCTTCGTGAGCGAACAACAGATCGGGACTACGTGGCTACCGCAGGACTACGTCGAGGGACAGTCTTGGAGCTACATCGCCAGTATTAGAGAGAGCGACGTACGGACGTCGAGTCTACTTCAGCACAGGAGCGTATACATCAACACCAGCGTGGTGCAGCGTCGCATACGACGAGGACAGCGGGGCCTGCGTCAGCGAAAGCGACTAGTGACAAGCATCAGCGCTACTGCAGAAAGCGTGCTGTTCTAGAACAGTCTAGAAAGGTACAGCATAGTCAAGAACTTTCCAGAAAAAAAAGAACTCTACAGTCAAGAACTTTCTAGAAGAAGAACTTTCCAGAAAAGAACTTTCTAGAAAAGAACTTTCCAGAAGCATCAAGATGGCTGACTTCTGGCAGAAAGGGGTTGAACTGAATCTAAAAGGCAAGCAGCTGACGGAGTACGTCAAGTCTCAGGAGAGAACACGAGAAAGAGAATTGGAAGAGAAGCGTCTAGAAAAAGAAATAGAACTAGAACAGAAGCGTCTAGAACTAGAAGAGCAGCGTCGCCGTGAAGAAAGAGAACTAGAAGAGCGGCGTCAAGAAAAAGAAGAGCAACGACGTCGAGAAGAAAGAGAGTTCGAAGCGCAGCGTCGCCGAGAAGAAAGAGAGATGGACGAGAGACAATTAGAGGCTGAGCGTCAGTACCAGCTGGAGTTGGCGCGTATCCAAAACAATCAGCATGCGCCACAAGTCGTCAGCGACCACATGGCTCCAAAATTGCCAGCTTTCGTCGACGGGAAGGACCAGATCGACAGTTATTTGGCGAGATTTGAAAGGTTTGCCAAAAGCTCTAACTGGCAACCTCAAGACTGGGCGATTCGACTAAGTGCACTTCTGACGGGAGAAGCACTCGACGTCTACACCAGATTGTCGGACGATGACGCTAAAGACTACGACGTCTTGAAAGAGGCCCTATTGCAGTGCTACAACTTTACAGAGAAGGGCTACCGTAAACGCTTCCGTGAATGCCGGCCTAAGTCAGGCGAGACGCCAAAGCAGTTTGTGGAGCGCCTGTCGTCATATCTACACAAGTGGGTGGAGTTATCAGGCGAAACGAAGTCTTACGACAGTCTCCATGACCTGATCGTGAAGGAACAATTTCTCAATGCCTGTCACAAGGACCTAGCGACCCACTTAGAAGAACAAAAGCTGCAGACGCTTAAAGATGTGACTGAGGCTGCTGAAAGATATCTCATCGCTCATGGGAAAACCCTGGGGCCACCCAGCGCGACGAAACATTTTCAGAAGACTGGAAACCATGTGAACCAGATCCAGGGAAGCCAGACGAGCCAGAGACAGACAGACTCCACGCCTCCTCCCAGGGAAGGGCATTCAAGGGGCTGTTTCACCTGCAACGCTACAGACCACAGAGCGGCTAACTGTCCTCAAAACAAAAGTAGCGGACAGCGGAGCAGTACGGACAATTCAGCGGCGGGCAACCGGCAGAGGCGGTTCTCCAATCAACGGCAAACCAGTAGATCTGACCATCAAGTGTGCGGCGGGAGCGTCATTCTTCCGAGTGAGACCGAGCGCACAGCTACCCCTGCGGACGTGCAAGAGTGCATGACCGATGGTCAACTTCTCCTTGCCAACGGAAAATCCATCCCCGTCGTCGCCAGCGCAGCTGTGACCGTCCAGAACATGCCTGTTTCCAAGGGACGCGTTGGAAATCATGAAGTGACTGTTTTAAGAGACTCTGGCTGCAGTGGGGTCATCGTCAGAGAAGACCTAATCGCTAAAGAACAGTTCACTGGCGATTCAAAATGGACACTTATGGCCGACAGCAAATGTGTGAGAGCGCCAGTTGCGAAGATTCATGTCAACACCCCTTTCTACATAGGCGAAGTCGAAGCGGTTTGCCTGAAGAAGCCGCTATACGATTTGATGATCGGGAATATCGACGGCGCGAGACGACCCGACGACCCCGATTCAGAATGGAGTCCTGCCTCAACCCAACGCGTCGAAGTTGTGGAGGAGGATCCATTGCCATTTCCCGATGGAGACCTTACAGAGCTGCTACGGGACAATGTGGTTACTCCGGCTCAGCCCTGCCGACCAGAGGTCGTCGGTGCCGTTACAACCAGGGCCCAGGCCAAGAGAGACAAGACGTCTACGCCACTGAAGGTCGCCGACAACTCTAAAGCTGCCATCGTGGACAGAGATAAGCTGATCCAGCTCCAGGAAGCTGATAGCACTTTAAACAAGTACAGGAACCGCCAAGATCACGTGACCAAACGCAGTGGCACGGTCTATTTTGAGGTGAAGGCCAAGATCCTGTACCGAATCTTCCAGCACCCGAGGGTCAACGGAGGGAAACCACTACGTCAAGTCTTGGTACCGTTACCTCTAAGGCGCCAAGTGATGGAAGTAGCTCACGACTCTATCATGGGAGGTCACCTAGGCATCAGAAAGACGTCAGACAGAATCCAGGCGGTGTTCTACTGGCCAGGGCTTCATGCGGACGTCAGCCGTTTCTGCCGATCATGTGACATTTGCCAGAAGACCATACCTCGAGGAAGGGTCCCGAAAGTACCTATGCAGAGGATGCCTTTGATCGACCGGCCTTTCAAGAGGGTGGCCTTAGACTTAATCGGCGAAATAAGACCTCCGAGTGAAGAAGGTCATCGGTGGGTACTGACTTTAGTGGACTATGCGACTCGGTACCCAGAAGCAGTGCCACTGAAGAAGATTGACACTGAAACTGTAGCAGAGGCACTGGTGGACATGTTCAGTAGGCTTGGAGTGCCTGAAGAAATTCTGACAGACCTCGGGACGCAGTTCGTCTCTGACTGCATGAAGGAGGTCAACAGACTGCTGAGCATCCGGCATTTGACTACGACACCCTACCATCCGATGTGCAACGGGCTTGTCGAAAAGTTCAATGCTACGTTGAAGTCCACCCTGAAGAAACTGTGCAGCGAGCAGCCCAGACAATGGCATCGTTACATCAACGCCTTACTGTTCGCCTACAGAGAAGTGCCGCAGGAGTCCACCGGCTTTTCTCCGTTTGAGCTGCTGTACGGAAGAACCATCCGAGGGCCGATGCACATCCTAAAAGAACTGTGGACGAAAGAAGTAGACACCCCAGAGGTGAAGAACAGCTACCAGTACGTGTTTGAGCTACGGGAGAAGCTGGAGCAGACTCTCGAGATAGCCAGAGAAAACCTGAAGAAATCCCAGGACTGTGGAAAGCACTACTATGACCGTAGGGCTGTGAACAGGAAGTTCAAACCTGGCAACAAAGTGCTGGTGCTGCTACCTACCGATCACAATAAGTTGCTGATGCAGTGGAAAGGCCCGTACGAAGTGGAGACCGTGGTGGGAATCAACGACTACAAGGTGAAGGTCGGCCAGCATTCCAAGATATACCACGCCAACCTCCTTAAGCTGTACGTGGAAAGGCCATCGGAGACTGTGCACGCAGCCACAGCAGCTGTGACCGACGACAGCTTTGACAGCGAAGAACTGTTGGAACTGGGAGACTTCCACAGCAAAGAAGGCATCGATGATGTTAAGCTAGGACCGAGCTTGACGGAAGGTCAAAAGTTGGAGCTCAAGGACCTTATGGGCGAGTTTCCCCACAACTTCAGCGATGTCCCTGGCTCTACAACTTTGGTCGAACACGAAGTCCACCTCACTTCGAATATCCCTGTTCGATCCAAGCCCTTCCCGATCCCTTTCAAGGCCCGTGAATCCTTGAAGAAAGACATCGATGAGATGCTGAAGATGGGCATCATTAGGGAGTCCAGTTCCCCTTACGCATCCCCTGTCGTGGTCGTGAAGAAGAAGGACGGGAGCAACCGAGTATGCATCGACTACAGGAAGGTTAATAAGATCACCGTCTTCGACCCTGAGCCGATGCCTACCGCAGCAGACCTCTTCCGCCAACTATCGGGGAGTAAAATCTTCTCAAAGATTGACCTCAGCAAGGGTTATTGGCAAGTCCCCGTGCGTCAACAGGACATACCAAAGACTGCTTTCATAACTCCTGATGGGACGTACGAGTGCCTAAGGATGCCCTTTGGCATGGTCAACAGCGGAGCTACCCTGAAGAGAGGAATGAGGAAGATGCTCAAAGGGATGGACAATGTCGTGTGTTACTGGGACGACCTGCTAGTCCACACTCGCACCTGGGAAGAGCATCTGCAGACCTTGAGGGAGCTGTTTCACCGTCTCACAGAAGCCAACTTGACCGTGAGACCCAGTAAGTGCATTCTGGGGACTGACAACGTAGACTTTATCGGCCATTCGCTGAAAGAAGGACGAAAGGGGCTTCTACTAGAAAACGTCACCAAGATTCTGAACGCTCCACGTCCCCAAACCAAGAAGCAGGTGCGATCTTTCCTGGGGTTGGCTGGATACTACAGGGAGTTTGTACCAAACTACTCCGCCATCACAGCACCCTTGTCGGACCTGGTGCGGAAAGGCTGTCCAAACCAAGTGCAGTGGGGACCGTCTCAGGAGAGGGCATACCAGACTGTGCGCGACCTCCTTTCGAAGGATCCGGTGCTACGACTGCCTGACACTTCCAAAGAATTCGTCTTAAGAACAGACGCAGCGGACGAAGGCATCGGCGCCATACTGATGCAAGAACACGAAGGGAAACTATTTCCGGTCAGTTACGCCAGCAAGAAGCTGTCCAGGGCTGAGAAAAATTACTCGACCATGGAGAAAGAGTGCCTTGCCATCATATGGGGAATCCGGAAGTTCGAACTGTACCTTCAAGGAGTGAAGTTCGTGCTACAGACTGATCACAAGCCGCTAACTTACTTGAACTCTGCCAAGTTTGTGAACAGTCGGATCATGAGATGGGCTATGTACTTGCAGAACTTTAACATGCGAGTAGAATCTATCAAAGGATCGGACAATGTTGGTGCGGACTTCCTCAGCAGAGTGTGTGAGTAAAGAACATTGACTGTGTGGATGAACTGTGAACATTGACAATATCCAGATAGACCTGAAGATGAAAACCATTGA
The DNA here is from genome assembly GCA_036898135.1 of Oncomelania hupensis. NCBI lineage: Eukaryota > Metazoa > Mollusca > Gastropoda > Littorinimorpha > Pomatiopsidae > Oncomelania > Oncomelania hupensis. The sequence continues at coordinate 38,666,009 of CM072518.1, forward strand.
CTCTTTGTGAATGAACTGAGAACGTTGATAGTGTTCAGACAGGCTGAAATAAGTTTTAATTCTGTACTTTGTGCATTACGTTTCAACGTTGTTGAAAGAAATTAGGTAAATTTCTTCTTGAGTGGGGGGTTATGTTACGTTGAAACGCGAATGATAGTATGGCTGAAGCGTGTACGATAGATCTAATCGTTTCGATTTGCAAAGTATTCAATAATGGAGTTTATTTACCTTTGATTTGAGTTTGCATTGTTGTTAGGAGAGGCTTTGTATAACGTTGATAATTTGCGTTAGTCGATATTAGTTGAGAATCTTCTGGATATGCGTGTTTACTCTTGATAGAAATTTCCGGATGGATATCGAAGGTCGTGAATGTTCCCGGAAGTAGAGAAAATGTGAATGACGTAAGTCAGTGATGACGATCTTTAGTTCGATTGGTGGCAGTGCGTCATTTCTACCACGTACCAAATCGTTCCAGAAAAGAGAGAGGTTATTTAATCGTGAGCCGAGTCGCTGTAGAGAGAGTAAAGTTGTTGATAGTGATTTGGAAAGTTGCTGTGAAAGTTGTTGAGTTGAATTGAGAATTGTATGCAGTGGTTGATGTGTGCTGAATAAAAGTGGAAAACTTCATACGTGGACTTTGTGACTTGTATGCTGTTTGGACGGGCTGTGTGAATAAACGAATCTGAGTTACACCCTATCAGGAATTCAAGCATCGGGGCTGAATCAGATACTGATAGAAAATACCATCATCGAACTGAGTGTAACAGAAATATGCCAAATAAAACACAAGCGTACCAATGCAATAGCTTTTCAGATGTTGTCTAAGCTGGTGGCTTACTTTCATACAGTGTAAGACGTTCAAAAAAGCTGAGGCGGCGATTGCACCCGCCTAAATACAGTCGAGATGTTGTGGGAAGTACCTGTGATTTTATGCAAAGCTTATATCATGAAAACTAATATACTAAGGCCAACCTTGCTTTTGCTGTTGGTGATAGTCAGCCACGGCCAAGTGAGGATTGAAAATGCTGGAAATAGGATGCACTATTTTGTGTTGCGTGACCACGTTCGCAGACTACAACACAGCCAAATCAAAAACAAAACAAAACGAACTGAAATAAGCACCTGGTAAGCAAAAACAATAACGTGATACGAAAAAAAAAAAACTCATCTCATAAAATAAATGATTCAAACAAAACTATATAATACACAAAGAATTCATCTCATAAACAATATGTGATACGAAAAAAGAATTCCCTCCTACACAAAATATTTGATACAACAAGAACTCATCTCATAAACAAATATAAAAAAAAATTTTTTTAAATAACCTCCCAAACAAAACATGTTATAACAAAAAGAACTTATCCAATAAAGCAAATAAGCATTTCTCCATCTATTCAGCCAAAATTTCTTCAGGCACGAAATAAATACTTCGTATAATATTAATAAATTGATAAATCAAGATTATGCACAAAGTGTCAAAAAAATGGTGCACATTAAATGCAAGGGAAAACTGTCTCGGCATCTGTTCTTTATAAGACGCCTTATAAACAAAAAATGCTAATGAAATTCAAGCAAATGAAAATAAAGCTTTAAAAATCTTTCAACTTATATAAAAGCACTAAAACAAAATGGTCAAAAGAAGGGAAAAAAAAAACACTGTCAAACAAAGCATGGTGATGATGATGATGATGATGATGATGATGATGATGATGATGATGGTGATGATGATGATGATGATGATGACAACGATGATGATGATGATGATGATGATGATGATGATGATGATGATGATGATGATGATGATGATGATACAATACAACTTATTGTCCCACAAAAACCTGAAATTTGCCTTTTTGTTGATGATGATGAAGAGAAGAAGAAGATATGAAGGGTTGCATGACAAAACGCGCTATACGCCAAAAGTCAAGTAACAAAATCGAGTTATATCCCTTGACACACTCAGCTCCTATAGCTGCAACTGCCTGTAAAAATATTTCTTCACAAAACGCGCTATAACCGTTACTAATGGCCAGCGAAACATGACAGTTCTTTACAAAACGCGCTATGAGCCACGGCCTCTTTTTCACAAAACGCTCTATATCCGTTCAGCCAATCAGATCGCCCGAAAGTGTTATATCCGGCCACACCTCCAGTCTTGTTGATAAGTGTAAACAAAGCGATTTATTTAGCACATTTGATTTATAATCTTAATAAAACGGAGCCATCCGTCAAAATGTATGATGGATAACTTTGATGACAGTTTGGAAGAAGTTAATTTGACAATTGGAGGAGAAAACGGAAGGATAAGACTACACACAAAAAAGAAATAGTGAATCGAGCACGTCATTCCAGTGATGGCAAAATCCCAGCCATTGCCTACTCACACAATGACAATGCAGAGTGCAAAGGCTGCTTGGCAGCAAACCTGACACCCACAGACCTTGCTCTAAATCAAGAGAAGTTTTATGATTCCTTAAACAAGGCGAGATCAGCTTTTTGATTGTTGAACATCATTATTACGGGTTGTTCACAAATTGCGTAACACCTAGGCTAGGAAAGAGGGCGGGGAGGCGACCAATACGATGTGACAAAGATGGGGAGGGGAGTAGGACATGCGCTACATAAAGTGTGACCGAATTTATTTTAACTGCAGATAATGTTTCTGTTAACACAAAAGTGCGGTTAACTATTAAAGTCATATCAGGACCACTCGCATTCTTATTCATATTGATTGCTCAAGTCTTGTTAATAATAATATTATCATCCCTATCATTAATATCAATAGCCTATTATTATATTTAGTACATTAATATCAGTGGTGAAAATAATTGATTAATAGTCAGGTGTATTACCTTTAGTTATTATGGTTAGCATTGTGTTATTATTGTCTATAAACTTATAATCTTTGCACTTTACTTTACATATTTATTCCAATCCTATCCTATCCTATCCTGTCCCGTAACCCGAAGGTCGTAGGGGCACCACAGATGATCGTTTAACCAGCATACTCCATCTTTCTCTGTCCTCAGCAGCCCTGATCGCTTCGCTCAGTGTCAAACCAGTCCATTCTCGAATGTTGTCCTCCCACCTCTTTTTCGGTCTCACTCTTCTTCTACCTCCTTGCACTGTGCCTTGCAGAATAGTCTTTGCAAGGCCTGATGATCTGGTGACGTGGCCATACCATCGGAGTTCCCGTTTCTTCACCACTGTGAGCAGGTCATCGTGTTGTCCAATGGCTTGTGTGATGGTCTGTCGGACTTCGTCGTTGGTGATGTGTTGGGTATAGGAAATGCCCAGAAGTCTTCTGTACCACCTCATCTCCATGCTTTGTATTCTTCGTTGGAGATCTGCTGTGAATCCAGTGAATTTTAAATAGTATTGAGACACCTTTAAATAGTTTTTTTGCTAGGTAACGGATATAGTGCGTTTTGTGAAATAGCCTTTCGCTGGATATAATGCGTTTTGTCAAAACAGTCAATATAAAAAATGGTCCAGTAAATATGATATCAAACATTGATTTGGTGATTTGTGTTTTTAAGAAAGCTTTAATGTTCTCATTTTTTTAGTATAAGTACAAATAAGGAATATCTGCTACAAGGCCTGCCTTTAAAAACTGCCAAATATCTCAACTTGACAAATTTGGATATAGTGCGTTTTGTCATGCAACCCTTCATATAATAATCATGATGATCATAATAATCATGATGATAATCATGATCATCATGATGATTATCATGATGATGACAATGTCCATCTTTAACAGGCATGTCTCCACCCATGTTGAATACTCGATATGATAAAGTAAATATTTCAAAAGAATTCTCACTAATTTCAACAGAAAGGTTACATATAAGAAAATGGGGTGCGTAGCAAAATAAATAATGTACCTGTGCCCCAAGTGGGGTTGTGATGGGTGATCCCAGGTGAGCTCGGGAAAGCATGCGAGCTTCTCTGAGTAACTCAGAGCTGGGTGTTGTGGCTGCGGTGTGGGTGGTTTTGAGGGGAGAGCTCGAAACAGAATCAACACTAAGTCTCTCCAGCTCCAGCTCATGATCATTGCCAAAGTCATCACCAAGATCCAAGCATTCGACTGGATGATCTTTCTTGAGAATTCCCTAACAAAATGATAACATTGCCATCAAATAATGAGAATGGGTTTCAGAAAATCATAAAATTTACAGAATAATAAATCTATAAACATTTAGCAGTGGAGTTCAAAACAGTCATCAAATAATGAAATGAAAAAAGGGTTTGGGAAAGTCATAAAAATTACCAAATAATATACTTCAAACACTAAGCAGTTGAGTTCAAAATTCTAAAAACTGAACTCAATAGCTATGAAAAGTTGATGAATAAGAATAAGCTGTATATCAATGAATCAAAATAATAACTAGAAAGGCAAAGTCCATATGACTCACATGTTTCTTATGGAACTCACAATTTTTAACATATAAATGAGTGCTCAGAAAAAACAAAATGAAACATTGGCATTAACCCTACCAGGCCGAGTTACTGAATATTAGGTAACCGATTAATTCCTGTATACCTAGTTACCGAATTCTAGGTATTTGGGACAGCACGTGAAGAAGTACTAAAAATAACAGCCAATCATGGTTAAATCTCGCATTTGGTGCGAGATTAGTCCTTACAAATGGTATCTTCCTTGAAGTAAGCTGTGAGTTAGTGATTACAGTAGATATTTAGCGAAAATTCACCATGAAAAGATCGACGAATTAACCGAGCACTTCCACAAGAAAAAGCGCAAGGCCTACACGCTTCACACTGCAGCAGGTAATGGCAGCTTTGGGCGATTCAGACGGCGATGAAGCAGATTTTCTTCATCAATATGATTATTCACTACTGGTTTGCATGATTCTAGCAATTTTCTAACCCTTGTACATTTTCCTTATTTTTTGCCAGGGAGGCCAAGTATGGGGGCAAGTTAGCGTGGGAGGCTCGGGTATGGTAGGGTTAAAATCCAAAGTAATAACAACTTTGATCTTTCTATGCTCTTGACCTTCAGATGAATTTGACCTTCACCTCCAAATACACTCATGTACTATCAATATAGTACAGCAAAAGAAAAATGGTGACCTTAGGATGACATTGGCCTTCAATGACCTTAGGATGACCTTGACCCTCATATGACCTCTCATGCATGTCTGATCAAATAACCCAATGTTGTTGCATACTATGAGTTAAATAAACAGCCATTCCATTGTATGATTACCTATATTTTTTTTAATGTTTTTGCAAGGCCTAAAATTACCTTGACCTTCAAGATCAACACAAAAACAGAACATATATAGTTTAGGGTAAAGGTCACTTCAAATTCAAAGTATACCCACTTTGGACAGCTCCAGTGACCTTGACCTTGGAGTGAGGTTGACCACATTTGTATAGTATGCATCAAAGAATAAGTTTAATATTAATAACTGAGAAAAAGTGAAATTTTATTAAAAAAATTGTCTTTTTTTTAAACTAACATTTGTTGACTGTGACCTTGACCTTGAGGCAGACATGCCTACCCTCAATTTGAAGTTTCCGTATAACGCGTATTAGCTTTTTCAAATTTCAGTATTACTATTACGATTTCCGTATTTACTTTTACTACCTATTGTTTTTGCACTCATCCTTTTTGATATTGTGCGAAGAATCCAGTGATAGATTGATTTGCTGCCACAATGTTCTTTTTCTTCTCCAAAGTCTCGTAATTCTTCATATGCTGTGGGCCTTCCGCGTGCCGCTTGATGTCGTTCATATCACCGGCGGAGATGCCAAACTGGTTGGCACAAGTCGTACTTTTGAGTCAGTGCTGCCGCGAATAACGAAAGGACACTTTTCCGAATATGAGGCAAGAAATGTCTGCCCCTTGCGCGTTTTTTTTTTTAAAGATTCAGATTCACAATCACTTTGCTTAGCCATTCGTTTGAATGCCATGTTTTAAATTCTGTCTCACGAGCACCGATCTTTACTGCGACTGTGCAAAAACGGGTTCGGCAAACTTCGGTGCCTCTACCGGAAACTTCGATGCCACAGGTCTCCACTGTGACTGCGCATTGCGGCATTAAACCTTCGGGAAAAGGTCATGCGGTGCATTACCACAGGCCAACGATTTCGATTTTTTTTAAAATCATTTTTTTACATTTCCGTACCGTAAAACAAATATCTGTATTTTCCGTAACGCTTGCCGAGTTTTTCAAATTTCCAAAAAAATTCGGAAATTCCGTACAGGTAGGCATGTCTGCCTTGAGGTGAAGTCATTCATTCATTAATCATTTATGAGGTCTCATGGGTATACACCATCTTACCAAGTTTGGTAGTGATAGTTGCAATAGGTTCTGAGATATTAATCCACTTGCAAATTTTGCACAGACAAACAGCGGACAATGGACAGTGCACACACAGGATGGACGACAGACTTTTCTTTTCAGGTCATTTTTGGACTATTTAGGACTCATTTGGCACAGATTTGCAAAATTACGTTGTTGTTTTTTTTTTGTGGAGTACATAGCACACCAGGTCAATTCCTATGTGAGCAGCACTGGTCAGTGCCTCCATGCTTCGCATGCTGCAGGCTATTTATAGATTGCCCTCACCCTCCTTCCAGAGAAAGGAGTGTATCAGTTTATAGTCCCCTCTCTTCCCGATAAGGATTTTCAGAGAGGAGACTTATACTTCGATGAGAGAAAGGAAGCATCGGCTAAGCTATTTATAGCTAGCCTGGCTGATCTGACCTCAAAATCTTAAAAGCTTTGCTGGAGCAGCTGTGACAGACTCACATTGCTATGCAAGGGAGTAAAAAACAGTTTGGGAACGCAAGAATACTAAAGGGCAACCACTGAATGAACACAAAAGTGTAACGTCCAAAGCCACCACTGGTGATATAGCACACAGGAATAATCATCCCAGGGAAGAGGTGTTATGGACCTAACTCAACACTGAACCATCACAGCAGTCATGCAACTAAGGAGGGTTGCAAAAAGTGGCCACTTTTATCTCGCCCACCAAGGGATTTGAACCTGGGTCCTCAGTGTGCCAGGTGAAAGCTCTATCACTGAGCTGTGGCAGTGGGACAAAACCTCAGAACAGTGGAGTGTACATCTCAATAGCTGAGCAACTATGAATAACGTATTTATCTGAACAGACTTTACTTCAACGAATCCAAGCTAAGATAGGTCAGCATGGCTGGGACTATATATAACAAACCGGTCCGCTCGAACTCAATGCTATTGTACTGAAAGTTGAGCAACAAAGGTTATGTTTGACTTTGTTACATTTTGGCATCAGCAGTTTAGAGAGAGGGCCGGAGATAAAAAGTTTGTTTGTGTGAAAACATCGGTAGCAGTGGTCTCACCAAAATGCTTGGGACTAGAGTAAAACAATAGTATATTGGAATATAAGCTTTATTAGATGTTATCCTCCCAGGAATAAGGGAATGATAGGAAAGATCTATCTCCACTTCTCTGCTTCCAGTGGTTTGAGTTGGCGGATTCCTGCCATAGATAAAGGTGGCCATTCGTTGTGTTCTCAGCTGGGCTTCCAAAAATTGCATAATAAAATGCCTGGATGAAGTCCTCAGGAAAAAAACCCACATCTTTATGCGAAAGAAGTATATACAAACTGACTGGCTGGCACACACTCATACATTATATGTTATGAGTTTCTACACCATGCATGATCAACAACACACCCGATCTAGATCTTTCTGCCAGTCAAACGATGAGCTGTGGTACGATGAAGTAGCTGCTCCCTGGTTGTATAGCCTCACTGACGGAGCGCTTTGGATGCGAGTCACCTTGCGCGCCCTGGATCGGGCCTGAGATTGCAATTTCACAGAAGGAGATGACTGGGAGGGCTTTGCTTTGAAAGGCGTGGAAGCTTTGATCAAAATCTCCTTGGCTTCTTTCTTCATCTGTTCCTTCCCAAAATGCTGCAACAACCACATGTACATGGAAAAGTATACATTTCTTATATATATATTCATCATTGACCGCAGGTTGAACAGACAACACAACTTTTAATAGTTAATATAAAGACAGTCATTTAGAATATTAAATTGACTACATACAAAACTGCAACAAATATACATAAATAAATAAATGTTGTATAACAGCAGGTGGTGCTGAAAGCACTCGACTCACCTGGTTGCCAAATTCCAATGAAAATTAAAATTTCATGAGGATGACCAAAACTTACAGCCCACTTATGATAAATGACCATTTTGATCAATCATCCATTCCCTTTCATAGCTGATGAAAAATTTGCTAAGTTTCACTACATCCATTCTGTTCCTCATCACTAACGTAGACAAATATCATTTCATATCCAAGCTGTGTACAAGGTAGTGAACATTTGGGCAAACTATTTACATAGGGCAAGAGTCACTAGCCTAGGCCGGGAGTGTTGACAATACTGACTGTCACGTATCATCATTGTGAATGCTAGATACAGATTGCACCAATTTTATCTTGAGTTAGGCAAGAAACTTGTATAATAAAAAGAAGAAGAAGAAGAAGAAGAAGAAGAAGAAGAAGAAGAAGAAGAAGAAGAAGAAGTTTATTTTATAAAGTGCGATTCCAAACTAAAAAGTACATACCAGAACAAAATACTCTCACGCAAGCCCTCGCAGGGTAAAAGACTGTGCAATGCAATAAAACATGGAGCAATAATAATACAGATACTACACTATATAACAATTGCAAACAAAGGAATAAATCAAAGTAAACAGAACCATATATAGCATCCAGCATTATTAGTATTATTTACATAAAATTGACCCACATACATTTTAAGAACATTGCACAGGACCCAACCTGAACCAAATTATTATAAAGGGTGAATTGAAATGTACTCACAGGTCCAGAGTACAGAACATGTTTATTTGCCATGTACCAGATGTAAACTCTGTGCAGACCTTGGAGCTGTTCGCTTGTCCTTTTTCTAAAAGCACACACAACAGAAATGAACTAACTTGAAAGAATGACCGTCGAAGTTTAACATCTACACCCACCACTGGCAATAGGGCAGTCGGGGAACGGAGGGCGGGGAAGGAGGTGAGTGGGGGGATGGAATAACCATCTGATGGAAAGATGGATAAGAACCTAAGTCAACATTGAACAACCGCAGCAATCATACTGCTAAGATGGACAGTGACAAAATGGCCACTTTTATCTAGCCCACCATGGAATTTGAACCTGGGTCATTGGTGTGCCATGTGAACGCTCTACCGCTGAGCTATGATGGTGCCGGTGGGACGTTTATTAAACAGCGCTAACACATTTCAAATTAACACTTTTTTTTTCTTTTTTTTTTGTTTGTACAATGCTGTTTTAAAAAGAGAGAACTTAACAAAATCCCAAGTTCATTTATTTTTACCTAAAATGGAGTCAAAACAGGACTAAATTGCTGTTTTTAAATGAATTTAACCAATTCCTAAAATCAGTCACACAGCTAGTGAGTGAAAGAAGAAGATAAAAACATATATAAATTGTTCATACACAGCGTTATTACCAGCTCAAAGGGCTATTCAAAATACTGGTAGACTGCATGCTGATTCTTTGTAGCAAAATTTGGATAACAGTTTTGTACTGAATTAAACTGATTTGACCTAAAGTTATAACAGCATGCATGCTGACCTCAGCTCACTCTACAGCCAGACAATAATAAAATGACTGGAAAGCTGAAAGAATTAAATTCCCAAAGAGCATTTTCACACAGCAAAAAGGCTTAACACAGAAGCTCCTTTCAGACAGCACAATGTATGAATGCACAAGATATGTATAACCAAAAATACAGACATACAAATGCAAAATATTTTGGTTTTATGCAAACTAGACTACATAATGCAAGGTATATACAAACACTGATGAGAAACGCTATAACACATAAAAGATTGATATACAAGCTGCCAAATGCTCAGGATTTACTGATAGAAGAAAAAAGGTAGTAAGTATTAACTGTCGGCATATGCTAAACTGCTTGCAAATGCTTCTAAGTGAAAGTACAAAGCAAGCAAATAAAGGAAGCGTCAGGAACTTTAATTCAATGACATTCATATAAATGCCTTTTTCAGATGCCCTAATATCTGTAGTACAAAAAGGCAAAATCCGCTATTCAAACTACATTCAACTGAGGTATTGGGTGTGCCATTTGTAATTCAGTCTCTAAGTGTGTATTACATACAAGGTCAGACAATTCAGCCGGAGAAGATGACAATTCCTTTTTGTTAGCCTACAATAGCGGGGCAGAGTTTTTAGTATTCCAAGCTCCGGCTAATCTATCTCAAAGAAGAAATAGAATCCTTTTTGTTGGTCATTTATCAAGCTCTCCTTCAAAAGAAGGAGCTGAGAGAGGAGATTGAGTATTACATTGTTCAGTCTGTGAAAAGACATCAGATTGCTTTTGGCAGGCAATAATTTGTCCTACAATTTGGAGGAGAGCGGGGGATGGAGATGGGTGGTAAAGCTCTGCCTATATTACAAATTCAGACTAATCAATTTCTAAAAAAAAAAAAATTAAAAAAAAAAAAAAAGATCAATAAGGGGAGGGGGGGGTGCGAGATGGAAGGGGAAATAAACTTTCCTACAACTGGGAGGTGCTAGATTTGCAAGTCATCAAGTGGCCTTTATATATACTCTTGAAAAGGATCATGTATCTCATTAATCTTTATCTGGAATTATCAGTCTACTCAATTCACAGAAGTAACAATTAGTAATGAACAGTTCTTCCATAATTCAGAAAAATTACTGGGCTCAAGGCACTTTTGGCGTCTAGGGAAGGGGCAATGCCAATATTCTATAGGTGTAAATCTATTCCTAAACAACTAAGTATCAACCTTTCTATCCTTCCTTTCCCCTCTCCCCTCCACCCCCCTCCCTTCTCCCACTGCCCTAATTCTCTCTCTCTCTCTCTCTCTCTCTCTCTCTCTCTCTCTCTCTCGCTATTATTTTATGACCGTTCTCAACAAATTATGCTGTGAATCTAAATTTTTTTTGTTAAACATGCACTTAGTGCCCTTTGGGTTGGTTATGTGTTGTTACACAGAAGAAAATTAAAAAAACTTACTCTTTCACCTCGCATAACATTTTCACCAAAATGTTGTAGAACTTTGTGTCTCTCTGCGCTTGATCACTAGGAATGACAAATAAAACAATAATTACAGTCATTATACAAATACAGTCATTGCAACACAGTACTGCCATTAGCATGTCTCGACTAATTGCTAATAATTACATACTGCTAATTTTCACAAGGAGCAAATGTATATACAGCAAATTTTTTGGCTTTCTGTCATTAGTCCCTCTTGCTTGCTGCTAAAATACAATATGGACACTTTGAAATGTAGCACGAGCCATTGTTTTTCCACTTTCCTGCTATTGCGTGTTCTGCGTTTATCAAGTTTAAAGGGCCACAGTTTCAAGGATGTTTGTTTATTTTTTGTGTGTGTGACTATGACTATGCCAATGCGGTTACTAAGGAAACTGCATTGTTGTCTCATTAAAAGATGACACAATGGTTCCAAATCGTTCTTGAAACAGACCACTAAGCTTTGAAATTTATGCATCTCTTCCTTGTTGTGTAAACACATACAACTGGGCCTACTATGCACATGTTTGCGAAGGTGCTAATTTTAGAATCAACCTTAATGCTAGTAAAAGGGCACATAAACTTGTGTGTACATTTACTTCAGTTCATTGAAGTTGGTCACCATCATGAAAAAGAAGAAGAAACATGAGAATTTACAGACTAATAACAAAAACTGTACTTTTGACCATTTTAAACAATCATCTGTGGTGCCCCAATGACTTCCGAGTTACAGGATAGGATAGGATAGAATAGGATAGGTACTTTTGAAAGAGGTATAAATTATTTGTTTCTGATGGTGCAACACTCGCAGTGAATTTGAAAAAGGATCTATGACGCTGAAATGTGCGATCCTGGGGCGCTTTAACTCAATCTCAACAAATGATCTGTATCCAAGGTGATGGCACACAGTGTGCTTACCTTATCACCGATATCTCTTCAACTTTGAACATTTGCAGTACGAAGATTTAAGCTAAAGGAAAAACACACATTGAATATAAAATATTGTTGAAAAGAGGGCTATTTTAATGTGAACTAGAACAATTAAGCAAATTAAAATTTTATCTCTAAATTTATTATTAATAAGCATACTTACCATGACTCAACAAGTGCAATGTTTTGGCGTTGCTAGGTGATAGTGCCCTTTTAGCGGAAGCTGGCAAAAACAAATCCAACATAGAGTTGCTTCCCCTGCACCAAACCGTCCCGTGCCCCACGTGCCACAATACGCGTCTAAGCGCTCACGGCAAAGGACAGCACACCTCATTTCTTATTTGGAACTGCGGGGAGGTGGGAGGGATATTAAATTGAGTCATGGTAAGTATGCTTATTAATAATAAATTTAGAGATAAAATTTTAATATTAATTACACATACTGTACCATGACTCAACAAGTGCAGATTAGCACGAAAAGGACGGAGGGAAGCAACTTTATCTGAAACAAACTTACCGTGAACAGGCTGGAGAAGAGGACCGGGACTGTAGGGCCATGACCACAGAACCGACTCCAAGAAGCCATCCTCTCGAGTATGGCAGGACAGAAACAGGAAGCAAGCTGGAACCGGCCGAGGTCTCCTGAAGCCCAGAAAGCCCCTATAGAAGGCCGGACAACAGCCAAGCGTGAAGACGGAGAACGCTTGGATTGCCGTGTGGAATCCCGGATCGAGGCTGCAGAAGCGATCGCGCCCCGAGAGCGAGAGGAATGCACCGCCCCTGGGAAAGACGAAGGAGATCGGGGAACCAGGGCTGAGCTGGCCAAAAGGGAGCCACGAGAATGAGAGAAGGGGACTCCTCTTCAGCTTTCCTGAGAACCCGCGGAAGGAGGGGGAATGGAGGGAAGGCATAAGCCTCCAACCCCTCCCAAGAAATGGACAACGCGTCCACCGCCCAAGCCAGGCAATCTGTGACCGGCGACACAAACAGGGGTAGCCTGGAAGAGTAACGAGTGGAAAAAAGATCAATCAGAGGTTTAAACCACTCCGCCCAAACTGGTTGAAGAACAGAGTGGGACAGTGTCCATTCCGTGTGGACCACACAATGAGGGCGACTCAGAAGATCGGCCAAGACATTGACAGAGCCGCTGACATGCTTGGCCACAAGCGTACAACCGAAATCAGCTAACCACAAAAGGAGGCTCTCCACCATCATGGAGAGAGCAGGGGAATGGGTACCCCCGAAGTGGTTGATGAGAGAAACCACAGTGGTACTGACGGAGCGAACGAGCAAGAGGCCCCGAGGCAGGGAGGGAAGAAAACGATGAAGAGCCAGGCAAACGGCTTCCATCTCCAGGCGACTGATATGCCAAGACAGCTGGTCCTGAGACCAAAAACCGTGGGCTGAAAGGCTGCCAGTATGCGCACCCCAACCGACCAAAGACGCATCCGTGAAGATTTCGGCCACCGGAAGCGGAGGGGAGATAGGCACCCCCGAAGAAAGCCACTCAACATTCCGCCAAGGAAGCAGAGAAGCGCGAAGGTCCGCCGTGACCGGAAAAAGAGCGTCCCAGGAATCGCTGGACTGACTCCAACGGGAAGAAAGCCAACGTTGAATCGGCCGCTAGCGAACTCCCGCGAGGGGAACCAGAGGAACCATAGACTCAAACGACCCCAAAAGAGAGGCCATAAATCTGGCTGACACGAAATCCTGACTCTCCAAAAGTAGCAGAAGGGACTGAAGCTTCTGCACCCGACGAGCCAAAGGGCGGACCGACCAATCGCGAGTGTCGAACGACATTCCCAGGTAGTTGAAAACCTGAGATGGAGACAACTCAGACTTGAGAGGGTTCATAGAGAACCCCAAGCGCCGAGCCCAAAGGAGAACGAGCCTGGTGTGCACAAGACAGAGATCGTGAGAACCAGCCTTGACCAACCAGTCATCAAGATAAGCAGAGAACCGCACCCCGAGTCCGCGGACTACGGCAGCAAGTTCTTTGACAATCCTTGTGAAAACCCAAGGACTGAGAGACAAACCAAAGGGAAGGGCTTTGAAATGAAAAACCCGATCTCTCCAGACGAAACGCATCCAACGCCTGTGAAGAGGATGAATAGACACATGGAAATAGGCGTCAGAAAGATCGATAGAGGTAGCCCAATCCCCCGGGCGCAGAGACATACGCACCGCAGCGGGAGTTTCCATGCGGAAACGAATGCGGCGAAGAAACTTGTTCAACGAGGAAAGATCGAGCACCGGGCGCCAACCGCCGGATGCCTTCGGGACAACGAAGAGGCGGCCGTAAAACCCCGGGGAGTGAGGGCAAAGGACCTCCTCTATAGCGCCCTTCTGGAGAAGGGCTATGACCTCCGCATCGAGAATCGCCTGAGCCTCAGGAGGAGACAGGGGGCGAAACAAAGGCGGGGAGCGACGAAGAGGGGGCCGAGAGGAACCCCACTGAAGTTTGAACCCCGACCGAATCACCTCTAGAACCCAACTGCTAGCAGAGGGGAGGCCGAGCCAAGCATGAAACTGACGAGCCAAGCCACCTGCCCGGAGGGGTAGAACACCTAGGGGTGGACAGGCAGGGATAGGACTGGTGGAAAACGCGCCACTGCGTAAACGCCCACGGCCTACCTCAACCCTGCCACGGGAAGAGGAAGTACCACACGGCCCACCCCGAGGAGAGAGACCACGGACCGAGCGATCTCGACACCTGTCAGGAAAGAAAGGCGGGGCCGAAGGGGTGTCTCGAGCCCAGAAGGCGAAACCAACCGACTGGGACCGGTCCGACTCCTCGCGAACAGCTGTGCGAACATAAGGACCAAACAGAGAGTCGGGTACCAAGGGTCCCACCCGAAGCGAGGAGGACAAGAGCGGAGGCAACGGAGACGCTGACTGAAGAAAAGCGTCACGACGCGCAAGAAGCAGGTTGACATAGGCAATAGCCTGCGATTCGCAACCCAGAACGATGGAGGTACAGAGGGCCTGCAACAAGGACCTCACCGAAATCAACGAACCCTCCTCGCAGAAAACGTGCCCAGAAAGAAAAGCAGAAGACAGCGCAGCAGAAAGTGCGTCAGCGAGAGAAGCATACTCAAGTGACCTAACAATAGCCTCCTCTATCTGTGCCAGACCACCGACTGGAACAGGAATCGAAGAAGGAGGCAAAGGCTTGAGGCCCCCCAAAAGAGCAGGATCATCCTGGGAAACCGGGAGCGATGACTTCGGAAGAAACGACCGAGAGAGGAACCTCCCGGGAACACCGGTCAATGAAGACAAACTCAAAAAAGAGCCCACAGCGGAAGCTCTAGGGAACCGAGGGACTTCCTCAAACGAAGAGGAAGGGGCCTCGCCCTCTTTAAGTCCTCTAGCCGTAGAAAAGGCCCAATCCACAAAACGTTTAACACTAGGAGACTCCCTGAATACAAGGCAAGCCTCATCAGACTCGGCAGAAGCAAGAGTCCCGCCTAGGAAGGAATGGAGGTGTGGTAGGGGCACCGAAACCTCCTCCACCACCTGAGGACAAAAAGCCGCAGCGTGTTGAACCGCCTCTCTAAAAAGAGCCTCAGGGTTAAGGGCCGGATAGAACGCCCCAGCACCCGAGAAATCAGGAACTAGGGTAGGAGCAACCAAGAGTGCCCCATCCCCACCAGAAGGCGGCGCGTACAAAGGCAAAGCGGCGTTCGCATGTAATCCGGAGGAAGGTAACGAAAAAATCGAACCAACAGCACCGGAAACCAGTACCCCCGACCCACAACCGAAACCGGAAGTGACAGAGGTCGAAGGGTGAACAGGGAAAGCTTGACCCAAACCGGAAACGGAAGGGGGCCACGGGCAAACCGTACCCCCCGATCCGGAAACCGGAGCCCCCGCCCCACGACCGCAAGCGGAAGTGGAGTACAAAGGAGGATGAGAAGGAGAATCCAAACCGGAAAAGGAAGAGGGTGACGGGTGTACCGTACCCCCCGTACCGGAAACCAGATCCCCCGCCCCACGACCGCAAGCGGAAGTGGAGTACAAAGGAGGATGAGGGGGAGAATCCAAACCGGAAAAGGAAGAGGGTGACGGGTGTACCGTACCCCCCGTACCGGAAACTAGAGCCCCCGCCCCACGACCGCAAACGGAAGTGGAGAGCAATGAGGGCTGGAGTGGGGAGATGAGGGACAAACCGGACGAACCGGAAGCCACACCCCTTGTCGCAGCTGGACGTAACACTGCGTGCAGTGCTGTACGTGACCCAAGCTTGACATTAGCCCGAAGGCCCGACCCGGTCTGAATCCCGCAGGAAACAGAAGGGAAGGCTTCGGCAGGGAGCTTATCCGGCCGTGCCGGGGCGTCCCTGCCGGACATTTAATGTGGTCCTAAACTAGGGCGACCACTTATATAAGCCAGAAGTCCCGACCCGGTCTGAATCCCGTAGGAAACAGAAGGGAACGGCTTCAGCAAGTAGCTGGCCCGGCCGTGCCGGAGCGTCCCTGCTGGAAAATGTTATGTGGTCCTAAACTAGGGCGACCACTTATATGTTTCTGGTCGAAACCTTGACCAGAAACGGCCCCAAGGTCACTTCTGGCAAGACCAAGGAGCCCCTCTCACCTCACTACCACCACTCCCCACCTCTTCACCACCACTTCTACTGACCTGAAAGGCAGAAGACAACGAAGAAGGGGGCGCAGGAGTGGACAAACAGCGAAGCCAACGAAGCAAAGCGGTAGTGAAGACGGCAGAAGAGGGGACGGAAGAAATCCCGGACGTAGCGGGAGCTGCGCTAACAGCAACAGAAGGGACCGTAAACCGACCTATCTAGCGTGAACAGACGACAAAGGAGAGACACGCAGCAACGGGGTGGAACACGACGAATCGCTGCGGTAATAGGATATTAAACCAGCAAAATGGAGAAAACCTTTCAACTCCGCCGGCAGCAGCAATAACGAACTACCGGGCGAACGCAGTAAGCCAGCAAAAAGAGAGCTACAATAGGCACAACCACTCTAACCAAGTGCCAAATAAGAAAATGAGGTGTGCTGTCCTTTGCCGTGAGCGCTTAGACGCGTATTGTGGCACGTGGGGCACGGGACGGTTTGGTGCAGGGGAAGCAACTCTATGTTGGATTTGTTTTTGCCAGCTTCCGCTAAAAGGGCACTATCACCTAGCAACGCCAAAACATTGCACTTGTTGAGTCATGGTACAGTATGTGTAATTAATCATAATTTTTCAAGAAAATGCCTTTCATCAAACACAAATAAAATCAGATTTTTTTTAATACAAAACAACATTTCCCAACAGAAAGATCCTAATATGAGTAAAAGGAAAGATGCCAGATCTTGTATAAAAATGATTGTGTTGGCTCACAAAGTCACAAAATTTGGTGTTAGTTCTGTGGGCATTTGAGAGAAAGAAGTCTTGGTTTGTCTAATGATCATGCATCAACTTTTAATGAGATATCGAGTACTTTGATTTTGAAATCACTATAACATTATGTCACTGTGCAATTGTTCTGAAAAAAAAACTGACTTCATCCAGTTCAGCACTGATTTGAAAGCGCTTAACTCTAGTTCACATCAGTCGGCATAAAAAAATAGACATCAGTCAGTTTAATAAATATATATATATATATATATATATATATATATATATATATATATATATATATATATATATATATATATATATATATATATATATATATATATATATATATTATATATATATATATATAACTTTTCCAGATCAAGACGCTGGACGACACAGTATCTAACTCAAGCAGCCCAAGACGCTCTCTTACGGCCTTTTTTAGCGCATCGACTAACTAAGCACAATCTCTGGCGACTGGGTTCAGGTGGAAGGGACCTAGTGCTTATTGGTTGTATCTGTGTAGCCAGTGCTCACCCATCTAGTGCACGGGCTCTAGGATCTTAAAGTCCGCGCTATGGAATGTGTGCGTGTACAGAGCACACCTTGGGTTATACTCTCATCTGAAGGAAAAACTTGTTAGTTGTTATCACACACAAAATTGTCACTACTTCATTGAATTACTTTTTCCTTTATAATACATACTACAAAGCAACATACAACATGTTAAACTACAATATCTTAAACTACACCTTCAGATGAGAGTATACACTGAGGTTTAGTCTGTGCACGAGCTCATTCAAATGCATGGACTTTAAAGATCCTGATGTTTATGTCCTAGACTTGGCAAGTGCTGGCTACACAAATAAACCCAGCACGCACAGCTAGGTCCTGTCTCGCCATTCCCGGTCTCCCAGGATTGTACTCAGTCGTCTGGGCATGAGACTATGCGCCCAAAGGTTGCAAGTGGGCACCTCGGGCGGCCTGAGGTAATATAATAATACTGGATGCTATGCTTGTCTTGGCAATCTGTAACCAACATACACGCTCACACGTTACAAGCACTCCTACATACACAACAAACACACATTCATCACTCAAGCACATGGTGTAAAGGAACGTCGCAATTAGAAGACGGAAAGGAAATTTAATATTTATTTGTGAAATGTTTGCATCCAATACCATTATTGAAGGGTAGATCCTGTATCGCCCGGCGCCTTGAAGAGCTCTTGAGCTAGAAAAGCACTACATCAGATTGATTTTTAAAAAAAAATTAATACTTTCCTAGCCCAGAAGGGTAGAGGGTTTGTGAGGGGTGGGGGGTGTATAGCCAGATAAGGGGGTATGGAGCAACTGATTCAAATAGCATGATCAGATACTTTGACGGGATTGACAAATTTTATTTTGATGATACCAAAAAAAAATAAAAAAATAATAATAATAATAATAATAATAAATAAATAATTAAATAAATAAATAAATAAATAAATAAATAAATAAAATAAAAATAATAATAATACCACCCTTCAAAACACTCAGTAAACAGAGGAAATCCACTACAAACCCGGTTATTTCAAAATATTTCCATTATCTAGAAATTAAAAAATCACCAAGTACTGGTGGTACAGAGTGAGTTAACGAAGTCCATTGTTATCTGGAAATACAAATTTCACCAAGCATTGGTTACTGGTGTAGAGTGAGTTAACCAAGTAAGTCCATTATTTTTCAAACACTTGAGAACTCTGGGGACATGCATATGGCCTCACCAGCTTTCTAAATTTGTCGATTTAGTCCTTGACTACGGGGGTTTCCACTTACAGCAGATCTTTGGCCTTTCCTGTGAGATGAGCCAGTCGAATGTCGTTGTGGTGCCGTTCCACTGCTCTCATCATGTCCTTGAACTCTGTGCTTACAGCCAGCTAGATTACAACAGAGAAAAAGACATGTAAATTACAAATTATATTTTCTTCTTAAGGGTAGCACTTGTTTAAATTTTTTTCTGTGTTCCCTTTATCAGTTTATGTGTTATTTGAAATGTCTTGCTTATCTCTTGAAAAAATTATTTTTAATACAAAAACAAATGTATTCTTCCAAGTAACATGAATGCAAAGTACAGAAATCATGTATTCTAGCAAATGGACCAAGGTTATAATAGTTTGCAATGAGTATGAATGAGAGAGTATGAATGAGAGAGATGGCTATGAGTATGAATGAGAGAGTATGAATGAGAGAGATGGCTATAATAATAATAGGTAATGTATTGCTCAATAATTAGACGTTTTAGAGGACTTAATTATTAGGTGTAAACAACAATTTTCAATAATAAGAACGTTAAAAAGTTAAATGGCAGATCATATTTCAAAACAAAATATTGTACAAAACAAACTAAAACCATCAAAATATGCCACTCCCTCTCTCCCTCTCCCTCTCTCTCTCTCTCTCTCTCTCTCTCTCTGGAGCTGTAGTAAAAACAGGTAAAGGTAGTCCCATAGCATGTGGCCGTAGGGGAGTGTGATGTTGGAGATCACACTTATCTTGGGCCAGCGTAATGAGGGTGATGCCCATCTCTCTCCCTCGCTGCTTTACCTTCCCCACCCTTAAGAGAGTAGGTACTCAGTCACAGTTGAGTCAACTGGGGGCTTTGTTATTTGTCGCTTCACATTTTGCGGTCACCCATCCAAGTGCTAACCGCACTGGACGATGCTTAACTTGCGACACAGTAGCGAGTGCTCCAAACACCGCACTATCCGACACACCGTCTCTGGAGCTGTAATAGCGCTATATAAGAACAATTAAATAAATAACTTCCTTTCCCTTCTTGCACAGTAGCATTTATTATGCAGAACACTGAACTTAACGACTAATTCAAGTTATTTTGCTAAACTATCACAGAAGCAACAAACAATATTAACAATGACACATTAAAATTTCTCTTGAAATAATTAAATTCCTATCCTATCCTATCCTATCCTGTAATTCGAAGGTCGTTAGAGCACCACAGATTATCGCTTAACCAGCATACTCCATCTTTCTCTGTCCTCAGCAACCCTCATGGCTTCGCTCAGTGTCAAGCCAGCCCATTCTTGAATGTTGTCCTCTCACCTCTTTTTCTGTCTCCCTCTTCTTCTGCCTCCTTGCACTGTGCCTTGCAGGACGGTCTTTGCAAGGTCTGATGCTCTGGTGACGTGGCCATACCATCAGGGTTTCCGTTTCTTCACCACTGAGAGCATGTCATCATTTTGTCCAATGGCTTGTGTGATGGTCTGTCGGACTTCGTCATTGGTTATGTACTAGGTATAGGAAATGACCAGAAGTCTTCTGTAGCACATCATCTCCATGCTTTGTATTCTTCATTGTAGATCTGCTGTAAGGGTCCATGTTTCGCAAGCGTACAGGAAGATGGAGATGACCTTGGAGTGTAGACTAATGGTCATGTTTTTCAAAATGGGCTTCAACCTCGCCAAGGCAGCAATTGTTTGTGCGATCCTGGAGAGGACTTCCTGCCTGGACCCATTGTCTGATACAATGACTCCTAAATATTTGTAGCTATGCACTGTGTTCAGGGATTGGCCTTGGACTTTGATGTCCATGTTAATGCAATTGGTGTTGTTGGTCATCATTTTGGTCTTCTCTGCATTTATTTCCATTCCAAAGGCTACGGAGGTGGTGTCAAGCCTCTGTACCAGCTGTTCAAGTTCTTGTTCCTCTCGATTTCCAGCCAATCCATCAATGTCACCCGCAAAACGGAGGTTGGAGACTGCTCTACCCCCTAAGCTGACTGTGCCTTAGCTATCTGCATGGGTATCTGACATGATGCACCCTAGGAAGATGCTGAAGAGTGTTGGAGAGATTAGACATCCTTGACGCATGCCGATTGATGTTCTAAACCAGTTCCCAATAGCATTGTTGTAGAGGACTGCACAGGTAATCTTGTCACACAGGCTTTTGGTTTCTTCAATAATGTATAACAGAGAGAGGGATCTTGGAGTGGCAGTGGATACAGAGCTCAGCTTTGAGAATCATATTGAGAGTACTGTTAAGAAAGCCCACAAAATATCAGCCTTGCTTGTAAGAACTA
The DNA here is from genome assembly GCA_036898135.1 of Oncomelania hupensis. Classification (NCBI taxonomy): domain Eukaryota; kingdom Metazoa; phylum Mollusca; class Gastropoda; order Littorinimorpha; family Pomatiopsidae; genus Oncomelania; species Oncomelania hupensis. The sequence continues at coordinate 38,687,457 of CM072518.1, forward strand.
TAAGCAATAAATCCAAGGATATAATGATCCCCCTCTTTCCTATCCTATCCTATCCCGTAACCCGGAGGTCATAGGGGCACCACAGATGATCGTTTAACCAGCATACTACATCTTTCTCTGTCCTCAGCAGCCCTGATGGCTTCGCTCAGTGTCAAACCAGTCCATTCTCGAATGTTGTCCTCCCACCTCTTTTTCGGTCTCCCTCTTCTTCTACCTCCTTGCACTGTGCCTTGCAGAATAGTCTTTGCAAGTCCTGATGATCTGGTGACGTGGCCATACCATCGGAGTTTCTGTTTCTTCACCACTGTTAGCAGGTCATCGTGTTGTCCAATGGCTTGTGTGATGGTCTGTCGGACTTCGTCGTTGGTGATGTGTTGGGTATAGGAAATGCCCAGAAGTCTTCTGTAGCACCTCATCTCCATGCTTTGTATTCTTCGTTGGAGATCTGCTGTGAGGGTCCATGCTTCGCAAGCATATAGGAAGATGGAGATGACAAGGGAGCGCAGCAGTCTTACTTTGGAATGTAGACTGATGGTCCTGTCTTTCCAAATGGGCTTCAACCTTGTCAGGGCAGCAGTTGTTTGTGCGATCCTGGCGAGGACTTCCTGTCGGGACCCACTGTCTGATACAATGACTCCCACAAGTATATCAACTAACAAGTTAGTATCTCTCTTCTATGTCTCTATCGACGTGCGCGTACAACCGTTTGCTTTCCTTTACATGCTTTGCGCTCCATAAAGCGTCGTCGGCCTGAAATAACTTTTTAGAAACTTCAAAACCCAGGGGAATTATGGGTAGAGAAATCCTTTTTTGAAATGACGTTGGCCAAATCCTTCTTTAGTTTCTTTGCTCGAGCAAAGGCAACCTCACAGGTATGGAGCACTTCGTCCATTATAACTCCATCGCTGATAATACTGCTGACAAGTTTCTGCCTTTGTTCACTACCAGAAATATGCAGTTCCTCTCCCAACTTTCGTTTCATTTCAGCGAGCACATCTTCGCGAGAACAGATTTCCCAGAATTCTCTATTCTATTTTTAGGTTTCGGATATCCCCGTCTCAGCTTCAGCTTGTGGCTAAACGGGACCACCGCACGTCGACTGGGGGCAATACGAGATACTAACTTGTTAGTTGATATACTTGTGATGACTCCTAAATATTTGAAGCTATGCAGGAAGATGGAGATGACCTTGGAGTGTAGACTAATGGTCATGTTTTTCAAAATGGGCTTCAACCTCGCCAAGGCAGCAATTGTTTGTGCGATCCTGGAGAGGACTTCCTGCCTGGACCCATTGTCTGATACAATGACTCCTAAATATTTGTAGCTATGCACTGTGTTGAGAGATTGGCCTTGGACTTTGATGTCCGTATTGATGCCATTGGTGTTGTTGGTCATCATTTTGGTCTTCTTTGCACTTATTTCCATTCCATAGGCTCTGGAGGTGGTGTCAAGCCTCTGTACCAGCTGTTCAAGTTCTTGTTCCTCTCCAGCCAATCCATCAATGTCATCTGCAAAACGAAGATTGGAGATTGCTCTACCCCCTATGCTGACTGTGCCTTCATGGTCTGCAAGAGCATCTGACATGATGCGCTCTAGGAAGATTTTGAAGAGTGTTGGAGAGAGTAGGCATCCTTGACGCACACGAATTGTTGTTCTTTAAGGCTCTTATATGTCCCATCTTGGAGTACGCTAACCCTGTCTGGTGCCCATATTGAAGGAGGCATGTTGACTTGATCGAGGGTGTACAGCGCAGATTCACCAGGAAGATTTGTGGAAATGTCAGGACTCTCCTATGAGGAGAGACTGAAGTCATTGAGGTTACCCAGTTTAGAATATAGGAGAGAGCGGGGTGACTTAATTGAAATTTTTAAAATTGTGCACAAATTGTATGATCCTTTAACCATTTGTTCTCTTTTAAATTTTAAGGACGTTGGTTTAACACGAGGTCACAAATTTAAACTTACTAAAACTTTAATAATACTCCCAAATTTAATAAGTATTTTACTTATAGAGTGGTAACCCCTTGGAGGTTACCCCTTGGAGGTTACCCCTGACTGCCGAGCCTGTGGAGGCTGGATCACTTAATGTGTTCAAGAATAGTCTGGACAAGTTATTTAAGGATAGTATCTACTCCACCAAATTGGAGTATAAAAAAAATCTACATTGGTAGGCACTGGGGCCAGGGGGTTGGGTCTTGGGACCCTCAAGGCTCAACAAGATCGATTATGAGGGCCAAATGCTATTTAGCCTGCATGCCGAACTATGCTATGCTATATATATGCCATATAATTAAATTAATATTATAATAATATCAATATTAAAATATACTTAACTACTCACCTTAGATCTTTTCAATGTTTTGATGCCTGATTCTAATACATCTAACCCCGAAATCTTGGGATGTACTGACATTGTCATTTTCAAGCCTTGAATATTTTAAAGTTTCCACAACACACGACCTTATTTTGAACTAGTTCAGCAACAACATTTGCATGCTTGTTGAACTTCTATGGAGGTCACTGCTCAATTGAAAAATCGATGAACTGATATTGGAACTGAGCCATGTTATCAGCAATTTATATGCCTCTATGAATTGACTCTGGAAATAAAATTACGGTGAAGTCAAACCCGCTCGATCTGTAATTTTATAAATCGATCAATAAACTTTTCCTTCCATCAAAAAAAAAAAAAAGAAAAAAAAAAAAAAAAAAAAAAGACGACCTTCTTCTTGAAAAAACAACTGTTTATTGTAAATATAAGCATTCCAAGTATTGTTATCTGTTTCTGCTAAAGTTAGACGTAAAAGTTTATACAAGCTTTAAAAAAAACAAAAATGCAGCCCCAATTGGTAGGCTACCATTTTGGTTCTTCACAGCTCCGCACTGTCACTCGTTCACATTTTCCTCATGAGCGATAAGCAGACTTTTAGGAGCTTAGCACATACTTAGTTCTTGCGAAAATTATTTGTTTAGTTGTCAAAAGGCAGCCGAGAGCGACCATTCACGCATAACAATTTCTTTTCCTCGCTTTCTTGCCCCTTCAAGCTAGTCTTTGACTTGACAACGGCACGGCTTGGTCACGTGATTATTCCGGATGCTACGTTAGGCCTACGGTCAACACGAAAGAAATCAGTGCAGTGCATTACTGTATGTCTAGAATTAATTATATACACATAGAATGCATTGTATGTACATAGAAAGCATTATATTTCTAGAATGTTATTTATAACATTTTTACTCATATGGCGCCTCATAGTGCATGGGTCCTAGTCTTGTTGTATTATTATTATTTTCTTTTGTCATGTGTGCACTGTGACACAACAAATTTTCCCATGTTTTTTGTGGAATAAACATTTCTTGACTATGACTATAGTGGCGGAGGCACCGTACGTCCTTATCCACAATGAAGGAACTAAATCAGACTAATTCTAGAATAAAATCTCCTTGCATCCATCTCTGTTCTTATAAATCAAGCCAAGTTAAGTCAAAGCAGCATTCTTTATTCCAGAAAAAAGAAAATTCATATATAGCGCTTATATAGGAACAAAAATAATTATTCCCAGCCAAGGGCTACGTACATGCATTGTTAATTGTTGGAGTGAAAAGAAGGTCATTTAAATCTCTACATGTTTCAGATACTCTGCCGTTGAGCAATCAGTTTAAAAGTGTTTTTTTTTTACACTACAAAAGGGTAATCTATATAATATAAAGTGGAAGTGCGACGTTTTTTTTTAAAATTATGCAATGCATATATTTTATTAAAAATTATGTTGAATTTAAAGTTTCACCACAGGGGACATTAACGAAGTACCGTGGATCCTTGATAATAAAGCGGTGTTGGTGTGGATCTTCGATAGCAAAGCGGTAGATACAACAATCTGTATCATAGAAGATACAGACATAATCTTTATTATAAATATTATTGGACTGCTACCTCTTGGATGTGGAGGATCGATCTACTTGGTTAATGGCCTGAATAAGCTGGCTGAACGGTTGGAAACCTTTGTAGGCTCTTAAAGCTTTAACTGCTGTGAACAGATAGATGCACTGCGTAGAGTGTTCAGAAAATACAGGTCTGTGAATGACGCGTGCAATATTGATAATCAAAGGTCAATATGCAATGGGGTTCACAATAATTATCTTTGTTATCTTAGTTATGGTAAAATCCCACCCCAGATAGTTGGCTAACATTTTACTTCTGCAAACAGCATGCATGCTGAAGAGTATGCATGCAAGCTGTCAAGCTGATGATATTGAAACAGTGAGGGATTCATGAATAGAGGAGTAATGTAAATAAGATATCCAGGTAAAAATGTGTTCTGCGTTCATCTTTTATGTTATAACAAAGACTATATATTCTAAAACAAAAGGGATAGTATATTTAGGACTAGAGATCCGGAGTTAAAAATTCAATTCAATTCAATTCAATCAATTTATTTAAAGTCTGTTCACAAATTATGTGATTTTAGACTATAAAACAAAGAAACGAAATAATATAAATGATAAGGTGGAAAAAGGAAATAATAATAAATAAATCATAAATAATAATGATTAAAAAGAAAACGAAATTGAAGAAAAAGAATACAGCAGCAACAACAAACCCAGAAGAATTTCTACTGATTAAACAATGTAACCTAACATTGAAGCACAATCATCTTAACATCTAAAATACATTGAATAAAATAATTATAATAGTTTTTTTATCTATGTACACGATATAATAGATGCGATTGTCAGCATCAATTCATTATCAGCTAATATTTTTGTTACATCATTGTACTGTGTGATAACAGTATAAATATTATTTTCTATAAATAATTTGTTCAGACATGGGCAATGCAATATCAAATGTTCTACAGTCAGAGCATTTGAACATACACATTTAACGTCTTTAGAAAATTTAGTTTTCCATGAATTTAATTTTAACTTGTAGACAATTTTCGTCAAATGTCTGGAGCTAGACAAAATATTATTGTGTACATTTTTAAGAAAATAATTGTCTACTATTGAGATCAATTCATAGTAGGAGAGGCTCATGTTATGATTAACTTCAATTGATTCGATTTAAATTCAATTGAGTTAAAAATTCGATTTAAATTCAATTGAGTTAAAAATTGAATTTAAATTTATTTCAAGCCTGTTTACAAACTAAAAGGGGAAAATGCTAACTATGTATGCAACCTTAAAGTTGAAACACTATCGTCATAATAATATCAAAAGTGCATCGCATATAATTACCACAGTTATAACACTTTTCTCTATCTCTTTACATGATATTATAAATGCGACTGTCAGCACCAATTCATTATCAGCGAATATGTTCTTTATATCGATCAGTATAATTTTGCTGTCTGATAGTAGTCGACGATATAAATTGGATGAAGCAATTACATGGTGATTGGAGAGGGAAGGAAAGAAGAGAAAGAGAGAAGAGGGAAGGGGAGTAAGAAGAGAGCGAGAAGGAGAGGGGAGACAGACAGACAGAGACAGTTAGGGAGAGACAAACAGAGAGAGAGAAAGAGAGAGAGAGATGTATTGACTGACTCATGATTTTTGCAATAGGGTGTCTTTGTGATCAGCATTTGCAAAGTTCATTCTGATCAAGTGTCCACAGTCCTAATCAGTGCAGCCGTTGGGTTGGAACAACTCGACCAGTTTTTCAAAAGCATAAGCCAAAGCGTACAGTACAAGCTCTGTAATCTGTCAATGCGTGCCGCGTTCACTTGAGTTACTGTCAACTTTTAAAGTTAATCGGAACCATATAACTTTACTATAGTAAGAGAGTGTAGAACGTTCAAAATCTGGACCTAAACCAATAATCATGTAATGTAATGTAACGTTCAAAATGCGAAATAACGACAACTTATAAAATGTATAATTCAGGCAAACTTCATCTTCCTGGAGCGCATCATGTCAGATGTCCTTGCAGATCACGAAGGGGCGGTCAGCATAGAGGGTAGAGCAATCTCCAACATCCTTTTTGCAGCTGGTACAGAGGCTTGACACCACCTCCAGAGCTTATGGAATGGAAATAAGTGCAGAGAAGACCAAAATGATGGCCAACAACACCAATGGCATCAACACGGACATCAAAGTCCAAGGCCAACCCCTCAACACAGTGCATAGTAACAAATATTTAGGAGCCATTGTATCAGACAATGGGTCCCGACAGGAAGTCCTCTCCAGGATCGCACAAACAACTGCTACCCTGGCAAGGTTGATGCCCATTTGGAAAGACACAAACATTAGTCTACACTCCAAGGTAAGGCTGCTGCGCTCCCTTGTCATCTCAATCTTCTTATACGATTGCGAAACTTAGCCCCTCACAGCAGACCTACAACGAAGACTACAACGCATAGCGATGAGGTGCTACAGAAGACTTCTGGGCATTTCCTATACCCAGTGCATCACCAAAGACGAAGTCCGACAGACCAAAACACAAGCCATTGGACAACACGATAACACGCTCACAGTGGTAAAGAAACGGAAACTCCGATGGTATGACCAGGTCACCAAAGCATCAGGCTTTGCAAAGAACATCCTGCAAGGCACGGTGCAAGGAGGCAGAAGAAGAGGGAGACCGAAAAAGAGGTGAGAGGACAACATTCGCGAATAGACTGGCTTGACATTGAGCGAAGCCATGATGGTTGCTGAGGACAGCGAAAGATGGAGTATGCTGGTTAAACGATTTATGTGTTGCACCAACGACTTTTGAGTTACGGGATAGGATAGGATATGAATTCTGGCAAATGAGATGATTATTATATATGCTTTTATATTCCCATACATTTTCTGGGTCCGACAGTTTAAAAATTTGAATCTAAACATCGTGCCTGAGCGTTAAAAAATGTGTCTTTTACAAGCAGTAGTTAGTTTGTTAGTCACTGTTTATGGGGTCCAGCGGACTGCTAAGAGCCGAATCAGGACCACAACTTGGTTGAGAGAGGACTCATCCCTGATCCATATAAAAGATCTGCTGAAACAACTCTAACGGTAATACTGAAGGCATTCCACCAGCCGGCCACTTTGCAATAAAGGCATCTCATGCTGGGGACGCTGAAGCTAAACAGCTCTAAATGTATTAAACCCCCGTTTAAAAAACAAAATAGAATATAAACATCATTATAAAATATTAACAAAACACATAGTACTACCTAAAAATTGCCTACTTGATAATAATACCATAGAAAGACTTAGTGACCATTAGGCAGAAAGCGTCAATAGCCTCAAGCTGACCCAATAGACCCCATACACAAATGAGGAGTTTGGGGAGAGCTTTCAATTTTTTTTTTTACAAAAAGGAAAAAAGGTAGGTGGCTGGTCTAGCGAGTTTCTATTCATTGCTTACAGGGTCCATCGGAATGCAAAGAGCCGAATCAGGACCACAAAATCAAGACCACAACTTCGCTGAAAGAGGACTCGCCCCTGATCCGCATAAAAGATCTGCCGAAACAACCCTAGCTGTAACACTGATGGCACTCCACCAGCCGGTCAATTTACAATAAAGACATCCCACGCAGGGGACGCTGAGGCTATACTCTAATTTATCGAACCCCCGTTAACAAAAACAAAATAGAATATAAACATAATAAAATATCAACAAAACACATACAGATAAAAAGCCTACATTGCCAAATAATAACATCATAGGAAGCCTCAGTGACCATTTGGCAGAAAGCGTTCAATATTCCCAAGCTGATCAACAGATCTCATACACAAATGAGGAGTTTTGTCCCGGAAGAGTTTTCTAGAAAAAAAGATAGGAGACTGATCTAGCGAAGAAGAAGATAGTATAGTAGATTGATAGAAAAGAGTAGGAATGAAAAAGAACAAAGGAGATAAATAGCGACAGTGGGAATTTAAAGCACTATAAATGGGGATACTATTTATACTAAAACCCCCGGCACCCTCACGGGGGGATTGGTCTAGAGAAGAAGAATAGATAGTAGATAGAACATAATAATAATAATAATAATAATAATAATAATAATAATAATAATAACAACAACAACAACAACAACAACAACAACAACAACAACAACAACAACATGCAATTTATACAGCGCTTTCCAAAATCACAAAGCGCTTTACACAAACAAATGTAAACACAACATGCGTACATTGTTCAATAACATGCAACCACATACATATCTCAACTCCCAAAAACACTCACTCGGGGCGCCTAAGAAAAGGCCTCTATTATTATTAGGATTAGGAACGAGAGAGAACAAATGGGAACGACAGAAACAGTGGTAATTTAAAGCACAAAATTTCCACAATGTTGGGATACTATTTATACAGAAACCCCCGGCACCCTCACGGGGAGGAAGGTAGGATAGGGGGTTACAAGACTTTGTTCCATTGCAAAACGTCATAATGATCACTACAGGCACCCAAGATCAAACACAGGCCGTACCAATACCAAAGAGCTTGATGATAGAAAGAGGGGGAACTTGGTACAGAACCGCGAGACGAAAGGTACGAGTTATGCGCCCTTGTCAGCATGCTGAAAATGACTCATGGCAGAAAGTCAAAAGGCGACCGAGTGAAACAGGGCAGTGACTTTTGCACAGCCATCAATTGCCATAATGCCAGATTGTTACGTTGAAACGCCAATGGTAGTATGTCGGAAACGCGCACGATAGATCTAATCGTTTCGTTTTGCAAAGTATTCAATAATGGAGTTTATTTACCTTTGATTTGAGTTTGCATTGTTGTTAGGAGAGGCTTTGTATAACGATGATAATTTTCGTTAGTCGATATCGTTGTAGAATTTTCTGGATCTGCGTGTTTACTCTTGATAGAAATTTCCCGATACATGTCGAAGCAAGAGGTCGTTCCGGAAGATATAAAAATATGTATTGACGTAAGTCAGTGATGACGATCTTTTATTCGATTGGTGGCAGTGCGTCATTTCTACTGTATTCGAAATTGTTCCGGAAGAGAGAGAGATTATAAAATTGTGTGCCGCACTGTTGTTGAGTGATAGTGATTGTTGTTGATAGTGAAGTTGGATAGTTGCTGTGAAAGTTGTTGAGTTGAGTTGAGAATTGTATGCAGTTGTTGATGTGTGCTGAATAAAAGTGGAAAACTTCATACGTCGACTCTGTGACTTGTATGCTGTTTGGACGGGTTGCGTGGATAAACGAATCTGAGCTACACTCATCAGTATTTCAGCATTGGGGCTGAATCAACACTGATAGAAAAACACCAACATCGAACTGAGTGTAACATTTTGGGGGTCAAGCCGCGATTCACGCCATAGCCAAGGGTTCAACTGCTACAACAAGCGAGTCAACGTTACGACAGGCAGTCATCGAGGGTAGCCGCCAACGAGTTGCGTCGAGAGGGGCCAACATACTGGGACTACATCACCGATAGGTTCGGGTTGACTGCAAGGGCGTGTAGTCGCTGAAGAGTTGCTTCGTGAGCGAACAACAGATCGGGACTACGTGGCTGCCGTAAGACTACGTCGAGGGACAGTCTCGGAGCTACATCGCCAGTGTTACAGAGAGCGGCGAGCGGACGTCGCGTCTACTTCAGCACAGGAGCGTGTACATCAACACCAGCGTGGTGCAGCGTCGCATACGACGAGGACAGCGGGGCCTGCATCAGCGAAGGCGACTAGTGACAAGCATCAGCGCTACTGCAGAGAGCGTGCTGTTCTAGAACAGTCTAGAAAGGTACAGCACAGTCAAGAACTTTCCAGAAAAAGAACTTTTCCAGTCAAGAACTTTCCAGAAGCATCAAGATGGCTGACTTCTGGCAGAAAGGGATTCAACTGAATCTAAAAGGGAAACAGTTGACGGAGTACGTCAAATCCCAGGAGAGAATACAAGAACGAGAATTAGAAGAGCAGCGTCGCCGAGAAGAAAGAGAATTGGAAGAGAAGCGTCTAGAAAGAGAAAAAGAATTAGAACAGAAGCGTCTAGAATTAGAAGAGCAGCGGCAAGAAAGAGAAGAACAGCGGAGGCGTGAAGAAAGAGAAGTAGAAGAACAGCGGCGCCGAGAAGAAAGAGAGGAAAGAGAGGCTGAGCGTCAGTACCAGCTAGAGTTGGCGCGTATCCTAAACAGTCAGCATGCGCCACAAGTCATCAGCGACAACAAGGCTCCAAAATTGCCAGCTTTCGTCGACGGGAAGGACCAGATCGACAGTTATTTGGCGAGATTTGAAAGGTTTGCCAAAAGCTCTAACTGGCAACCTCAAGACTGGGCGATTCGACTAAGTGCACTTCTGACGGGGCAAGCACGACGTCTACACCAGATTGTCGGACGATGACGCTAAAGACTACGACGTCTTGAAAGAGGCCCTATTGCAGTGCTACAACTTTACAGAGAAGGGCTACCGTAAACGCTTCCGTGAATGCCGGCCTAAGTCAGACGAGACGCCAAAGCAGTTTGTGGAGCGCCTGTCGTCATATCTACACAAGTGGGTGGAGTTATCAGGCGAAAGGTTGTCTTACGACAGTCTCCATGACCTGATCGTGAAGAAACAATTTCTCAATGCCTGTCACAAGGACCTAGCGACCCACTTAGAAGAACAAAAGCTGCAGACGCTTAAAGATGTGACTGAGGCTGCTGAAAGATATCTCATCGCTCATGGGAAAACCCTGGGGCCACCCAGCGCGACGAAACATTTTCAGAAGACTGCAAACCATGGGAACCAGATCCAAGGGAGCCAGACGAGCCAGAGACAGACGGACTCCACGCCTCCTCCCAGGGAAGGGCATTCAAGAGGCTGTTTCACCTGCAACGCTACAGACCACAGGGCGGCTAATTGTCCTCAAAACAAAAGTAGCGGACAGCGGAGCAGTACGGACAACGCAGCGGCGGGCAACCGGCATTGGCGGTTCTCCAATCAACGGCAAACCAGTAGATCTGACCATCAGGTGTGCGGCGGGAGCGTCATTCTTCCGAGTGAAACCGAGCGCACAGCTACCCCTGCGGACGTGCAAGAGTGCATGACCGATGGCCAACTTCTCCTTGCCAACGGAAAATCCATCCCCGTCGTCGCCAGCGCAGCTGTGACCGTCCAGAACATGCCTGTTTCAAAGGGATGCGTCGGAAATCATGAAGTGACTGTTTTAAGAGACTCTGGCTGTAGTGGGGTCATCGTCAGAGAAGACCTAATCGCTAAAGAACAGTTCACTGGCGATTCAAAATGGACACTTATGGCCGACAGCAAATGTTTGAAAGCGCCAGTTGCGAAAATTCATGTCAACACCCCTTTCTACATAGGCGAAGTCGAAGCAGTTTGCCTGAAGAAGCCGCTATACGATTTGATGATCGGGAATATCGACGGCGCGAGACGACCCGACGACCCCGATTCAGAATGGAGTCCTGCCTCAACCCAACGCGTCGAAGTTGTGGAGGAGGATCCATTGCCGTTTCCCGATGGAGACCTTACAGAGCTGCTACGGGACAATGTGGTTACTCCGGCTCAGCCCTGCCGACCAGAGATCGTCGGTGCTGTTACTACCAGGGCCCAGGCCAAGAGAGACAAGATGTCTACGCCACTGAAGGTCGCCGACAACTCCAAAGCTGCCATCGTGGACAGAGATAAGCTGATCCAGCTCCAGGAAGCTGATAGTACTTTAAACAAGTACAGGAACCGCCAAGACCACGTGACCAAAGGCAATGGTACGGTCTATTTTGAGGTGAAGGCCAAGATCCTGTACCGAATCTTCCAGCACCCGAGGGTCAACGGAAGAAAACCACTACGTCAAGTCTTGGTACCGTTACCCCTAAGGCGCCAGGTGATGGAAGTAGCGCATGACTCAATCATGGGAGGTCACCTGGGTATCAAGAAGACGTCGGATAGAATCCAGGCGGTATTCTACTGGCCAGGACTTCATGCGGACGTCAGCCGTTTCTGCCGATCGTGTGACATTTGCCAGAAGACCATACCTCGAGGAAGGGTCCCGAAAGTGGCTATGCAGAGGATGCCTCTGATCGACCGACCTTTCAAGAGGGTGGCCTTAGACTTAATCGGCGAAATAAGACCTGCGAGTGAAGAAGGTCATCGGTGGGTACTGACTTTAGTGGACTATGCGACTCGGTACCCAGAAGCAGTGCCACTGAAGAAGATTGACACTGAAATTGTGGCAGAGGCACTGGTGGACATGTTCAGTAGACTTGGAGTGCCTGAAGAGATCCTGACAGACCTCGGGACGCAGTTCGTCTCTGACTGCATGAAGGAGGTCAATAGACTGCTGAGCATCCGGCATTTGACTACGACACCCTACCATCCGATGTGCAACGGGCTTGTCGAGAAGTTCAATGCTACGCTGAAGTCCACCCTGAAGAAACTGTGCAGCGAGCAGCCCAGGCAATGGCATCGCTATATCAACGCCTTACTTTTCGAATACAGAGAAGTACCGCAGGAGTCCACCGGCTTTTCTCCGTTCGAGCTGCTGTACGGAAGAACCATCCGAGGGCCGATGCACATCCTAAAAGAACTGTGGACGAAAGAAGTAGACACCCCAGAGGTGAAGAACAGCTACCAGTACGTGTTTGAGCTACGGGAGAAGCTGGAGCAGACTCTCGAGATAGCCAGAGAAAACCTGAAGAAGTCCCAAGACTGTGGAAAGCACTACTACGATCGTAGGGCTGTGAACAGGAAGTTCAAACCTGGCAACAAAGTGCTGGTGCTGCTACCTACCGATCATAATAAGTTGCTCATGCAGTGGAAAGGCCCGTACGAAGTGGAGACCGTGGTGGGGATAAACGACTATAAGGTGAAGGTCGGCCGGCATTCCAAGATATACCACGCCAACCTCTTTAAGCTGTACGTGGAAAGGCCATCAGAGACTGTGCACGCAGCCACAGCAGCTGTGACCGACAACAGCTTTGACAGCGAAGAACTGTTGGAACTGGGAGACTTCCACAGCAAAGAAGGCATCGATGATGTTAAGCTAGGACCAAGCTTGACGGAAGGTCAAATGATGGAGCTCAAGGACCTTATGGGCGAGTTTCCCCACAATTTCAGCGATGTCCCTGGCTCTACAACTTTGGTCGAACACGAAGTCCACCTCACTTCGAATATCCCTGTTCGATCCAAGCCCTTCCCGATCCCTTTCAAGGCCCGTGAATCCTTGAAGAAAGACATCGATGAGATGCTGAAGATGGGCATCATCAGGGAGTCCAGTTCCCCCTACGCGTCCCCTGTCGTGGTCGTGAAAAAGAAGGACGGGAGCGACCGAGTATGCATCGACTACAGGAAGGTTAATAAGATCACCGTCTTCGAACCTGAGCCGATGCCTACCGCAGCAGACCTCTTCCGCCAATTATCGGGGAGTAGAATCTTCTCAAAGATTGACCTCAGCAAAGGTTATTGGCAAGTCCCCGTGCGTCAACAGGACATACCAAAGACTGCTTTTATAACCCCTGATGGGACGTACGAGTGCCTAAGGATGCCCTTTGGCATGGTCAACAGCGGAGCTACCCTAAAGAGAGGAATGAGGAAGATGCTCAATGGGATGGACAATGTCGTGTGTTACTGGGACGACCTGCTGGTCCACACTCGCACCTGGGAAGAGCATCTGCAGACCTTGAGGGAGCTGTTTCACCGTCTCAGAGAAGCCAACCTGACCGTGAGACCCAGTAAGTGCATTCTGGGGACTGACAACGTAGACTTTATCGGCCATTCGCTGAAAGAAGGACAAAAGGGGCTTCTACTAGAAAACGTCACCAAGATTCTGAACGCTCCACGTCCCCAAACCAAGAAGCAGGTGCGATCTTTCCTGGGGTTGGCTGGATATTACAGGGAGTTTGTACCAAACTACTCCGCCATCACAGCACCCTTGTCGGACCTGGTGCGGAAAGGCTGTCCAAACCAAGTGCAGTGGGGACCGTCTCAGGAGAAGGCATACCAGACTGTGCGCGACCTCCTTTCGAAGGATCCGGTGCTACGACTGCCCGATACTTCCAAGGAATTCGTCTTAAGGACAGACGCAGCGGACGAAGGCATCGGCGCCATACTGATGCAAGAACACGAAGGGAAACTATTTCCGGTCAGTTACGCCAGCAAGAAGCTGTCCAGGGCTGAGAAAAATTACTCGACCATGGAGAAAGAGTGCCTTGCCATCATATGGGGAATCCGGAAGTTCGAACTGTACCTTCAAGGAGTGAAGTTCGTGCTGCAGACTGATCATAAGCCGTTAACTTACTTGAACTCTGCCAAGTTTGTGAACAGTCGCATCATGAGATGGGCTATGTACTTGCAGAACTTTAACATGCGAGTAGAATCTATCAAAGGATCAGACAATGTTGGTGCGGACTTCATCAGCAGAGTGTGTGAGTAAAAAAACATTGACTGTGTAGACAGACTGTGAACATTGACAATATCCAGATAGACTTGCGGATGGAAGAATATTGACTCTGTGTGAATGAACTGTGAACGTTGACAGTGTTCAGACAGACTGAAATAAGTTTTAATTCTGTACTTTGTTTGTGCATTAAAGTTGAAGTTGGATAGTTGCTGTGAAAGTTGTTGAGTTGAGTTGAGAATTGTATGCAGTTGTTGATGTGTGCTGAATAAAAGTGGAAAACTTCATACGTCGACTCTGTGACTTGTATGCTGTTTGGACGGGTTGCGTGGATAAACGAATCTGAGCTACACTCATCAGTATTTCAGCATTGGGGCTGAATCAACACTGATAGAAAAACACCAACATCGAACTGAGTGTAACACAGATACAAGAAAAGTTGTGTTGGCAAGTCCTTTTTCAAATTTCCAAGAGACAAAGAAAACCGATGTCTACCGAAAAATCAACAATGACATCCGAAAAGGCATGCTCACAGCAAAGGAGAACTGGATAGAAGATCAATGCCAGGAAATAGAGAACAGTCTGAACAAGAACAACAGCAAGAAGGCCTACCAGACTGTGAAGCGGCTGACAAGTGTCAAACAGCCCAAAGTCTCCACTATCCAAAGCAAGTCTGGCATATGCCTTACAGAAGAACAAGAAGTCTTGGACAGATGGACAGAGTACTGCTCTGACCTTTACAACCATACACCAAATGGAGACCCATCAGTTCTAGCATGTCCCGAGAACAGAGAAGAAGAAGAAATCCTCCCAATTCTCCGGGAAGAAGTTGAGGCAGCAGTGCAAGCGCTAAAGAAAGGGAAGTCAGCGGGAGTGGACAACATACCCGCGGAACTGCTACAAGCAGGAGGAGAAGCGATGATTGATGCCCTCACCATTATCTGTAACAAGATCTGGCAGAGTGGGGAGTGGCCTATACCATGGACCCAGTCGCTTGTCATCACTCTTCCCAAAAAAGGTAACCTTCAGGAGTGTGAAAATTACCGGACCATCAGCCTCATCAGCCATCCCAGCAAGGTCCTCCTGAAAATAATACTCAACAGGTTGAAACCCCAAGCTGAACAAATCATAGCTGAAGAACAAGCAGGATTCAGGGCAGGGCGAAGTACCACTGAGCAGATTTTCAACCTCAGAATAATCTGTGAGAAATACCTACAGCACCAACAACATCTATATCATGTGTTCATAGACTTCAAGAAGGCGTTTGACCGAGTCTGGCATGCAGCTCTATGGGCAACAATGAAAGTGTACAACATCAGCCCTAAAATTATTGAAGTCATCAAAAGCCTGTATGACAAGGCTACCAGTGCAGTCCTCCACAACAGAGCCATCGGGAATTGGTTCAGAACAACAATCGGTGTGCGTCAAGGATGCCTACTCTCTCCAACACTCTTCAACATCTTCCTAGAGCGCATCATGTCGGATGCTCTTGCAGACCATGAAGGCACAGTCAGCATAGGGGGTAGAGCAATCTCCAATCTTCGTTTTGCAGATGACATTGATGGATTGGCTGGAGAGGAACAAGAACTTGAACAGCTGGTACAGAGGCTTGACACCACCTCCAAAGCCTATGGAATGGAAATAAGTGCAGAGAAGACCAAAATGATGACCAACAACACCAATGGCATCAATACGGACATCAAAGTCCAAGGCCAATCCCTCGACACAGTGCATAGCTTCAAATATTTAGGAGCCATTGTATCAGACAATGGGTCCCGACAGGAAGTCCTCTCCAGGATCGCACAAACAACTGCTGCCCTGACAAGGTTGAAGCCCATTTGGAAAGACAGGACCATCAGTCTACATTCCAAAGTAAGACTGCTGCGCTCCCTTGTCATCTCCATCTTCCTATATGCTTGCGAAGCATGGACCCTCACAGCAGATCTCCAACGAAGAATACAAAGCATGGAGATGAGGTGCTACAGAAGACTTCTGGGCATTTCCTATACCCAACACATCACCAACGACGAAGTCCGACAGACCATCACACAAGCCATTGGACAACACGATGACCTGCTAACAGTGGTGAAGAAACGGAAACTTCGGTGGTATGGCCACGTCACCAGATCATCAGGCCTTGCAAAGACTATTCTGCAAGGCACAGTGCAAGGAGGTAGAAGAAGAGGGAGACCGAAAAAGAGGTGGGAGGACAACATTCGAGAATGGACTGGTTTGACACTGAGCGAAGCCATCAGGGCTGCTGAGGACAGAGAAAGATGGAGTATGCTGGTTAAACGATCATCTGTGGTGCCCCTACGACCTTCGGGTTACGGGACAGGATAGGAAGGATAGGAAGAGACAAAGAAAGGTAAATTGCAATTGAAAAACTTCATTTTTTTGTGTTTATGTAGGCCTAAACTAAGACCGCTGCAGTGCTGTTAGTGTTAAAACAATCGGAGAGTGGCTTGAATGATTCATGTTATACCTATGTGCTAAATCCAAAACAATTTGCTTGCTAACAGTTTACGTTCAACAGGTCGCTCACTGCTTACGTTATTGCTAGGTTGTTTGACTATATTTGTGCTTATATTTCAAAAGTAGATGTCAGATTGGCAGTTTGGCTTCGTCAAACTGCTTATGTTAACAAGTTAAATTAGACTAAGTCTGTTTTCTCCTCGTGATCAAATACTGTGCAAGATAACCCCTTACCTAGGCACAAAAATGGTCCTTGATCTGTTGTAATCCCTTTTCGTTTGAGTGTAAACGGAAAAAAAGCATGTAATGTAGAAACTCAGTCCTTGTTCTGATCTGTGAATTTCTGCGCATTAGATCTATATTGCGTGGAATGTTGTAGTCTAGGTTCTGATTGTTCTGTCTGATTAATTAATTATTTTCCATGAAGTGACTGATGTTATTAAGCCAGTGATGTGGGAGGTGAGAGGGTTGGGGGGTAGGGAGAAACCTGATATAAATTAAATTCACACTATTAGTGAAACATTTTGTTATTGTGCTTTATTGTGATTAATTGATTGAATGACAGAGCTCTCTCTTCCCCCAACCCCCCCCTCTCTCTCTCTCTCTCACACACACACACACACACACACACGATTACGGATTTACACAGTTTCGGATAAATGAAACAGTCTGTCATGCATATTTTAATTTTAAAATATCTGTCGTTGATTAAAAAATAATAAATTCCAGGGCAGAAAACGAACCTATGACATACACACATAAGCAGCATAAAAGCACCTAATAAATGGCAATAAGTAAACATAAACGAAACACACACAAAAAAAAAAAAAAAAAAAAAAAAACAGCAGTAGCGGAATGTTAATAATAATGATGGTTAAAAGTTTGGTTTTTGCAAACGTTGCCATAAAAATGTTCTTTTGCAATGGCATAGGCTCAATAAGTTACCACGCACAGATCATTCATATAGCAGATGATGAAATATAGCCAGCCCGAGCAAAGGGAAATAATTCGTGAGAGCGTCTCGCATTTTTGTATATGACATAATGGAAGTTCCCTCTCTTTCCGTAATAAGCTCTTTGCCAATACTGAGTGGAGCGCCAAGACAGGCCTACTTCTCGTCAGCTAAGTAGGGTAATAACAACAACTTTTTTTTTTTTTAATGAACAATTTAAAAATGCGAATGGTGTGACGCTTTAGATCTAGTGGACTCCCCGGTCCCGTCACAGCTTTCTCGCGTTTTGGACTAATTTTCGACGACGGCCTGTTGTTTATACGCTTATCGGAGAGTTTCAACACGCGCTAATGTAGATTAATAGACATCATTACACTATCTAGTGTAAAAGGATTTTTTGGTTTTGTTTTGTTTTGCCTCAGACTTGCTTTAAATAAAAAATAAATAAATTGTATTGGTCTCTAATGCGTTGGTGGTTTCGTCCACCGGTGTGTTTTAACAATCACCGTGACCATGGTAACGGCTCTATCGCGTTTGCATTGCGCAACAGATACTTTAGTTAGACCCATTCTGTATTGAGAAGGGAAAAAGAACTACTATTATGTCTGTCGGTCGGCTGTCGGTTGGTCGGTCCGTTGCATGTCCTATCTCAATAACCACTGGACGGATTTATCCAAACTTCACTGGGACATCGCCAGGCTTTAGTGACCATCCTCGTGTGCCATCGATGGGATTGATACTTTCTTTAGTTAATCACGTTTAGCGCTATATCTCAAACCCGCTGATCAGATTTTGATGAGTTTGGGGCTACTTACGTATACTTTAATGAGTAACTCATCTTTCTGTGGCAGTCAGCTGGTGGGTCTTTCCATTAATTGGTTGGTTTGTCGATCGTAAAGGTGCGTGGCTGGAGGGTGAGGATGGGGTTGAGTATATAAATTTGGGGTGAGCAACCAGTGCAGAATAACAACACTTACGTGTTTTTGATATGATGATGATCATCATTGTTGTCAAGGTGGCGAAGTGGTGATTCGTCCTCAACCTCGGCTGTGCGCGCGTGTGTGTGTGTGTGTGTGTGTGTGTGTGTGTGTATGTGTGTGTGTGTCTGGCAAAATGTGTGAATAGCTTTTTCCATCTTGTTTCCTCTTGCTTAGCCTTTTGGTTGCTGTTGATTGCAGTGCTAGAACATTAAACTACTGACGTCTCCCTCGGGAGAGACCCAGTTAAATGCAGTGAAGTTTTGAAACAGCGAAAAACCTTGCGCTTACTACCGGACAAGGAACGTAGTTCTGTTGTGACCACAATGGAGAAAGGAGATAGCAAGTTCGAAATAAAACCAACAGCCGGTCGCCTCCCGGAACATGCAGTTCAAAAGCCCAAATTTTCTGGAAGCGGCATTAAGGACAGCAGAAACGTCACTGAGATTTTGCTAGGTTTTGCGTCAGAAACCTCCATGCACGGACTGAAGTATACAGCGAACCGGAAAAGGTCCGTTATTGGCAGGTAAGATGTTATGAACTTTCCGTTCTGTGTTGTCTCGGGTGTTTAGTCCACGAGTTAGATCCTATAGATCTATCGGTCAGCACCTTAAGCAGTTCTTGAGCTGGGAAAGCGCTATATAAGAACAATAAAATTAAATTAAAATAAAATAACAATCGCACGAAATTTGCTTCGAATTTTCCAACTTTCCTCACTTCAGCATCCTGAGTGTGGATTTCCTCAATGACATCGCAACCCCTTGGGGTCATGAGCAATCTTGCCACTGTAGATTGTTCAAACCATTAAAGGGAACAGTGAAAGCCACAGTTGAAAACCTGTCTTTCCTTTATAGGCAAGACGCTTCACTGCGGCAACAGTACCCCCGTTGGAGTGCCGGGGGTTTTCAGTATAAATAGTATCCCCACTTTATGGAAATTTAGTGCTTTAAATTCCCACTGTCGCTGTCTTCCTCATTTACTCTTTCCTATTCCTGCTCTGTCCTTCACTCTGCTATACTATCTTCTTCTTCGCTAGATCAATGACCTACCTTTTTTCTTGAAAACTCTTCCTGGACAAGACTCCTTGTTTGTGTATGAGGTCTGTTGGATCAGCTTGGGAGTGTTGGACGCTTTCTGCCGGGTGGTCACTCGGGCTTCCTATGAATGTACTATTTAGCACTATAGGCATTTTATATGTATGTGTTTGGTTGATGATTTATAATGATGTTTGTATTCTATTTTGTTTTTGTAACCGGGGTGTTCGCGTAGTTGAGGTCAACCCTCAGCCGTCCCCCGCGTGGGATGTCTTTATTGTAAAGTGACTGGCCGGTGGAGGGCATTCAATTTTCCCACTGGGGTTGTTTCAGCAGATCTTTTATGCGGATCGGGGGTTGTCCGGTCCTGATTTGGCTCGGAAGAGTCCGCTGGACCTAAAGCAACAATAAATCAATCAATCAATGACATCGCAGCCATCATTCTATGACGGCCTATACTAGCGCCAAAACCTGATATTTACAAATATCATGAAATAATTACAACTATCTTGGGATAATTACAATTATCATGGGATAGTTATAATAATCATTGGAAATTTATAGATATTTTCGCGTGTTCATGTTTAATTTTCAGTTTTGGCTCTAGCAATCCGCCTGGATATGGCGGCCTACTAGCGCCAAACCTGATAATTACAAATACCATATGATGATTACAAATATCAACGACATATTTACAATTAACAGGTAAAATTTGTAATTATCAAGTGAAAATTACTATTTTCGGTTTTGGCCCATTTCCAGACAGAGCCAAAACTAAAAATTAAACATGATCACTCGAAGATATTTGTAATTTTTCTATTATAATTGTAATTATCCCTTGATAATTGTAATTTTTCTGATATTTGTACTTATCTTATGATATTTGTAATTATCAGGTTTTGGCGCTAGGAAGGCGTGGCAAATACTTATAATTACTAATTAACACAGTGGATTACCGGTATCTCTGTAAATCACACAGAACACGTTTTAATTTCAATTATCTCGTGATAATGGTAACTATCGGTTTTGACGCTAGTAGGCCGTCATATCACTCTTCCTCAGGGTTCAGGATTCGTTCTGGACCGGGTGAGGACCAACTGACTTCACTCTGTCAAAACCCTAAACGAAATGTTGTACAGGCCTGTAAAAATGCGAAACAGTCTACCTTTTCAAACTCAAGCCAGCCTTACATGCGCACCACAAAAATTTTCTTCCTCTTCTTCTACGAGTAGATGGAGTAATTATCACTGTAGTTTGCAAAAGAACTATTCCAGAATCCAGATCTCGACGACAAGAAATAACTAACCAAGAAGGAGGATTTCCTTTCCTTCCCGTTTGCCTGCGAACCGAAAACTACACTAGCCGTTCGTAGACGAGTTAACTCTCCTGATTGATTGATTGATTGATTGATTGTTGCTTTAGGTCCAGCGGACTCTTCCGAGCCAAATCAGGACCGGACAACCCCCGATCCGCATAAAAGATCTGCTGAAACAACCCTAGTGGGAAAACTGAATGCCCTCCACCGGCCAGTCACTTTACAATAAAGACATCCCACGCATGGGACGGCTGAGGCTTTACCCCAACTACTCGAACCCCCGGTTACAAAAACAAAATAGAATACAAACATCATTATAAATTATCAACAAAACACATACATATAAAATGCCTATAGTGCTAAATAATAACATCATAGGAAGCCCTAGTGACCACCCGGCAGAAAGCGTCCAATACTCCCAAGCTGATCCAACAGACCTCATACACAAACAAGGAGTCTTGTCCAGGAAGAGTTTTCAAGAAAAAAGGTAGGTCATTGATCTAGCGAAGAAGAAGATAGTATAGCAGAGTGATAAGACAGAGCAGGAATGGGAAAGAGCAAATGAGGAAGACAGCGACAGTGGGAATTTAAAGCACTAAATTTCCAGAAAGTGGGGATACTATTTATACTGAAACCCCCGGCACTCCAACGGGGGTACTGTTGCCGCAGTGAATCGGTCATGCCTATAAAGGAAAGACAGGTTTTCAACTGGGGCTTTCACTTTTCCCTTTATAGGTTAGAACAATCTACAGTGGCAAGATTGCTCATGACCCCAAGGGGTAACTCTCCTGTAGCCATTTTAGGCATGGCCAACGACAGACAAGTCAATTAAAGGTATGAAGCTTTGCCAAATATAAAAAACTAAAACGGTTAAATCATAGGAGTACGGACCAATCTATATTACCGCGTTGGAACTTTAACCTTAACTTCGCCTTAAGACACATACGACAAGGGAGGTAATCGTTTTTTTGGGTCCGTGATCCTATAGGACTGAACCAAAAGTATACAATTTCATTTGATTTCTCCACAGAGTGATGTGGCTGCTGATGGTGATTGGGATGATCTGTGGTATGGCTTACACGCTGGTTGATTTGGTTATTCGCTACAGGTCGTATCCCTATACCACCAAGATCTCCATCAAAGCTTCAGACAAAATCCCCTTCCCTGGAATCACCATCTGTTATGAGGCATCTGTTAAAATGTACGTAGGCCTACCAACTACATATACCATTTCTATTTTAGCATATTTATATGAAGGAGCTTTGTTTTCTTTACTATTCTTTAGATTCAATTTTAACTGCAATTGTTCTTTTGCTTTTTTTTTTTTTTATCTGGAAATGCTTTGAAATAATTATACATTAGACCGAACCAGATATTGGTCGGTGTGTCTGTCTGTTTTGCGCTGTAGCCTATCTCAATATTACATTTTATCTCGCAGATACTTCAGATGGTGGCCAACCTTTCAATGTTTTCATTTTCCTTCTGTAGGCTAAAATGAAGACTGAACAGCCCATTGAAAACGCTGGGATTCAGCTATTTGAGTGAGTGTCTGGAAATACATGTGAATGGCTTGCCATCTTGTGTCTGTTCAATCGACGCAGATAATGTTTAGCTGCTTCAAAGTCGTAGGCTATATTATATAGTGGTTTAAACCTCTTTTTTTTTTATCAGGGAGAAGCTACAACAGTACCCTAACAGTCAGAAGCTTGTCAACTATTTCGTTAGCAGCTACAGTTCAGGTTTCTTCCAACCCAACGTGACCTCCCAGGATTTGGACGCTACGTACGGCAACCTGTCTGTGGACGAAGTGCTGGACATTGAAGGCTTGAATATTAGAGAGTTTTTCCTCATCGGCTGGGCTGGCAACAGAACGGTGAGTGGCTATGAGCAGTACTAAAGTGGTTGACCTTTAGCGAACGTACGGCTAACTTGCCGACCCTCGCTACGTTCAAACACGCGGTAGCCAGTGCAGCGCCACCCAGGACAAAGGGAATCGCCGTTGGGCCACTAATCCCTCCTAACCAGAACGTGGGGGATCATCGATAGCAAAGCGGTAGATAGCACACAGCATATATGGGTCATTTTATTATTATTATTATTATTATTATTATTATTATTATTATTATTATTATTATTATTATTATTATTATTATTATTATTATTTTTATTATTATTATTATTATTATTATTATTATTATTATTATTATTATTATTATTATTATTATTATTATTATTATTTAAACCCAGGCCTTC
This sequence comes from Oncomelania hupensis, assembly GCA_036898135.1. Classification (NCBI taxonomy): domain Eukaryota; kingdom Metazoa; phylum Mollusca; class Gastropoda; order Littorinimorpha; family Pomatiopsidae; genus Oncomelania; species Oncomelania hupensis. The sequence goes on from CM072518.1 coordinate 38,710,729, forward strand.
AACGGGCATGGAACCACTGCCTGCACAGGCTATAATGTTATCGCTTGACATTCAATACTTCAGTTGTTTTGCGTTTTTAGTAGCCTACACCACTGAGCCAAACTGTGTCAGGGTATGACCACACGTGACTGATATTAGCTGCGAGAAGGTATAGTATTTTGTATTTTATCACTTTGTAAATAGCGCTTTTCAAGCTCCAGAGCTGCTCAAGGCGCTGGTCGATACATGATCTAACTCAAGCCCACTTGCAACCTTTGGGCGCATAGTCTGACGCCCAGACGACTTAGCACAATCCTGGGCGACCGGCGCTGGGTGTATTTGTGTAGCCGGCACACATCCATCTAGGACATGCGTGCACAGACTTGAGCTTTGTTTAAACTCTCATCCGAAAGAGTAAGGGCGCAGTGTCTCAAGATTATTTTTATTTTTATTGTATTTTTTTAAATTGTTATTTTATTAATGTTATTTATTTATTTATTAAAAACTTTTTTAAAATTATTATTAACACTTTAGGTATCGGCGAACTGCGCTGGAAAGGTCTAGATGAAACCACGACCTACAAAAGCCACAAGTTTATTTCAGCGGGAGAGATGACAAGCATGAACACGGCATTGGATTCTTGGTCCACTAAGACATTGTGGCCCTGTCTCCAGTAGACTCATTACCATCCGTCTGAGAATAGCCCATTTCCACATCACCATCATCCAGGCCTACGCCCTAACATTCAGACTATGACGACAGCGAATTCGAGGATTTCTATGAACATTTGTCCTTGACCAAGTTCCGAGGAAGGGCATAGTCATAGTGCAAGGCGACTGGAATGCCAAGGTAGGCCAAGATGCATACCACAACTGGGGAGGCACGTGTGGATCCCACTGCAACATCGAGTCAAATAAAAGAGGTCTGAGACTCTTGGAGTTTGACAGATAAAACAATCTGATACTGGCCGCTTGGAAGAGTTCGCTGGACCTAAAGCAACAATTATGTAATGTAATGTAATGTAATGTACTGGCGTGAAAATGCCACACTCCCAGCGGGTTGCATCACAACCAGATTGAATACATCATGGTCAAGAAACGCTTCAGATCAAGCGTCAACATTGGCAAGACACGCACTTTTCCCAGAAGCAGACATCAGAAGTGACCACGATCTCGTCATGATGTTTTTCCGGCTACATTTGAAGAGAGTAAACAAAGCAACGAGCACCAGGCTGAAGTTCGACCTGGACAGACTGCAAAGCCACAATTGGAGGGAAATGTGCACCACTGCTCATTTTGGGATCTGGTTACGTAGATGTCTACACCATGACACCACTTTTAACTCAGCAGTGACAGATGCCGCCACTGAGATCCTTGGCAAGCACCGCCCAAAGAAGAAACCGTGGATCACACCTAAACTTTTGGACCTGTTTGACAAACGAAAAGAGATGAAAATGAAAAAGAACACCTCACATGGAGCTGATACGAACCGAAAAATCAACAGTGACATCCGAAAAGGCATACGCACAGCAAAAGAGAACTGGATAGAAGATCAATGCCAGGAAGTAGAGAACAATCTGAACAAGGACAACAGCAAAAAGGTCTACCAGATAGTGAAGCGGCTGACAAGTGTTGAACAGCCCAAGGTCTCCACGATTCGAAGCAAGTCTGGCTTGTGCCTTACAGAAGAACCAGAAGTCTTGGATAAATGGACAGAGTATTGCTATGAACTTTACAACCACACACCAAACGGAGACCCCTCAGTCCTAGCATATCCGCAGAAAAGAGAAGAAGAAGAAATCCTCTCAATTCTCCGAGAAGATGTTGAGGCAGCAGTGCAATCGCTGAAGTAGGGGAAGTGAGCGGGAGTGGACAACAGGAGGAGAAGCGATGATTGACGCCCTCGCCATTATCTGTAACAAGACCTGGCAGAGTGAGGAGTGACCTACACCATGGGCCCAGTCGCTAGTCATCACTCTTCCCTAATAGGGTAGCCTTCAGGAGTGCCAGATCTACCGCACCATCAGTCTCATCAGCCATCCCAGCAAAGTCCTCCTGAAAATAATACTCAACAGGTTGAAACTCCAAGCTGAACAAATCATAGCTGAAGATCAAGCAGGATTCATGGCAGTGCGAAGTACCACTCAGCAGATTTTCAACCTCAGAATAATCTGCGAGGAATATCATGTGTTTGTAGACTTCAAGAAAGCGTTTGACGAGTCTAGCATGCAGATCTGTAGGCAAACATGTGAGTGTACAACTTCAGACCGAACATTATTGAAGTCATCAAAAACTTGTATAACAGTTACCAGTGCAGTCCTCCACAACAGCGCCATCGGGAACTGGTTCAGAACAACAATCGGCATGCGTCAAGGATGCCTACTCCCTCCAACATTCTTCCTGGAGCGCATCATGTCAGATGCCCTTGCAGATCACGAAGGCACAGTCAGCATAGGGGATAGAGCAATCTCCAACCTTCGTTTTGCGGATGACATTAATGGATTGGTTGGAGATGAACAAGAACTTGAACAGCTGTTACAGAGGCTTGACACTAAGGTTTGAATGGAAATAAGTGCAGGAGAAGACCAAAATGATTACCAACAACAACAATGGCATCAACACGGACATCAAAGTTCAAGACCAATCCCTCAACATTGTGCACAGCTTCAAATATTTAAGAGCAATTGTATCAGACAATGGGTCCCGACAGGAAGTTCTCTCCAAGATGGCACAATCAAATGCTGCCCTGACAAGGTTGAAGCCCATTGGAAAGACATGACCATCAGTCTATACTACAAGGTAAGATTGCTGCGCTCCCTTGTCATCTCCATCTTCCTATACATTTGCAAAACATGGACCCTAACAGCAGAACTACAACTACAGAACCACAGAATACAAAGCATGGAGATAAGGTGCTAACAAGGAGTACTAAAAGTGCTACATAATATTTTGGGCATTTCCTATACCTAGCACAACCCCAACGACGAAGTCCGACAGACCATAACACAAACCATTGGACAATACGATGACATGCTCACAGTGTTGAAGAAATGGAAAATCCGATGGTATGGTCACGTCATGCTTTGTGTGTGACCATTGCACATATCGGTAATTGCAGTTCTTGCCAAACGTACACGACCCACGAGCACTGAATATCCTGCACTCTGGAACCGACTGCCCTAAGCCCTTATGCTGACCATTTTGGGGCCATACTTGCTTCCATGTATGGTGGGTAAGTGCCCCAGGGGAACCCATGCTCCGCCTGAAGCTCTCTGCACTGGTAATCGAAGTCCAGCACAGATTCCCAGCTGTAGCGCTCAACGTAGTCCATGATGTTCACTGTGTGTGCTAGTGTATGGCCACGTCACCAGATCACCAGGCCTTGCAAAGACCATCCTGCAAGGCACGGTGCAAGGAGGCAGAAGAAGTGGGAGACAGAAAAAGAGGTGGGATGACAACATTCGAGAATGGACTGACTTGACACTGAGCGAAGCCATGGGGGCTGCTGAGGAAAAAGAAAGATGGAGTAGGCTGGTTAAACGATAATCTGTGGTGCCCCAACGATCTTCGAGTTACGGGATAGGATAGAATAAAATAGGATAGGATAAGTAGTAGTAGTAGTAGTAGTAGTAGTAGTAGTAGTAGTAGTAGTAGTAGTAGTAGTAGTAGTAGTAGTAGTAGTAGCAGTAGTAGTTTATTTATTTTTACTTCAGGCCGACTCTCCTTGGTGTGCCTGGGTTTTCTGTATAAATATTATCTCCACTTTGTGGAAATTTAGTGCTTTAAATTGCCACTGTTTCTGTCATTATGAGTTATTCTTTCTCGTTCTTAATCTGGTCTATTGATATAAATCTTCTATCTTCCATCTTCTTCGCTATTTCATGAAAACTCTCCCAAAACTCCTCGTCCGTGTATGGGGTCGGTTGGGTCAGCTTGGACGTTTTTTGTCAAATGGTCACTAGGGCTTTCTATAGTATTATTAATTAGCAATTTAGGCATTTTATATGTATGTGCTATGTTGATGTTTTATAATGATGTTTATAGTGTTTGTTTTGTTTTGTAAACGGGAGTTCGGTCAGTTAGAGTAAGCATACAGCCTCAGCGTCCCATGCATGGGATGCTTTTATTGTAAAGTGACCGGCTGGTAAAGTGCCTTCAGTGTTACCGTTATATTTATTTTTATTTAGTAAAATTTACGTCCCCGGACACATTAAGCGTATAGGGGACGGGTGAACCACCACTTTTTGGCCGTTATAGTTATGTCAGCAGATCTTTTATACGGATCGGGGGTCCGTCCTCTTTCACCCAAGCTGTGGCCCTGATTCGGGTCTTTGCAGTCCGCTTGATTTATTTGATTTGATTTATTGTTGCTTTAGGTCCAGCGGACTCTTCCGAGCCAAATCAGGACCGGACAACCCCCGATCCGCACAAAAGATCCGCCGAAACAACCCTAGTGGGAAAATTGAATGCCCTCCACCGGCCAGTCACTTTACAATAAAGACATCCCACGCGGGGGACGGCTGAGGGTTGACCTCAACTACGCGAACACCCCGGTTACAAAAACAAAATAGAATACAACCATCATTATAAATCATCAACAAAACACATACATATAAAATGCCTATAGTGCGAAATAATACAATCATAGGAAGCCCTAGTGACCACCCGGCAGAAAGCGTCCAACACTCCCAAGCTGATCCAACAGACCTCATACACAAACAAGGAGTCTTGTCCAGGAAGAGTTTTCAAGAAAAAAGGTAGGTCATTGATCTAGCGAAGAAGAAGAAAGTATAGCAGAGTGATAGGACAGATCAGGAATGGGAAAGAGCAAATGATGAAGACAGCGACAGTGGGAATTTAAAGCTTTAAATTTCCAGAAAGTGGGGATACTATTTATACTGAAACCCCCGGCACTCCAACGGGGGGAACTGTTGCCGCAGTGAATTAGTCATGCCTACAAAGGCAAGACAGGTTTTCAACTGGGGCTTTCACTGTTCCCTTTATAGGTTAGAACAATCTACAGTGACAAGATTGCTCATGACCCCAAGGGGTTTGCAGTCCGCTGGGCCCTATAAACAATGACTAACTAACTAACTCCAGGCTGTCAACGAGATTTGAACCACTGCCTGCACAGGCTGCAATGTTATCGCCTGACATTTGAGTACACTGCGTATGGTGGTAATGGGAAGTTTTGTTGTTTGTTGTTGCTGTTTTATGAGTTGGAGGGGTGTGCATGTGGGGTAGGGTGGGGTTTGGTGGTAGTGTTGTCGCAGGTTGATGCAGTTGGTGGTAGTGAGGGTAGAGTCGTTGTTTTTTGTGGTGTTGTCTCCCGTGCCCTATTCATGTGCGTGCAGGAGAACTCATGTGTCAGTGCGTGTATTTCTGCTCGCATAGGGCTATACTGTTCCCGTGTGCATGTGTGTGTATAAATATATATTTTTAAAAATCATGTTCACTATTAGATCGACGCATCCAAAGAAATCAGAATGAGCCTATACCAAAACCGTATATGCGCTTCCTGGAATACGGCGTTCCCGGATGAGGAGTTTAAAGAAACAATAATCTCTTCTGTGGAGTCTGTGATCTTATTGTATAAGGTCAATTCTACTGGAAAGATTCCCGCATCATGGCTGGACGGCGTTAAGGTACGTGACAGAACAAACAATACAATACAACACAACACAACACTACACAACACAACACAATACAAACCAATACAGTACAAGACACAACACGTCCTGCACAAACAACATCCAGAATATTTCCCAGCTTTGGTTCCAGTCATTTTCTGTGGTGTTTCATGTTGAGGGTACACGATCACTTATCAACAGAGACAGTATATTTATACTGTGTTAACTTTATACTAAGTGCATTTGACGTACAATATAAGCAAAGTTTGAAAAGAGAGCAACTGGTTTTTCAAGGTTTCCATACGAATCCCAGCCTTATAATAAGATTTTGGGCAGAGCAACTTTAGTGTAAAGTTTAAAAGTTTCAGCAGCACCACAACACACAAAACAAAACAAACAAACAAACAAAATTCAGCTAGCCCAACTCAGGGGCGGTTTATAGGGGGGGGGGGGGGTCCCAGGGAGCACGGAAACTCCCCCTCCCCTGCCCTTCTCGGGGAATAAACCAAATAAATTAAATTAAATTAACACACACTAACACTCACACACATACACAAACGACAACAACGACACACACACACGTTTCCCTTCTCCCCCACCCCCCACCCAAACAAACCTCCAATGCCATTATGGCGTACACCATTTTACATAATATTTTATTATCCGGAGTTCTCATGTTTTGAACAAGATTGCGGTAAAAATTTAGGATATTAGGGTTTTGTCCCTTGCACATTTGTATGTGTTCAATGAGGTGATATTAAATAAATTCTGTATCGATTTGGATCTCGAAAGCTTAGTGTGTAGTGTACCCAGTTATCTTATTGAACAGTGATGTAGGCTTGCTGCGACTGACATAGATCTTTTACTATCTGATGACGTAATCTTATATCACCTTCCATGCCCCTCTTCCATCCCATTTTATTGACTCACATGCATAGCAATGTGAGTCAATGTCCTCAACTCCCACCCCCACCCCACTTCTTGCCAACCCGCTCCCACCCAGCCGCCATACCCAAAAAAATCAAAATTTTTGCAAATCTGCGAGGTAAATCCTAAACAGTCTAAAAATAACATTTTAACAAATGTATCCGTCAGTCCGTCTGTCTGTCCGTCGTCCGCCGTCTGTTTGTGCAAAACTTGCAAGAGGATTAAAATTTCAGAACCTATTTCAACTATCACAACCAAACTTGGTAAGATGGTGTATATCCATGAGACCTCATAAATGATCAGTGAATGAATGACTTTACTTCAAGGTCATGGTCACATGGTCAATTAATGTTAGTCAAAATATTCATTTTTCACAAAATTTCATTTTTTTAAAGTTATTAATATTGAGTTTATTATTTTTTGAGGGATGATAGATATCAATGAGACACACGTACTATGCAAATTTGGTCAACCTCACTCCAAGGTCAAGGTCACTGGAGCTGTCCAATGTCGGTTAGTATAGGTACTTTGAAGTGACCTTGACCCTAAACTATGTGAGATATAAAAGTCCAAACTTGTTGTATTTAGAGATGATAGATTGATCTTACATATATGTTCCGTTTTTGAGTTGATCTTGAAGGTCAATGTCATTTTAGGCCTTGCAAGAACATACAAAAAAATAGGTCATCGTACAATTGAATGGCTCTATTTAACCCATAGTATGCAAGAACATTGGGTTATTTGATCATACATGAGCATGAGAGGTCACATGAAAGTCAGGGTCCTCCCAATGTCAAGGTCATTGAAGGTTAAGGTCATCTCAGGGGTCACTGTTGCTTTTGGGGATGGGGGATAATTCGACTAGTTTATTTGATAGTATATGAGTGTATTTGGAGCCTGTGGTCAAGGTCATCTCAAAGTCAGTATTACTTTGCATCTTAATAACACCGTTTAATTTCGTTTGTTTTTCTGGGCACTCATTTTCATGTTAAATATTGCAAGTTCCATAAGGAGCATGTGCGTCATTTGAATTTTGCCCTTTTAGTTAGATTGTATCTCTTTGCGTTCAGGATGGGTGAAAAATGACCGACAATGTTTAGGTTTCAATTAGAAAAAAATGCAAAAGTGACTGTAGACCTAGTGATCGTTTGTCCAGTGTTTTTTTTTAAAGAGCCAATAGAAGCAGAATGTTGAGTTGTTTTGATTTTACAATGAATACATCTGTAAGCCTACCACTATTCTATTTTATTAATTTATTTGTAATCAAGGTCTTCTTGCAGAAGCAGGATCAGGTTAGGTTGTGACTTCAAACTCCGGCTGAACAATAACTAAAACTTTTTTTAAAAGTTGGGGTGGGGGTGGGGAAATTAACGGCTGCGCTATTTTACCGTCTAATGGACAACAAAAGTCGGCTGTAGCAATGCGCAGTCGTACATAATTATTAGAAGTCAAATAGAATCACATAATGTAGTCTGGATTCCCCCCCCCCTCCCACTCCATCGCCCTTCCTCCCATTCAAGAAGAGTAAAATACGCCCCTGCAACTGACATTATACATACTCACGAGCTTAGTTAGAACACAGCGAAATGGCCACTTGTGTCTATGACACAAGTCTACAAACTCAAACGACTGGCAACAGAGAGAGAGAGAGATCTTTCCTATCATTGGATCATTCCCCGGAGGATAACACCTATAAGGATTATTTCCAATATGATATCAATTAAATTCCAACTCCATCTCTTTAAGCGAGACAAGTACTAGATATACCCGTGTTTTATGCAGCACTTTACCTCTCTTTTAAACGCACACACACACACGCACACACACACACACACACACACACACACACACACCGCTCGATTAAAAGTATACAAAATGATTGTGAAATTATGTCTCAGTAATATTATTTTTGTGTGATTTTGTATAGCATTACTATTTTTGCTTTCTTTGAAATTACAGGTGTACATTCATGACCCATATGAAGTCCCGACCCTAATAAGTCCAAATGAATACGTTACTGTAAACAACCTAGCACATATCACCATAATCCCACGCGAGGTAAGCTTACTGTACTGTTAGCTTTTGATCGTGATTTGTTAGCTTGAAGGTGTTATGCGCGCGCACGTGTGTTTGTATGAGAGAGAGAGAGAGAGAGAGGGGGGGGGGAGAGTGAAGAAAGAAAGAAAGAAAGAAGGAAGAAGCCTAATAGACGCTATATTTTCGCCTTAAATCAGATTCAAAGAGCGGCGATCTGTAACCATACGCGCTCACATGCTACACACACTTACAATTTACATATTATTTTAACACAAACACATTCACCACTTAAACATGTGGTGAAAAGGCAATATCATGTTATGTATTTATTTTATTTATTTAATAAGCGTTCGACGATGGCCAATAAAGGATCTAACGCAATCCACTCGGGCCGCCGGCTTGAGCCTTTAGTCTGACGCCTACACAACGAACACACATTACATTACATTACATTATTGTTGCTTTAGGTCCAGCGGACTCTTCCGAGCCAAATCAGGACCGGACAACCCCCAATCCGCATAAAAGATCTGCCAAAACAACCCTAGTGGTAAAACTGAAAGGTCTCCACCAGCCAGTCACTTTACAATAAAGACATCCCACGCAGGGGACGGCTGAGGCTTCACCCCAACTTATCGAACCCCTGTTTACAAAAACAAAATAGAATACAAACATCATTATAATGTAAATTATCAACAAACCACATACATATAAAATGCCTACATTGCTAAATAATAACATCATAGGAAGCCCTAGTGACCACCTGGCAGAAAGCGTCCAATATTCCCAAGCTGATCCAACAGACCTCATACACAAAAAAGGAGTCTTGTCCCGGAAGAGTTTTCAAGAAAAAAGGTAAGAGACTGGTCTAGGGAAGAAGACGATAGTATAGCAGATTGATAGAACAGAGCAGGAATGAGAAAGAGCAAATGAGAAAGACAGCGACAGTGGGAATTTAAAGCACTAAATTTCCAGAAAGTGGGGATACTATTTATACTGAAACCCCCGGCACCCCAACGGGGGAAACGAACACACGCTTGAGCAACTGGGTATGGGGAGAAGGAGCCTAGTGTTTGCTGGGTGTATTTGTGTAGCTGGCACTCAACTGTCTAGGACATGATTGTCAGTGATACTAAAGTCTGTGCAACAGAATGCGTGCGTGCACAGACTAGACCTCGGTTTACATTCTCGAAGTAGGGGCGCTTTGGCTGTTTCTCAGGGACGCTTTTGTTGTTGTTTTGCGGCACGCTCCTGTACAGGCTGCAATGTTATATTGCTTGACATGTATTCAATACTTCAATTGCTTTGCCTTTGAGTATACCAATGAGCCAATTGTGTCTCAAGGTCAAGCAATTTTTGTGTCGGCACTCATGGCCGTCAACGGGCTTTGAACCATTGCCTTTAGGGCTGCGATGTTACCGCTTAACACTCAATGCTTCAATTGTTCTGCCGTTGCGTCCACTACTGAACAGACAAGATATTTTTGTCCACACAGTACCACTTTCTACCCGCCCCCTACAAGTCTTATGGAACGCACGACTGTTTCATGGATGGGGTTGATCGCCAGATCGATTCTTCTTTGGGTTCCAACATGAAATTCACTTGGAACAACTGCGTCCGTCAGCATGCTGCTCAGCGCGCTGTCAACGAGTGCCAGTGCGTCACAGGATGGACGAGAGGTTACTTATAAAACCGTAATGTCGACAGTGTCATTGATTGACATATACGAGACAGACAGACAGATAGGCAGACAGACAGACAGATCGATCAAGTAATTTAGCAGCAATAATGTTTGTAACATATTACTGTTTACAGACAGAGAGACAAACAAACACACAGACAGACAGATCGATCATGTAGTTTAGCAGCGTTAAATAGTTTGTCAAATTGTATTGTCTCATGCGTGTATGATAGCTGAGATTTAAAGCATAGTAAAATCTAGTTGTCTCATGCAGAAGCTTCGTTAAATTTTATTGCATTGCATTTAATAATCTCTAGATTTGTATGAATAATTGCTTGTTTTCGTCAGTTTTGCATATATAATTGTATATTAAATTGCATTGAACAGATCTAGTTTTATATTCTTGTGTTTTGATTTTTTCTTCGGTTTTGCATATAACTATTTATTTCTTTGTTTAATGTAAATGTGTAGTTTATCTTTGATTGGAAAGAACCATACAATGTGAAAGAAGGTTAGTAGCTACTGGCTACTTTTGATGTCATAATTGTATTTGAATTCTTTCAGATGCTTTTGATCTACCTTTATGCACTTTGTCTAAAAAACGGGACTGTTACGATGTGATTGAATGTGAGTCACCATTGTTTGATGATGATGATGATGATGATGATGATGATGATGATGATGATGATGATGATGATGATGATGATGATGGATGGGTGGATGGATGATTGATGATGATAATGATGATGATGATGATGATGATGATGATGATGATGATGATGATGATGATGATGATGATGATGATGATGTTAATGATGATGATTATGATGATTATGATGATGATGATGATGATAATGATGATGATGATGACGGCCTTGATGGAAAACGAATTATATTGTATTATCAATTGTATTATCAATTAAAACGTTTTTTCCCCCATCTCAGAAATAATAATATCGTTTTGCCGTTTTTGCCGCCGGTGCATTAAATTCAATCCAGATTTCGACCAGCGTCGTGAATAGGCTAGGCCTAGCTGTTTGAGCTTTTAACTATACGAGTTTACTATTAACAAATTCTATATAGGTATGGTAGGTAGATTAACGTCTCCGGACACGTATAGGAGACAATACTTCTATAAAGTCTACCCGGTTCTCAATTTATATTACCCAGGCACCCGTATGTGGACACAAGAGCTTCTCACTATGGAATGTCCCCCCCCCCCCCACCATCCCCCGCCCTTGCCCCCTTCCTCCCTCCTCCTCGTGTCCCCGTAACCTTTCGTTGGTTGGGAAGGAAAGCATTTGGGACGTTCCATTTATCTAGGCTCTTCTCTCCCTCACTGCTTTACCTTCCCCGGTTCTAAGCAGATCCAGGTACCCATTCACAGCTAGGTGGACTAGGATGTGTCGTGCGCATGTTTCAGTTTTTGTGTGTGGTTTAATGGTCGCCTTCCAAACATGGCCATCCCACCAAGTTAGTACTAACTCTTCCCACGTTGCTTAACATGAAACATAGCTAGAGTGTGCACAAACCACTACACTTCTGTGCTAGCAAATCCCCCTCTGTAAGTACTACTATATCAACAGAGAGGGACGCGCTCAATGTCGAACATAAATACGGGCGCCTATGGTACATTACTTTAGACCTTGCTCGAAAATATTAGAGGAAACATCTATGGCATGTCTTGCCCGTATGTTGCGCCCAGAGTTGTCACACGTTGGGCGGACATTTTTTGCAAACGAACACATTTCTCGGCTATTATTTCTGCACTGTCCTCCATCAAACCTTCTTCCGGTCCAACCGAAAGGTTGATTTCAGTTGCAATCCTGGCTAGCTCTGACCGTTCAGCCTTGCACTGCCCTGCGAACGCCACCACCCTCTCCAGAAGAAAAGCTTGCAGCTCGGAGTAGCTTTCAAAGTGTTCTGAGACGACATGCCCATGATGATGTCCGCCCGGATAATTATAGCCTGTTAATTAAAAACAAAACAAAAGACAAGTTACCTCCCATTTTCGAATAAGGCCTATTGTATTTCCTATTTTTTCATGTCCTGACTTACGTACTGTTTTCAGTGCAGGAAACTGTTCGCATGTCCTACAGTGAAGACGAGTGCTCCGTTCGTTGTTCAACAACGGTGTACGAATACTCACTATCAACCACGCCAACGTCCACAATGTACCAAGATTTTGTGCATGGCATAGATCCTTCTTTCAAGATCCCTAGCTTAGAGTAAGCAAATAATTGTGTGTGTGTGTGTGTGTGTGTGTGTGTGTGTGTGTGTGTGTGTTTCCAAATAATATCTGAAAATATAATACTTTGAAAAAGTCGGGAATCCGAGAACGAGCCATATATATTCACTTGCTTCAATTTCCCTAGATCCTTCAAACATTTCCAGGTGAATTTAGAAAAAGAATATTATCCTCATGTTATCAGAGGAATTTTTAAAATTTAAAAAAAACAGACCTCATAGAAAAAAAACGAAGAGGGAAGGCAGTTTGGTGACCAAAGAAAATAAGGAAACAGAAATGAAGATATCGGAAGAAAAACTAAAACTAAGAGATTGTTACGTTGAAACGCGCATGATGGTTCGTGTGAAATGCGCACGATATTATAATTATGTGTGAAGCGCGCGCGATAGATCTGTTCGTTTTATTTTGCAACGCATGCAGTGATAGAGTGTGTTTATCTTTGATTTAAGTTTTCGTTGTTGTTAGAAGAAGCTTTGTATAACGTTGGTGTTTTTAGTTGGTCGATATTATTTGAGAATTTTCGAGAATTGGTTGTTTACTATCGATCGAAGCGTATGGATAGTTCTCGTGGTAACCATGGAAGCTTCCATTCCAAATAGGGTTGTATGACGTGAGACAGTGATGATGAAATTAATTTTGATTGGTTGTGGTGTTTCATGTAGGATATTCTCGTTTGTTCTTGAGTATGTGGAGACTATATAAGTGCCGCACTGTTTCAAAAGAAGAGAGGGTTGAAAGTAAAAAGTTGAGAGTGGAAAAAGCGATTGTATGCAGTTGTTGATGTGTGCTGAATAAAAGTGGAAAACTTCATACGACGACTCCTGACTTGTTGATGAGTGAGCAGGCTGCGTGGATAAACGAATCAGAGTTACACCTAACAGGATTTCAAGCATCGGGGCTGAATCAAATACTGATAGAAAACACCAACATCATATCGAGTGTAACAGAGATCTTATTGTTCTTGTAGAAGGTATAGAGTGACTCCTAAGCAAATAGAAGTATGTAGATTGGCAGATTGTTTTGTTCCAACTCCAAAGTCACCTATCGATGTGTGTGATCAGATGTTAGGTCTGATGTGTGGCAGAAAGGTTAAGATGGCATCGTTTGTTTTTTTAATTACACAAGAGGAAGGGAAAAGATGACGGACGTTTGAATGATGATAATAATAAAGAACCAGAAAGTGGAGATGAATTTGTAAAATTACCTTGGTACAAACCTACCGAGAAAGCCGCACCGAAGGGTGATCCTGCTTTGGACGCTTTCATCACGAAATTCACTGATGAGTTTTTAGACATTAAAAATAGACGGAAAATTAGGACAACATGACTTGTGGTCAAAGAAAGGCGCTGCAGGAGTGGAGAATGTTGCCAGTCACAAAAGGTGTCACGTTTAGGCACGCGGATAAATCAGGGGTAACGGTGATGATTACGTCTCTTAAGGAGAAGGTCCGTCAGGATTTATTGGATGGAAATCAGTTCGATGTGCTCAGTGAAGATCCAACAAACACTACGATAAAAGAAGTAGATAAATGGGCAGATAAATGGAAAAAGGAAGGCGAGTTGACAAATGATGTTGTGACGTTTATTTCTAACATAAAAGACACTCATCCTGCAAAATGTAAGCCATTAATAAAGACGCACAAGCCAGCGCCATATACATACAGATTATTACTCACTGTTAATAATGGTCGATTAGAATTCAGATTAACGGTAAGCGTCTATAGTTTGAAAGGCCATTTAACAAGGATAAGAGAACAATTCGTGTTAAAATTAGTGCAGTCAGATAGATGGAAGTTTCTTCCCTATCAATATCCAATATGCCACACATCTGGAAGTAAAATTAGCTGTAAATAAGGCGTGCTCAGAAAACGTGGATATTCACGTAATGGAAGAAAATATACGACAAACTTTGACTAGTCCCACCGCCGTAGCTCAAGTTGTAGAGCGTTCGCCTGGCACATCGATAACACCGGTTCGAATCCCGCGGTGCGAAATAAAAGTGGCCATTCACTGTCCATTTTAATAGCATGATCTGGTGGTTCAGTGTTGAAATGTCCCTACCCTTGTTCAAGAGACAAGACAGATTATTGCTTTATCAGATCTTGCGCCAAATCAGGAAAAATTGATAGTAAATATTGCTAATGGAGTTCTAAAAAAAATATCCCATCACAACTTTAATAAATCTTTTATTCATTCATTCATTCATTTTTTACTTAAACATATTATTGTATTTGTTAAAAAGACAAGACATTATTGAGGTCAGCGGACTAGCTCTTTATTTTAATTTTTATAGTTCATTTCTCACATTCATTACGTTGACTCCCTCATATAATTTTATTATTTTTTTTTTAAGTTCTATTCTTTTGTGTTCAATTGTATTGTTTTAAACTACTTGACGATTGTGTACTATATACAGCCATAACCCAAAACTCAAACTCTCACCACAATGATTCGCTTTACCAACAATCTCCTCACAAAACCCTCACCTTCTCACAACGTCACCATTCTTTAAATTGTACTCCGCCTCTGTTTCGCTCCCACTCTTCTCTTCTTCCTCCCCACCCCCCAACCCATCAACCACCACCCACCATCTTCCTTCTCTTGTTTTCGTGTGTCTACTTTGTGTTTCTTTTTTCTTCTCATATCAATGTCTTCTTATACACAATTCCCATCTCTTGTATTCTTGTCTGATATTTCTTATGCACAAACATCTCCTGACTGCATTTAGTTGTAGAGATTGTGTCTTTGCACTTTTTTTTTTGTGTGAGTTCTGTCAATTCCATTTGATTGTGTTTTTTTGACTTGTTGGATTGGTGGTGTTGTTGGTCAAGGTTTCTTCCTCTGCACTTTTTTCATACCCACCTCTTGTTCATCTTACACCTTCCATCATGTCTCCAAAATACTTAAATTGCTACTTTGCCGTTATCTCAATTGTTCCTCCCCCTGACGCCCTACTTTTTTCTCCACAGCTGTTTTTCTCGCCTTATTTACATTCGCCTCTTTTGCTACTATAATAATTCAACAATATAATTTTGTGCTACTACATGCGCCTCTAGGATATTATTTGCGAAAAGCGTCCACCACATTCTTCTTCTTCTTCTTCTTCTTCTTCTTCTTCTTCTTCTTTTCTTCACTTCTTCTTCCTTTCCTTCCTCCAAACTTTCACTCTTCTTCCTTTTGAGTTGGTTTTTCACAGAACTTTTTCTTCTTCTTCTTCTTCTTCTTCTTCTTCTTCTTCTTCTTCTTCTTCTTCTTATTCATCTTATCTTAATAATTATAATTTTATTTTAATAATTAATATAATAATCAAATGCTACTACTAATTCACTACTAATGTCTACTTACTACTTACTAATAATAATACTACTAATAATAATAATAATAATAAATTGCATTTATACAGCGCTACTCATTAGATACTACTACTACTTACTACTACAACATCATTCGTATTACTACTCTTAATTGCATTTTACACGCATTCACGCTCATACACATCACTCTGTAGCATCATTCACACAATGCACTACACATAAACTATTAATGCTTACTATTTACACAGAAGGTGCTCTTAAACACAATACTTAAAAATGCCTTGTTTTAGCCGAAAAAGCGCTGTTTAAGCCGACGTTTGGGCGTTTTCAACAGTTGTTTTTAACTGATGAGCGCAAAGAACAAGTTGTAGTGTAGGTAGTGAGTAGTCTACCTCAGACAGATATGGTGGAAGTGACTGGTCAAAGTGGCGAAAAGCTAGGACAGCAATTTTGTATTCAATGCGGAACTTAACAGGGAGCCAGTGAAGCTCCTTTAAAAGAGGTGTGACAGGATCACGTTTCCGTTTTTTAAGCGCAAGCCGAGCAGCACCGTTCTGTACACGCTGCAGTTGGCTAACTTCATCAATGGGGAGACCAGCTTGAACTGAATTACAATAATCAAGTCTAGATGTCACAAAAGCTCTGACCAAGTGTGTGCATGCATATTAGTGTTATCAGATGCATACGCTCTATGTTTATATTGTTATTCTGTCATTTATTCCTGTTTGCAACTTTCAGGCTTACTGGGTGGACAGATGGGCTTCTTCCTAGGAGCCAGTCTACTGACCATGTCGGAGGTGCTGGAGGTCGTGGCGACCTTGATCTGGACATTCTGCACCTCACTTTTTTGCTACAACGGGAAGACTTTTCCTCAGCAGCGGTAGATCCAACAAGCACGCCAAGAGGTTGCAATCAAATGGCATTGACTGAGTAGAATTGATCTTTGTTAGTAAAACTGTAGTGAATAAAACAGTGGTAGCAGCCCTTTGTATTATCTACGGCAAAGCTATCGAAATCCACTACCGCTGTGCTATTGGGAATCCAGGCGGCAGGGATAGCTCAGTGGTCAGAGCGCACGACTTGTGTGAGTGCGTCTTGGGCGACGTGGGTTCGAATCCTGACTTCAGCAAACTATTTTGTGATTGCTGGATATTACGGGCCAGCGCCTTGAGAAGCTCTCTGAGCTTGTAAGTGCGCTATATAAGAGAAATATCTTTCTTTCTTTCTTTTACTTGGTCAATTCCCCATGTGTTGCAATATTGCAGCTCAGTGCTGTTTTTGAAAAAAATTTTTTTTAAATTACTGGATCTGTCTGTTTGATCTATTGGTTTGAAATGAAATGTCATAATTATTTTGTCATTTGCCTGTAGGCGTATGAATAGCTAGTTTGTATTATTTTAGTCAGATTCTTAGCAAATATTTCACTGCCACATAATTAGGCTCCGTATATGAGTTTAACAAACAAGTTCAGGTTGGTTTTAGTGTGTATTGTGTGCCTACGTCTGCTTGCTGGCGCGTGGGCCGGTGTGTGTGTGTGTGTGTGTGTGTGTGTGTGTGTGTGTGTGTATGGTTGTGCGAGTGTGCGGGCGCGCCTGTTACCTCACGCTATTGGGTAGACGAGTATGTGTGTGCGCGGGTTCACCTCACTTAAGCAACCGTCCGTTAATACACTTCAACCAAGTTTTCTTTATTGTTTCAAATCGTGTGGAAATACATCGTTAAAGCTATGATTAAAATTACTCTTTCAACAAGTTGGAAGCATATTGCTGAAATAATAAAGAGTTTTGTCAGTACTTTGGCCAGGAGAACTAAACAAACCCCCCCCCCACCCCCACCTCACTTCAGTGCGGGGTGTGTATTACCTACCCACCCACCCTCTAACAACGAGGGTTTAACCTTCCCGGATGGTGCTAGGTACAAAGAAATTTCCCCCACCTTCATTAAAACCATCACTACTTTCACAGTTTTGCTTATAACCCATTCAAATTTAATGACTTTGTTCATGAATAATGTCTGCATAAATTAACCAAATTTAGCATGTTTAGTTTATAAATAAAATTAAAATATACAACAAAGCGTTCATTTAAATGCGCGCATTTGTGTGCTGTGCGTGGGTTTGCGTGTGTGGGTGTGTGTGTGTGGGTGCGCGTGTGTGTGTGTGTGTGTGTGTGTGTGTTTCTGTAGTTCTGAAGAAAGTTTGTTTTCACAATTTCCATGTTCTTTTGCTGGAACCTTTACTATTCTCTTGAAACAATTTGACTTGGAAATGAGAAATCTGTCATGGTTATTGTGCACCGTTTTGAATTATATTTTCTCTAATAAAGCATCTGTATCGTCCTTACAACTTTTTTATGCGTTTTTGTTTTTTAACAGTTGCCGTGCGTAAGTGTGTGTAAATGCGTGTGTGTGCGCGCGTGAGCTTGTGTGTAGTACTCAGTAGATGAAATTTGAAGAGAACTGCAACTGCAATTCAAACTATGGACACCGACTTATTATCCCACATGCATACTTTCACTCATCGAGTGACTCATTTAAATCCAGTCCAATCAAAACGCTTTATTCCTTGTGGCACGTGGCTACAATAAAAGATAAACAATGCAATACTATAAACATCTTTGTTTAAATTCACATTTATGCAAGCATAAACCTAACAACTGGAGACAGGTCAATATTAAAGTGAGTATGAGGTGTTTATTAATTCATTTTTATTTCGCTCGAAATGTGTATAGAGACTGCAGACTCGTTGTAACGACGTTGCCATTTTACTGATTATTACAGGAGTCTTACGTTTTCAGTTCCAGAGCACATTCTAAAAGGTATTTATATAGGCTGTCTTAAAACATTTTAAAAGAACTAAATCCGCGTGCATATCAAGGGTATTCTGATAAATTCTTGTTCTCACTTGATTCTTCTTCTTCTTCTTCTTCTTCTTCTTCTTCTGATAATGTGAAAAATCCGTTTCCAAATAATAGTTCACATTCAGTTGTACCGGTCTAACCATTTGAAGATCGATTATTGCTAGCTCATTATTTTTCACAAAATACAGCTGTTGCTGTGTATTTTTACTTATTTCATTTTGGGCTAATTTAATCTTCACAAGGCCATTATATATCCTCAAACGTTTTACACAAGTCAGCGGGTAATTGGTCAACTCGATTTTTTTCTGTAATAATACGCTTCACTAGTAACACTTTGTAACTAGAAAGGCAAAACACATGACTCACATTCTCCATAAGGAACATTATATATTATTTACAATATTCTACAAGAAAATGTGTGCTGTGTGTGTAATTAACAAAGTTTAAGTATTCCTTCACTGACGGACCAACCGACAGAGGGAAAGAGAGACATACAGTACACACATTTTAAGAGACCATGCTCGGATATACGAGGGGAAACAACTTTGGCCGGCTGGCCCGCATATTGCGCACAGAGTTGTCTAACGTTAGTAGACGGACATTTTTTTTGCAAACTAACAGTTTCTCGCTTATAATTTCTGCTCTGTCCTCTTATCAAACATTCCGGATCTACGGTGAACCGAAAAGTTGATTCCAGTTGCAATCCTGGCTAGCTCTGCTAGTTCGGCCTTGCACTGCCCTGCAACCACCATCCCTTTTTCAGAAGAAAATCTTGCAGCTCGGGCTTAGCTTTCATAGTGTTCTGAGAATCGAGATGTCTGCTCGGATAAAATCTAGGTAACTAAAAACAGAACAAAAACACAAGCTATATCCCATTTCCGAATAAAGCTTATTCACGCAGATTTGCAAAAATCTGGGAAATTGTGTTTTTGGGGCAAATACATACACTCACATTGCTGCATAAATGTGAGTTTTTTAAAAATCTATAATATTTATATAGCCTAGCTAATAGCACTTACTACTTTTTGGTAAGAATAATAAAAATAACATTTAAAGAAACGTTCAACATCAATCATTACAAGGAACCAATACATAAAACGAATACATCGTCATCATCATCAGTCCCGCAGCCGGTCAGGCCGTTGGGGAGACTCATGAGGGACGCTGACCTAGGTTGCTATGAAGTTTGGTCAAAATCCGTTCAGTGGTGCTTGATATATGACTTACAAGGGAGCGACAGACCAACAGGCATTTTTGCTCGTTCCGATTCCCAACAATTTCAAAACATCTCCAAATAAGTCTGGAAATACAAAAATGGCAACAACTGCAACCACAGGGCGAAATGTATAGTGCGACTTTTAGGGTGAAATGGCCCCTAAACTTGTCTGTGGCTGAAAAACAGAACTGCGCTGCGCTGCACTGCAACTTCTTGCTTGTTGGATTTACTCCCGCGAGTTCAGTTCAGTAGGTAGATTATCGTCCCCGGACACAGTGCGTATAGGGGACTTCTCCCGCGAAGAAAGTATCTTAGTTTTATAGCGGAACCGTAAGAGGCAGGAAGTCCAAATCAAAGTCATCACGATCTCTAGCAATTCCCACACAGTAAGCAGGCTGGCTCCTAGAAAGAAGCCCATCTGTCCACCTAGTAAGCCTGAAAGTTCCAGAATAAATGAAGGAATTAATAAACGAATGGTAGCTTACACACCAGTAATAATTTTAAAGTAATACGTTTGTTTTGTTTTGTTTTTGTTTTCTTAAACAATTTCCATCCATATCTGGAATTACATAAAAATATTCGTGGGGGTGGGGATTGGGAAGGAGGGAAAAGGGAGGAGGCAAATGTCGGTCTGTCGGTCGGTCCGTCCGTCTGTCGGTCGATCCGTTGGAATTTCCATATCTCAAGAACCACTGAATGTATTTTGGCCACACTTCATAGGAACATTGCCTTGGTTAGTGGCTGCCTCTCGTGCCATCCTATTTGCCCTAACGCAATGATCAAGGTCCCTGAAATAATTGTGTTGATAAACAAGTTTTGCTTAATATCTCAGACGGCCTAAGTGATTTTGTTGAGGTTTGATATACATGTACGTACTTCCAATCATGGGACATCCTTCAGTAACAGTCAAGTCGGTCGGTCCTTCAAATTCCTTTCTTTTTTTTTCCTTTTTTTTTTTTTTTTTTTTTTCAAAACACACTTTTTGCTTTTTCTTAAGAATGACTGAACGGAAATTCGTCATTTTTACTTTGTGAATACTCTAGTTACTGTTAAACATGTAAAATTATTCTTATTTGTAGTTTCTCAAAGGTCAAGGTCACTGTGCATCACCATTTTCTAAAAACGCTTTGCTTTGCTTCTTTTTTCTCTCTTTCTGATACTTACTCCAGATTTGTATCATCGAAAGCTGGGCCTCATGTGTCGTTACCGGGAGCACGGTCCTACCAATCCTCGCAGTCAACAAGATGGTGCCACTGAAACTAATCAAATACTTATTATGGATTTGTACTGTAAATGTATAAATTGTACAGTTACGATCACAGGCGCCCGAATCGTATGCGAGTGGAATCTGATTCTGATAGGGGCGAGTGTGCTTCACGACAAAGTAGTTCTTGGTCCACTCCGCCTCCAATTTGAAATTATTTGTGCTAATATAGCGTACATTATTTCAGTTCATATAAGTTGCTCAAGGCGCAGCTCGAAATCAGGGTCAAGTCGCCCAAGATGCCAACTGTCAGCATCAAAAGCACTGGAAGACAACAGAGCACCCTGTCCGATTTACGCGAGTATAGTGGAGCAAAGCGGTAGTGGATATTCGATAGCAAAGCAGTACGGTAGCAGCCCTATGTATTGAACATTGAGGTTTAACGTCTACACCCATCATTGACGATATAGCAGGCGGGGATAACCATCCCAGGGAACAAGTGGTAGGTATCTAAATCAACACTGAACCACCAGAGCAATCATACTGCTAAAATGGACAGTGAAAAATGGCCACAATTTAGTTCGCCCACCACGGGATTCGAACCTGGGTCATCAGTGTGCCAGGCGAACGCTCTACCACTTGATCTACGGTGTTGGGACTACCCTACGTTTTATAGATAGAATCTAACCAAAGAGCTTAATGATAGAACTATGAGACATAGGGATGTACCTATCGGTACTCCACAATACCACGTACCACTTTGCTACCGGGGATCCAATAAGCTTGTATCACGATGCCCCTGTGCTTTTGACTGCGCTTTGGCGATACGGGTGCCGCTGGCGTGCATGAACGAACTTAAAAGTCGACTTAGACTTAACGCTTCACTGAAATATGCTACTTAAGTCTAAGTCGGCTTTTAAGTTCGTTCATGCACGCCAGCCTCCACCTTATCCACGCCAGGCTAGCCATGCAGATTTACCTGAAGCATCTCTTCTTGAGCCTAGCTCACCTCCTCGACATTCCGTATTAGTTCCAAAGCTCTTCTTCACATCTCCAACCATAATTATCTCCCCATCCCGTCTACCTATCTAACTAGGCATCGGGAATCAGAGATCATGCTTTATGATGATGATGACGACGACGACGACGACGACGACGACGATGATGATGATGATGATGATGATGATGATGATGATGATGATGGATGCTATATACGCGCTCCTCTCCCTCCCCCCCCTCCCCCCCCCCCTCCTACCTCCGTACAAATCACCAATCGGGCTCAAAACGCGGCTATCTGTACCAACATACATACTGTCACGTACACAACAAACACACCACATCCATAACTCAAACATCAAACATGCAGTGTAAAAGCAGAAAGATCGCTATTAGAAGACAAGTTTGTAGTCCAATGTATTGCGTAAGTTTTGATTGAGTGCATCCAATACCAATTATTGAAGGGAGTAAGAAAACCGGAGTACCCGGGGAAAGCCCTCGAAGACTCGAAAAGTCACGTATGATGCCTAAGTTTCATAAGTTCATCCCCTATACTTGGTCAGCATTTTGGAAATAAGTAGAACCAGACAGATTGTTGTCACACAAACATGTCATACCTTTCACATAAAAACAAACATAATTAGTTAGTTAGTTATTCATTGCTTACAGGGTCCAGCGGACTGCAAAGAGCCGAATGTTGTTTGTTGTTGTTTTATTCCATTTAAAGTGCAGGTGGCTTGCGCCTATTTACACTAAACGCTAAAAGCAGGATATGACAACACAATTATCACTATAAAATACCATTACAAGCACAATAATATGTACATACAACTGCATTCAACTCATCTTTCACGCCATGTACACAGTGTCAGCTTTATATCGCTCTTTGTAAAATTAAATATATGTACACACAGTTACTAACTAATAAAATTTATAAAATTCCGGCCTAATTATTGTTTTGTTATTTAAAAACAGACAAGCCAAATCACCCAACATAACTTCACACGCAACTAAAACATCGCTACTCAAAGCCTTAATAATACTTAACTAATAAGCGCTGTAGCTTTCAGATATAAAAAATAGCATACTTATTCATAAAACCATACAGCTCAAAAATACATACACACTTTACGTGTTTGATTGTACACATAACATTGGAAGTTTAATACATTTTCCACATATCATCGTTTAATAAACCCAAAACAAAACATTCGCGCGCACTCCCACTCATGAACACACGCCTAAACACACACACACACTCCAAGCACTCAGAACGATTACTAAGTGGAATAACTAAGACTTACCACAGACTCGCGTTTGATTATGTAAATAGTGATTAAAAAAGGACAAAATAAACCTGTCACCGTAGCACATTTGAATATTAACATAATACATTGTTACAACACACGTTTAATATATACAAGTGATACACCCATAAGAAGGAATAAAATAAACCAGATAAAAAGCAACATACTACTAAAATAGATACGGATGCTATAAGCATATTTTCCCAATAACAACTATACTATCAATAATGTCTCCAAATCAAGGAAAAAGACTAAAAACATTTTTTGTAAAGGTGAATTTTTTTAACGATTAAAATGCCTGATTTAAAAATGATTTTAAAATGATAATAACAATTTAAGATCATCATTCAACTTAACGATTTGTATCTAGGAGCATGGCGGACCTGAAAGCAACCATGGAGGGATGATGCTCTGCGGAAGTTTTGAAACGGAGGACAGATCAATATTTGCTTCACTAATCAACGTGTTTGTGTATTTCCCATATGATAATGTTTTGGCAGCTATAGTGGGATACCTGTTAATTCTTGTCATCATCGTCGAAGTTACGTGCTAATTCTATGAGAGTGGAATTTTCAACGATTCGGGACCTGACTTGATACTGCGCACACCTCAGTTCTCTCTCAACTCCTAAAGGAAGCCAGCCTGCCTCTCTATACACGACCTCCCCGGGGGTGTGCCTGGCAAGGCCCAGAATCATCCTGAGGATGCTACATTCTTTATTTTCGATTCTTTGTAAATAAGACTTTGCTGCCGAAAAATAGGCTTCCTGAATGTACATTGCTTTTGCGACATAGAGCAGAAACTTTTTATTATTACACCCTGGTGTTCTCTGAAGAATCTTTAACAGGTTCCAGGCTGACTTAGTTTTATCAATGTTGTTTGTAATGTGTTTTTTCCATGTGAGACTCTGATCCATAGTTACTCCCAGATACTTAGCAACTTTAACGGGATTTACTCTACAACCCTGAACAAACACGTACAAATCACCTTTCAGTATTTTTTTTCCTGCCTGCGTTAAATATAATAAAGGACGTTTTGTCTGGTAAGAACTGAAACCCATTTTAACCATATACTGGACGATTTTGTCAACATTTGCCTGAAATCGTTGGCGTGTCAGTCTACAGGCGTATGTCGTGTTAAGTTTCGTAAAGCGCTGTGTCGTGCTCCATAGAGCAATATCGTCAGCATATAGTGTTAAATTTGCTTGGGTTAGTTTTACATTGTCTATGTCATGCAACATGACGGAAAAACATGTCGGCGCAATTATGCTACCTTGAGCCACTCCCATGTCCAGCTTGTGGATGCTGGAGAGTGCCACGCCTATCTTAACTTGCATAGAACGGTTCCAGAGCAGAGCCCGGAACGCTTCGTACAAGCGCCCGTTGATGCCAATGCAGGACAACTTTTGCCTCAGCCTGCCGAGCCAGACAGAGTCGTACGCACATTTTATATCACAGAAACGTGCTAGTGTGGGATTCCCTTTAGCTATGGCCTTCTTTACTTGGGCGGAAAGTTTGACTAGGCGGTCGTCGCAGCCCTTGCCCCTTCTGAAACCTGCCTGAAATACAGGAATGACTTTGTTCCTCTCTAGATGAAATTCTAGTCTGTCCTTTATAATTCTTTCATAAAGCTTTCCAAGATGAGGTGTGAGCGATATAGGCCGATAGCTATTGGGACTGGTTCTTGGTTTACCGTGTTTTAAGAGAGGAATGACCGTAGCGTGTTTCCACTGAGCCGGGACCGCGCCCTCCAACCAGCATTTGTTGTAAATATCTAGGAGTACTTCGAGAATATTTTCTGGGAAATGTGTTATCATCTGATACAATATCGGGTCTATACCTGTGGACTTTTTAGGTTGTTTAATTTGTACAATCGCTTTTTTAATTCTGCATATAGAATACATGGTTAGGTGCTGATGAGTTGTCGGGCGGGGGATCAGAAAAAGACTTTTCGCGTTCTTTCCTGAAGTGTTGCAGGTGGGCGGCCAACGATGCAGTTTGGCTCGCGGCAGCGAAGGTAGAGTCTAACACTTCAGCTTTTTCCTGATTATTGGATGTTTTGCCACCGTCCACCTTTAAAGGTTGCTCCGGCATGTTTACGAGGCAATTAATTTTCTTCACTTTTTTTCCAGAGTTTAGTAGTGACCTTATAATCAGTGATATTGTTATTTATGTAATTGGACCAATATGATTCTTTTGCTTGAAGGATGGCAAGTTTGCATTTAGCCCTAGCAACCCTATAGGTTACATGGGTGTCCTCGTTCTGTCTTTTGCGATAGGTGTTATAGGATTTACTCTTGTCTTTAACTACTTTTTGGCAGTTATCGTTCCACCAAGGGTGGCCCTGCAAATTATGTTTACGTGGTTTTTTCTTTGGTATGGTCTTATCAGCTACGGAAATGACTTCTTCTCTAAACTGATCATAAATATCTTGGATTGAAGTTTCCTTTGTTTGTAAGTTAACAGAATGAAGAAGGTGTATAAACTGGTCCCAGTCTGCCTTATCATTGTTATAGCCTAAATCGGTAGATTCAGCAGATGCTTGCGAGCTACAACCTACACCTATAGTTATTCTGATTGGAAGGTGGTCGGATCCGAGGTCGTCAGCCAACACATCCCAAGAAGTAATATGTTCAATATCGGGGGTGATGAAGCTAAGGTCTATGCTAGAAGGCCTGTTGGTCGGCCCTCTCAGGCATACGAGTGACCGAACCGTCATTCAGCAGCACGAAGGGACTCTGCTCTATGTTAGAGGACAGAAACTGGCCCCCTCCAGTCGTTAGGGTACCCACGCCGCCCCAGTCCGCGTGATGGGCGTTAAAGTCTCCCACTACCAGCCATTCGTCGTGACCCACGACAACGTCGCGCACCCACTCAGTCCGCGATGGCTCTCCGACTCCTTCGGGGTAATAAACATTAATTATATTCATGTTTCCATTATGTATTTTGAGCCTGACGCTTACCGCCGAATCTTCCATGTTCAGTGCTGGGGGCTGCACTCGGTCGACCTCCCTACCAACCTTTACATATGTTGTAAGAGCCGAATCAGGACCACAAAATCAAGACCGCAACTTCGCTGAAAGAGGACTCACCCCTGATCAGCATAAAAGATCTGCCGCAACAACCCTAGTGGCATTACATTACATGATTATTGCTTTAGGTCCAGCGCACTTTTCCGAGCCAAATCAGGACCGGACAACCCCTGATCCGCATAAAAGACCTGCTGAAACAACCCTAGTGGTAAAACTGAAAGCTCTCCACCAGCCAGTCACTTTCCAATAAAGACATCCCACGCAGGGGACGCTATACTCTAATTTATCAAACCCCCGTTTACAAAAACAAAATAGAATACAAACATTATTGTAAATTATCAACAAAACACATACGTATAAAATGCCTACATTGCTAAATAATAACATCATAGGAAGCCCTAGTGACCACCTGGCAGAAAGCGTCCAATATTCCCAAGCTGATCCAACAGACCTCACTCACAAATAAGGAGTCTTGTCCCGGAAGAGTTTTCAAGAAAAAAGGTAGGTGACTGGTCTAGCGAAGAAGAAGATAGTTTAGCAGATTGATAGAACAGAGCAGGAATGAAAAAGAGCAAATGAGAAAGACAGCGACAGTGGGAATTTAAAGCACTAAATTTCCAGATGGGAATACTATTTATACTGAAAACCCCGGCACCCCAACGGGGGTACCCTAGTGGCAACACTGAAGGCATTCCACCAGCCGGTCACTGTACAATAAAGACATCATGATCCCACGCAGGGGACGCTGAAGCTATACTCTAATTTATCGAACCCCCGTTTACAAAAACAAAATAGAATACAAACATCATTATAGCATATCAACAAAACACATACATATAAAATGCTTACATTGCATCATAGGAAACCCCAGTGACCACCTGGCAGAAAGCGTCCAATATTCCCAAGCTGATCCAACAGACCTCACTCACAAATAAGGAGTATTGTCCCGGAAGAGTTTTCAAGAAAAAAGGTAGGTGACTGGTCTAGCGAAGAAGAAGATAGTTTAACAGATTGATAGAACAGAGCAGGAATGAAAAAGAGCAAATGAGAAAGACAGCGACAGTGGGAATTTAAAGCACTAAATTTCCAGAAAGTGGGAATACTATTTATACTGAAACCCCCGGCACCCCAACGGGGGTACCCTAGTGGCAACACTGAAGGCATTCCACCAGCCGGTCACTGTACAATAAAGACATCCCACGCAGGGGACGCTGAAGCTATACTCTAATTTATCGAACCCCCGTTTACAAAAACAAAATAGAATACAAACATCATTATAACATATCAACAAAACACATACATATAAAATGCTTACATTGCATCATAGGAAACCCCAGTGACCACCTGGCAGAAAGCGTCCAATATTTCCAAGCTGATCCAAAAGACCTCAAACACAAATGAGGAGTTTTGTCCCAGAAGAGTTTTCAAGAAAAAAAAGGAAGATGACTGATCTAGCGAAGAAGAAGATAGTAAGCCTATAGTAGATTGATAGAACAGAGTAGGAATGAGAAAGAACAAAGGAGAAAGACAGCGACAGTGGGAATTTAAAGCACTAAATTTCCAGAAAACAAATATAATAACCATACTACTACTACTACTACTACTACTACTACTGATGATGATGAAGATGATGATGATGATGATGATGATGATGATGATGATGATGATGATGATGATGATGATGATGATGATGATGATGATGATAATAATAATAATAATAATAATAATAATAATAATAATAATAATAATAATAACAAACGCGCGCGCGTACACGCACGCACCTACACACGCACATAATTCTAAAAGATAATTCTCTTACTTTATGTTGTACTGGGAAGCGGGTTCGAAGTCGCGGAGGAAGTTTTGGTAGGCATAGGACATTGGAGTGATTCCCATTGTGTATTCGTAAGTCTTGTGTGAGCAACGACCGATGCACTCCTCACTGAAGGCCACTCTAGTCGTGTTGTTATCTAACCAGTCAACACGCAGGCAGAAAACAGCTAGTTAGAATACAGCCCAATCACAATCTACATTGTAAGCTTATAAGGAAATTGTTCTGATGTTAGTTGGCAGCCACACACGTGTGAGAGAGGGAAGTGAGCACGTTCAAAACGTGGGTGGGAATGAACAGGCGATTGGCTATCGAATGCGAGACTGAACGTCCGAGGAGAGTCATTCGGGCAAGAGACGGCAAAGGAACATCAAATACAATAGAAACTTACACTTCATTTTTGTGTGAGTCCGTATAGGAGGTGTTGCTTTCTCGGTTGTTTGTGGTTGGTCTATTTCACATGCACTAACTTTCACCTAACGATGAAATACAGACTCACTCAAAAACGGAAGTGTAAGTTTCTGTAAATTTTATTTGATGTTCCCTTCTATGCTGTCTCCCCCACGATTGACTCTTCGTTCGTTCTCACGCTCAGTCTCGCATTCAATGACCAATCACCCAATCGCTCCCAAACATGCTTTGCACGTGCTCTCGCTCACTTCCCTCTCTCACACAAACATACACACTCCACACAAAACCTTTTAAGACTTCAATTAAGAGATCTTGCATACACAGTTGCAACATTAAGCGCAATCACAATGGACTATCAAGTATCAAAAATAGTTAATGCCTGTCACCCATGCCAGGGTATGGGCCGCAAACAACAGCTCTCAAGAGTCCTCTGTCCTGTGCCATTCTTTCTAACTGACTCCAGGTGTAGCCCATCTTGGCGGTGTCGGCCTCGAGGTCGCGTCGCCAGGTGTTCCTTGGACGGCCTCTCTTTCGCTTTCCCTGGGGGTTCCACTTTAGCGCCTGCCGGGTGACGTTCGTCGCTGGTTTGCGTAGGGTATGCCCTACCCAGCCCCATCTCCTTTTCCTGATTTCATCTTCAGCAGGGAGTTGGCAGGTCCTTTCCCAAAGGTTGGCGTTGCTGATGGTGTCGGGCCAGCGGATATGGAGAATCCTTCTGAGGCAACTGTTGATGAAGGAATGGATTTTTTTTATGGTGGTCTTGGTTGTCCTCCATGTATCTGCTCCATACAGTAAGACTGACTTCACATTGGAGTTGAATACTCGGATCTGGTGGCCAAAGACAGCCCTCTGGAGGTCCAGATGTTCTTGAGCTGAATGAAGACAGCTCTTGCTTTGCCGATCCTAGCCTTGACGTCCGCATCTGTGCCGCCCTGCTGATCAATGATGCTACCCAGGTAGGTGAATGACTGCACTAACCTTCTTCCAGAGAACTTCCATTCAATAAATGGGCATGTGTATATGCTATATATCACAGACAAGCTTTATTCACGAAATCTAATGCGCGCGCACACACACACACACGCAGAGAGAGAGAGAGAGAGAGAGAGAGAGAGAGTGAGAGAGAAAGGTAAATCGATGCAGAACCGACAGTCTGACAGAAAATTAAAGTACGTCTGTGGTCGAGATCAAATTGCGCAAAAATTATAAACTATATATGGGATAAGATAGGATAGGATAGGATATATATATACACACATATATATATATATATATATATATATATATATATATATATATATATATATATATATATATATATATATATATATATATATATATATATATATATATATGTGTGTGTGTGTGTGTTTGTGTGTGCGCGCGTGCGTGTATATGAGTATGTGTCTAATATATTTGCGGAAATTGAATTTAAAATTCGTGTCCGACCATTCAGAAGATCATCTGCTACAGGCTGTCTCCTGCCAACGTCTTCACTTCAGTGTCATTAGTTTTCCTATCAAGTGTCATCCTCTTGGATATATTTTCTGAACATAAAGTGAGTCTGAAGACATTTTTTTCACCAAAACATTTATTCTAGATATATGCCAATTTAAACATGACCATAGAAGAGTTTATTAATCCACGTTATCGAGATGAAAGCTCTCCGATAAGCTTATAAACAACCTCAAAAGTCACTGAAGAAGTCCCAGGGAGGTCAGGAGGCGTCAGTAACAAAGGGTCCCCAGACCAGCGTCATTGCGCGTCACTTAAGGCCATTAGCCCAGAACACTCTCTCCCTTGGCTAGACCACAGTGTACCGTCACGCTCAACTGAGTTTATTTGTGTGCGCCTGCAGAATCATTCTAATGGAGCTCAGCCATCTACTTATAGCAGACCCTCTTCAGGAAGCTCGATTGGATTTACATTTCGCAAATAACAATTTTTTGGGAAAGTATGAGCAAACAGTCATCTTTTAGCATGAATTTCGTTTTTTTTAATTTTAGTTTAGGATTTAGAGACACCTTAAACATGTACATGTATGGACAACGTGATGCAATAAAACAATGGACAACATGGTGACTCACATTCAGCCAAATCGTAACAGTCCCTTTTCTGTGACAAAGTGCATAAGGGTAGATCAAAAGCACCTGAAAGACGACACAAACAATCATATAAGATCAAAATAACTAAATTAGCCAACAGAACTATCATATTCTTTCGAATATAAGACAAAATGCGGCTTTATTTTAAAACAAAACAAACAATTAAATAAACTAAGTAATTAAGTAATTAAATAAGTAGGAATTTAGGTAAGTAACTAAGAAACTAACTGGTTAACACATCATTAGGTGCAGAACTGAAAATAAAATAAAATAAAAACCAAATATTATAAAACTAAACAAAGCATCTACGTCAAGAAAACTTATCAAGACTATAACTCTCATTTATCGCACTAACCTTATCGAATTTTATAAACTAATTTATCACGCAGTGGGTGTGTCTATCGGTCTGTCTGTCTATCTGTCTGTTTTATCTACTTTCATTAGGCCGTTGTCCTATCCTATCCTATCCTATCCCGTAACTCGAAGGTCGTAGGGGCACCACAGATGGTCGTTTATCCAGCGTACTCCATCTTTCTCTGTCCTCTGCAACCCTCATGGCTTCGCTCAGTGTCAAGCCAGTCCATTCTCGAATGTTGTCCTCCCACCTCTTTTTCTGTCTCCCTCTTCTTCTGCCTCCTTGCATGATGGTCTTTGCAAGGCCTGATGCTCTGGTGACATGGCCTTAGCATCGGAGTTTCCGTTTCTCCACCACTGTGAGCATGTCATCGTATTGTACAATGGCTTATATGATGGTCTGTCGGACTTCGTCGTTGGTAATGTGCTGGGTATACGAAATTCCCAGAAGTCTTCTATAGCACCTCATCTCCATGCTTTGTATTCTTCGTTGTAATCTGCTGTGAGGTTCCATGTTTCGGAAGCGAATAGGAGATGACAAGGGAGCGCAGCAGCCTCACCTTGGAATGTAGACTGATGGTCCTGTCTTTCCAAATAGGCTTCAACCTTGTCAGGGCAGCAGTTGTTTGAGCGATCCTGGAGAGGACATCTTGTCGGGACCCATTTTCTGATACATCACATCATAACCTTTTTAAGGAACCAGTTTTATTTGTCTATCTGTCTGTCTGGTGCATGACGATCATTCATAGAGTTGACATGAAAAGTTTTATAAGTACAGTATTCCCCAACTATAACAAACTCGCTTATAGCAAACCTCGCTTATGGCGAATTAAAACAAAATCCTGCCCAAAGGACTTTTTTACCATGAATAAAAACATATCATTTTGTACAAAACTCTACTCATATAGGGTTTGGCTGGTTGGTTGGTTGGTTGTTTTATTATTAAAGTCTTCTTCATAGGGGCAACAAGACACACAATACATCCTATTGGAATGTAACAATACATTATGTAATAATAATAATAATAATACAGGATGCTATATACGCGCATTTCCCCAAATCAATCAGGCTCAAAGCGCGGCGATCTATACCACGCTCACCTGTCTCATCCACCCTCACACACACCAAATCACACACACACATCCAT